>JAMJFZ010000716.1:17277500-17692500 GCA_026225945.1 Cricetomys ansorgei | reverse complement strand
TAGCTTTGAACTATTTCTCCACCTTTTGCGTATACCTCCAATAGGTGTCTGCACAAGAAGACCGTTTGTTGTAGGATTTTCCTCCTTGTACCATCATTTTTCATAGCCTTGTTCCACTTGGCACATAACACAGGAACTAGTGAGTGACCCAGTGTTTTAACTGTCAGTCACCATGAACTGCTTTACGAAACAGGCTTAACAGCTCATAAACTGGAAGCAATCCTGTTTACTGCTATCTCTGGATTCATAGATTGCTGCCTGTTAGTGTTCTAGCAACACTTAGGGGCCAAGCACCTACAATACTTTATATATTTCTTAAGGAGATCTGGTCGTGCGTGTATCCTTGTATTTTTTCATCTAGTATAATAGGATTAGACCTTGGGGTGATGATATAAGAACTACTGACAGCTTTCTACAACATGCAGTGTGTGAATATGTCTACCACATCTAGAAATTTTTGATGGAAGATAAAAAGTCCCGGAGAAACGATATTTGAAGATGAATAAATAGATTTGCTACTCTTCTTTTTGTCCAAGAGTCTGTCACTGTAGGTTAATTGACACCTTCTTTTTGTCTTATTGGCCTGTCAGCACTTTTCCCCCTTAGTCTTGAATTGCTTTACTCTCTGCTGCAGGTGGATGTCTATACTGAAAATAAACTTGAATCTATTAAAGTGGCTAACATACAGTGATGTCCCTGTTTTGTAAATTGAGTTCAGATATAGGCTATCTATCTGTTTGGCAGCAGGAGAGGTTACTTTTGGTCTAGGTTTTAGTATTTGAGATGTTAGAGTTGCTTTCTAAGGTGGATAGGGTCAGGGTACTATCAGATTCACACATTACTGTCTTTACTGAATTTATATGAATGACCTCCTTTGGAGATTGAAGAATCTAACACAAGTATGCAGAAGGGTTATCTCCACCAGAGAATACTATTTTCACCCCCTTTTTATTGTAAGAGATGTTATTACCTTTTGACATGTTCTGATTTTTCCCAAAAAAAAGCTTGAAAAAGCGACACTATTGAGAATGAAGACTGACAGTCACAAACATGCAAAAGCATTTAGTTTCCATATTTGCATGATGAAGAATTTAAAGTATTCTTCAAGATATATAAGATCATTAGACTGCAATCCTACTAAAAGTCAGCCTGTGGAAACAATGGCATTATTATTTAGTATCACTATGTGAAAGATAAGCATCATTGCACCTTTTTTAGGGTGCCCACAGAAGCTGTAAGTATTAGGGTTCAGGATGGTGGAACTTCTGTCCCCAGATTATAATTACTACTGCATAGGTAAGCTAAAAAGGAACCAAGCCCACCATGGGCACAAAGGGAAATGCGCACATATAAATGAATGCACATTCATATACATATTCTCTGTTTGATTTTAAGTTCAGGACCATCTATTGAAGTTTAGCTATTTAGAATTAACACATTTTTCATATTAAATTGTTAATATGAGCAGGTTTTTCTCTTCTTAAGATACATCCCTTAAGGATAAAAACAAACAAGCAAACAAACAAAAAAAAGCAGATCTATTTATCCCACAACCATGCTGAGTTTACTCTGTAGCAGCTGGACATTTTAAGGGATTAATGGGAACGAAAACTCAGTATTCAATTGACTTCCATTTCCCACAATTATCCTGTCAACATTCTCTCTAATGAATTCTGTGCCCCCAACATCTTAAGTAGAGTGGCCAACATATGGCTGCTTAGTCACTAAGCAGATGACGGAGGGCACAGATCCACATCTGCTTTAGCCTGTTTGCATTTGCCTCCCTCCCTCTATCCCTTCCTCTCTCCCACTTTCCTTCCTCCCTGCCTCCCTCCCTCCCTTTCTTCATTCTTCAGTACAGCCTCCCTAATGTTCTTGCTTCCTTTCTTCCTTAATAATTATTTTTATAATGCTTTTGTTAATAATTTGAGTTTCATACACTGTGTCTCAATCACACCATCTTCCTACCGTTCCTCCCTGTTCCATCCTCCCATCCATATGCCTTCAAAGGAAAAAAAATGAAAAGGAAATTAAGACCAGCTTATAAATCAGGAGCATAGATCACAGGTAACACCATGGTATTTGGAGGGAGCAGGCTGCTCTGATCATGGACATTCACCTGGCACATACTAACCCAAAACTAAGGATGATGAAGTGTAACTCAAAGTTGAGCCTCACTGCCCAAACCTGCAGGTACCTAGGCCTCCAGCAGGCACCCAGACATTTCACAGGCACCAGGAACTGCTGGAGGCATTATGGCATCTCACAGGTACCCAGACCTCACACAGGTACCAAGAGGTCCCACAAGCACCTGGACATCATGCAGGCACCATGGCCTCCCAAAGACACTTTGACAGCCCACAGGCTCCAGGATCATCATGCACCAGGGATTCTGGACATCTTGCAGGCATCAGAGCTTCTGGATTTCTGGCAGGCACCAGGGCTTCCCATAAGTATCCAGACATCCCGTAGGCATCAGGAACTCCTGGAGGCACCAGAAGGTCCCAAAGGCACCAGGGTATCTGACAGGCAGCAAGGCCTCTTTAGGCATCTGGAAAGCCCACAGGTTCTAGGACATCCTGCAGGCACAGGGCCAATCTGCAGACAACCAGACATCATGCAGGCACCTTGACATCACACAGGCTTCTGGACACCACACAGATACCCAGACATCCCTTAAGCACCCAGACATCCCCCAACCACCACAGCATCCCACTAGTACCCAGACAACACACAGACACCTGGAAATCCCATAGACACCAGAATATCCCATAGGCACCATGGTCTCCCATGGGCACCCAGACATCCTGCAGGCACTAGAATCTCCTGGGAGCACCAGGGCATCTCACAGGTACCCAAGCCCTCATGGAGGCACCAGGGAATCTCATGTGCTCCAGGGCATCCTGCAGATGCCCCGACATCATGCAGGTACATAGACATCTGAACATCACACAGGTTCTTAGTCTTCCTTCAGATACCCGGACATTATGTAGGCATGAAGGAAGGTCTCCAGAAGGTACCGGTCATACCATAATTACCAAGACATCCCATAGGCACCAGGGCATGCTGTGGGCACTAGGGCATACCAAAGATGTCTGGCATCATGCAGACACTGGGCAAACCAACAGAAACCAAGACATCATGCAGGTACCCTGACACCATGCAGGCACTCAGATATCCCACAAGGCATCTCACTGGTGCCTGGAAATCCCACCGGCACTAGGGCCTCCTACAGCCACTCAGACATTCTGCAGGTATCAGAACCTCCTGCCCTCCTGCAGGCACAAGTGTAATCCAAGGCACTATGGCATCCCAAAGGAACGTGGGCATCCCATAGATGCCTGGAAATCCTGTGGGCATTGCTGCATCCTGCTGACACCCAGACATCCTGTTGGCACATGGACATCCTGTAAGTATTAGGACCTTCTGTGGACATGAGGGCATTCTGCAAATGACTGGGCATTCTTCAGGCACTCAACCAACCTGCAGATACCTGGACATCACTCAGGCATCTTGTCTTCTCACAGGCACCTGATCATCATGCAGGCACATGGCCATCCCTTACACATACAGACATCCTACAGGTACCAGGGCATCCAACAGGATCCAGGGCATCCTGCAGATGCCCAGGCTTCATGTTGGCACTGGGCCGGCACATGGACACCTGGACATCTCACAGACACCTAGACATCTTGCAGGCATATGGATACTTTACAGGCATACAGACATCACACAGGCACCTGGACAGCACATAAGGATCCAGATATCACCCAAGCACCTAGCATCCTCCACCCAGACATCCTGCAAGCACCAGGGCATCTAGCATTTCCCCAGACAACCTGTAGGCACCAGGATGGGACTTCTTCTGGTCACCAGGGAATCCCACAGGGACCAAGATATCATGAAGTCACCCACCCAGCCATCCCCCAGGCACCCAGACATCCAGCAGCATGAGGACATGCAGTAGACTTCTGAAGATCCTGCAGGTACTCTGACATCTTGCAGGTCCAAGAGACTCCCTCAGGCACCACAGCATCCTGCATATGTCCAGACATCACGCAGACATTTGGCCACAGCTCCTTCACATTGTGCAGGCACCCAGCCATCCCTTAGCACCCAGACATCATGGTCTCCTGGTCCACTCTAATTGTTCTGGTCCACATGAGCATCTTGAGGTTTTAAAAACCCCTCCCGGAAGGAGGAGACTAACCTTGCCAATGGAATATTCTTCAACTGGGATATCTTGTCGTTGCTTAGGATCACAGTGCTCCTGGCTTTTGACAGCATGTTCCAGGGCAAGACCTGATGGAACTTCAGGCAGCTGGGCCCCACCCTAACCTTACACCATCCATTCATCTTGCTACCTCAGCCTTTGCATCTCCAGCCCTCAAGCGGCACTGCAGCTCCTGCTCTCCCAAACCTCATCAGAGAGAGCACTGAAAGCTGAGAGCTGCAATCACAGCCACAGACACATGACTGGTGGCCTTGGTATGGTGATCAGTGAAGTGGCTGTGTGGGTTTAGTGGTAGCCCCAAATTCAGGTCCTTGTGTGTGACCCAGCCCAGAAAGTGGGACATTTTTAAGATGGGACATTTTGCTGCTGCTCAGGATCAGCAAAATCCTATGGTTTGGCATGGTGTTCTGAAGGGAAGGGTCTGTTTGAACTCCAGGCTGCTGGGTAGTGCCCTGCTTCCAACACCAACCATCTTGATACCCGGCTATTGAGCTTGCAACCCATGAGGAGTGCTACAGCCTGTGCCCTCCCCCGTCCTATCAGAGAGGGCACTACGACCAGCAGCCCCAGCCATGGGAACAGTGCTTCAGTCAGGCAGGCTGTAAAGTGGCCAGGCAGGTCTGGAGTTAGCCTAAAGCCTGGTCCCTTGTGTGGAGATCCCACACTAGAAGATGAGACTTTTTTTTTTTTTTTTTTAAGCTGGGATATCTTGCAGATTGCTCTGGTACAGAGTAATCCTATGGTTTGGTACTGCGACTGTGGGCAGGACCCTCTCAAACTCCAGGCTTTTGGACCCCACCCTGAGTTTACCACTGTTCATCCTGCTACCTCAGGCCTTCGTCTGCAGCTTACTGCCTGTAGGTAGTGTTGCAGTCTAAACTTTCCCCTATCCCATAAGGGAGAGTTCTATGAGTGGCAGCCACAGTCATGGGAGCAGTAGCTCCTGAGTGGTGGTAGCCCCGGACTAGTCCTGAGGTAGCAGGATGAGCAGTGTTGAAGACAGGGTGCATTCCCATGTTTGCCACTGTCACCCATTATGTGTTTCTTAGCAGTGCTCAGTTGTTTCCCTGCCTGCAGAGCCACCTGCATCTCTTCACCCTAAGTTCCTTTGTTTGCCATCTTGGTTGTGTGCCACATCTGTGACTATGTTTCCAGATTCTCTCTGCCTGCAGCAGGGCAGGTGTGTGTGTGTGTGGGGAGGGGGGTGTCAGCAGTGGCCCATGCCTCTCAGAAGCATTTCCATATCTGTCCCTGCTATGGCGCTAGCTCCATATCTCATGTGTGTCCTGCTGTATTTTGCTATCATTCCTCTTTCCACTCATCAGCAGTTGGTTTTCCAATTCTGTTCTTTTTCTAACCACATTTGATTCTCACAGTTTTTCCTCCTGGATGTGGCAACTGAATAGCTTCTCCATGTTCACAAAGTGAGGGGCTGGAGGAAGTGACTGTATTGGTGGGGCAGCTGGGCAACGACCAGAGATCTAGCAGACTCTGCCGACTGCCCCACCAACATCGTGAAATCTCAATAATTCTTAAACGAATGTTGAATTGGCTGGAAATGCCTTAGTAGTCTTTAGAAATGAGGTTGCTAGCCATACTCTATGAAGTGGTTCCTGCTGGAATGAGGGAGAAATTCTATGTTGGCTGGCATATAAGAAAACATATTTGCTACTATTCATTTCAGTTAACTGAGATGCACCATGAGCTGTTATCATGTTTTTCCTTTTGTATGATTTTAATAAAACACACTGAACACTTGACTTTTTAATAGCTTTTTAAAAAAGTTTTTATGAATTTATATCAAATTTTATTAGCTTAGTTAAAAAGGAATAGAAATGTTTATGGAAAGCAGAATGTCTTATGAAGTTTTTTTGATTAAAAATAAGCATGTATATTTAATTAAATGGGATATATGAACTATTCAATACTATTATGTGATGCATACATAAGTCTATATTTATTTAAAACTGGCTGGGTAAATATGGTTTTGGAATAGTATTTGAACTAGCTCAGCTAAATAATTTGTTTCAGTAGCTACAAAAGCTGCTTTTACATATTTACAGGGTACACCTGACCAGTTACAATTTTATATCTCAAAATTAAAATCATTCTGTTCATTAAAATCATAGATGAGAAATACAAGTGTTTACTTCTCCCAAAAATGAATACTTACAGTGATCATCTTAAAGATGAAAGAGACATTGCAAGGGATGAGCCTTCTAATTAGTTATACAATGCCAAGTGGCCAGGCCTGAATATATATGCATGCCAGTAACACTAGACAGACTGAGAAAATTATATATTATATATTTAGCATATATCAGATACACAGCTGCCAATTTTTTTTTCCCATTCTATAAACTGTCTCTTCCCTAGATGGAGTATTTCCTTCATTGTACAGAAGCTTCTTAGTTTCATGTGGCCCCATTCATCAACTGTTGGTTTTATTGTATGAGCAACTAGAGTCTTGTTTCAAAAGTATTACTAATGCCTCTATATTGTAGCATATACACTACTTTCTCATTGTTGATCTGATGTATAGGGAGGTAGATAAGGGGAAAGGGGCAAGTTTCATTCATATACATATCCACTGATATATTTAGCATTGTGTGTGTGTGTGTGTGTGTGTGTGTGTGTGTGTAATAACAGTAACTAAAGAAAGAGAAGACAAGGATTTAAGAGGGAGCAAAAGGGGGGGGCATCAGAGGCTTGGAAAGAGGAAAGAAAATTATGTAATTAAAATTTAATTTTAAAATAAATTTAATTAAGATATAAAATGAAATAAAAGAAAGCATAAAATATGTAATTATTTCCACCAACAGAATATCTTTAAAATGGAATAAAAAGTACATTAAGGAGAGAAAAATATAGTCATTAGAATTATAAAGATAGAAACCAAACTTATTATTTACAATTATATGATTTTCACATATAGAAAATATAAAATTACCCATGTAGAGCTTATTAAAGTTTTAAAAGCATGTAAAAAGATAGTCTATATCTTATATGAATAGCGTGTGTTGGCATATGCCTGCTAATACAGCAACTGCCGCAGAAGAATGGCAAGCTCTTAGTTGGCCTGGGCAAAACTGTTGTGGGATATTCACCAGAGAAGACTGCTCCCACACGGGTTTAAGCTAACAGAAAATCTTTATAAGCCAGCAGGCCATTATTCTGGGTGTTTGGAATCCCAGTATAACCTGAACCTTTCTCAGGATGCTTTTAAGCACAAAAACCATGTTCTGGGGTGCCATATTTCAGTTAACAAGACCAGTTAGCTAGAAGCAGAATTACAGAAACTACAAAGACTTTCCCAGAACTGTATGGACTTTGATGGATTAGGCCTTCGTTTTAGTTTTTTCAGATGGTGCTGTCTACTTGTTTAGCCTTACAGCCTGAATGGAACTTCTATCAGGGAGTCAGTTGTGCTAAGGTCTCAGGGTTGATTAAGGTTGGGGGTCCTGTTACAAAACAACATGATGTCTTAAAGATAATAAACTCAACAGCAGAGACCTCTTGCTGAACTAAAGGCCATGCCAGCTGCCAGAACTCAAGGTAGGTCGCCCTGGCTGCCTGTGGATCTCTTAAGTCTCTTGGTGCTCCCCAACACTATCCCCTCCTAATGGCACTGTCACAGTCCCAAATTCAGTCAGAGATCTCCTGCTTGATGAGAGACCGCACGGATCAGAAGACCGGAAAGGGAACAGTAACCAAGAAGCAAAACACCCATCCAACAAAGACAACTCAGAAATTTATCCTTAGAACTATAGTCACCCTAAATTCAGATGTCTAGATGCCAGCACAAAAACACAATCAACAACAGCCAGGGAAATATGTCACCAACAGAGTCCATTTATTGGTTTGTGTCTGTTGAACTATCCCTGCTCCTCTGTTACAAAGCCAAGGTGATAATGGAAAATGATCTTTCTGATGTGTGTCTGAGGTGTACTCAGTTTGCGAGATCTTGTTGAGGAATTTTGCATCTATGTACATCAGGGATATTGGTCTATGGTTATCTCTTTTTTGCTTTGTATATTGAACTGGTTTTGGTATTAGATTATTACTGTTTTTATAAAAGAAGTTGGAGAATTTTCTTTTTATTTCTGTTTTTGGGAATAGTCTGAGAAACACTTATTGTAGCTTTCCTTTAGGTACCTGATATAACTCTGCTGTGAATTTATTTGGACCTGATTTTTTTTTTTTAATTCTGGATAACTATTATCACTGTTCCAACATCCTTACTTATTCTAGGTCATTATAAGTTATTAATTATATCTTAGTTTAACTTTTATATGTCAAATGTACCTAGAAAGTTGTTGTAAATGAAAATCTTCTCGAACGAGTGTGTTCCCAGCTGCAGCCTACCATCTCTCCAGGTGGAAAAGCGGTTCTCACAAATTTCCCATCCTGTCTTTGGAGGAGCCCGATGAGTCGACCGACCGAGTGTACAAACTCGGGAGAAACGTGTCAAAGGGCCGTCTCATATAATGCAGGTTTCAGGGTGCCTTTTAAGGGGTTATAGCCAGGGGAGTGGTCATTGACCACAAGAATGGGGCTCATTGGTTGAGACGGGCACTGTTGCCGCCTCTCTGCATACAGCAAATCTGTGCTTCCACAGGGCAGAGAAGGCATTAATTTCTCTGCTTCTGCGAAGCTGCCAGGCTAAGGCAAGGGCAATCAAATGCCTTCCGTTTTCATCTCTAGGAATGAAATAAGGTTCAAAGCCAGCTTCAACTTACTCTTAGCTCTAGGACAGGCCCGCAACTCCTCCTTTGCTTTTATTAAAAAAGGGGGAGGTATAATTATCATTATTAGTCTCTAATTGAGAGATGGTTTGGTATCGGATTGGAGCCCAATTGGTGGCACTTTTGGTTAAGTTGTTTATCTGCCGCTGTAGGGACTGGATGACATAAGAGGTGAGGTAGGTCCCAAATGTCAAGACAGGACCAAGGAGGGGAAGAAGCCAAACAATTAGGATGTTTGAATATCAAGGCATAAAGGCATTAGGGGGGACTTCAGGGAGGGGAAAATATGATCAATACTTTGCATGAAAATTAAAAAAAAACAATAAATACAAAAAAGAAAAAACAAGTGTATAGATATAGTATAATACATTTTATACTTTATCTTCCCAATTTGACACACAGATAGGAAAGCCTTTGTTGAATATTTCATGATTTGGAGCTGGCTTATCCTCACTGCATTTCTGAAAATTTCCCCATTGCTCATTCCAACATTGAACTAATCATTTCACTATGTGCATAAACATCATCATGTATTCATGTTGGAAATAAATTTTTACCTACAGAATTCTCATTTCTGAATCTTTTTTTTTTTTCTGCTGTTAATATTGGGCAGTTTTCTTGTTTCCATTCTACCTTTGGGTTTTCCTACTTTACCACTTAACTTTTTCTGTCTTCTCCTAGTCAACCTTTTCTCCTTCTCTCCATTTTGAATTGATGGTTCAGTGTCTATATTTTTACCTATCCTTTTATTTTAGAATTTTCCCACTTTTTTTATAAAACTCATTTTTTGTAAAGAGGATATGTTTGGATTATGTTTCTAGTTGTACATACATGTGTGCGTCTAATCTGGTTTTGTTTATTTTATTGTTAAATTTTTATTACACTTATTTACTTATTGTGTATATGTGTGTGACGTTCAGAGGACAATGTGTAAGAGGCAGCTGTCTCCTTTCACCATGTAAATCTCAGAGATCCATCTCATCGTCAGGCTTGGCAGTAAGTATGTTTACCCACTGAACCCTCTCACTAGCCCCAGGTACGTTGGCTATAAATTTCAGAAATTAATATTGTCTAATTTGTGATAATCATGATTTTTATATTATTATATTTTTGTCTTCTTGAGTTGGAGAGGAATAGTATTAATAATCGCAAAGATACTGAGAACACAAAAGTACTTTCACACTTAAGTTTTAAAAAAGTTTTCTAAATTTATGTCTTTTAAGTCATTAAGTTTATTTGTGACTCAGCCATTCACACCATTCTGTATTTGCTCCTGTAGATGTATTTTTAGACAAAATAAACTCAGATGGTAACTAACTTGTTTTGAAATCTTAAGTCCGATTACACTATCTTTGACTTTACATTAAGTTTTGCAGCTTTGCTGGTACAGTTGACATTAATTGCTTTTGGATTCACAAGATCTTTTGTAGTAGGACTGCCCCACTTTTGACTTTTACTTCAATCACACTTCAAGAGAAGAGATACTATGACTTTAAGCAATTTGTTTCAGGAATGGACTAGAGATCAGGCATACATGTTTTATGCATAACTAACAGTACAAAACTGTGAGGGGAATCTATCTTTATAAATTGTTTCTACTTCCCCAAGTAACAGCAGCATCATCAGACCCACACAAAATACAGAGTGATGTCCCCCATAAAGACAGGCTTCCATTACAGAAGAAGGAGGAAGGATGCTTGAGTAAGCAGACAGAAACCTTCTTCTCTGTGCCGTCAATGCCCAGGTCGTTCTCTCTGATTGAGACTTTAACTTTTTTGTAAAATAATTAATGGACATTTTGTTAGTAGTTTTATAACGTTTTCAGAACAAGTGACTCTACAACTCCACAACTAGTTTTTACAAGAAGGTAGTATAATTTCTTAAGGCCCCGGTGTCATATTTAACATGAAACACAGATGAAAGCATAGATAGATGATAAAACTCTTTGAAGGCGAAACTTACGGATAGTTAATGGTGATTGGTATAGGGAGTGAAAATACATTCAGGTTTCTCTCTCTCTCTCTCTCTCTCTCTCTTTCTCTCATTTTTTTTTTTTTTTGGTTTCTTGAGACAGGGTTTTCCCTGTTGCAACCCTGGAACTCACTCTGAAGACAAGGCTGGCCTTGAACCCACAGAGATCTACCTGCCTCTGCCTACCAAGTGCTGGGATTGAAGGTTTCTGCCATCACTGCCTGGCTACTCAATTCTTATAACTCATAAAAAGCTGTTCATGAAATTTAAAATATATAGAGAGAAAATTACTGCTGGCAATAGTTTAAAATGATCATTATCATTTAAGTGTTATAGGAAAGCACACAGCACTCTTTGTCCTTCTTTCTTCCTTGCGTTGGAGTTACTAAATGGCATTTGGAGGAGGCTAAACATCATTTAAAAATATTTATTTCCTGTGTCTTTTGATTATGTGAGTAAATTGCCCTTTAGTGTTGTAAAGACGAGCATGCACACTATCACAGTTGCACGGATAACGTATATACTTTATGTATACTTTGTTTACTATAACAGAAATCCATATGGACTCAGTAAGCATCAAAGGTCAACTCAGACTTTTTGTTTTTCAATTTGGAGTTTTTGAAAAGTGTGATTTTGCTACTACTAGTTACTTTTGTGTGAGAAAGCATGCACATAGCCTATTTTGATTGTAAATATATCTGTCATATTAGAATTTCTTTTTAAAAAAATGTTCTGTACCAAAAATAGTTTCACTTATTTCAAAAACCCTGGTGGTTTGAAACTGTGTAGCTCATTTCTTTGTTCTCTGTAACAAAAGAAACTTCTCAGGCTCCCTGACCACACTGCTCAGGTTTGTGGTTTGTGCCAGGTGACTCCTGCCTTTCACAGAGCAGACCAGTCTACACTCTGACTGCGTATTCAAAGAGCAGGGCCTTTGAAAGGGCTTTGGGATGGCCCTGGAGCTAAATTTACATTATTCTTATGGCTCTGAGGACCTAGCTTTCAGAACTATACCATTTACAGTATTTCCAGTGAAGGATAATATTAGCTGTGGGAAGAACAGCCATTAGAATATTTTTGATGTTGTATAAATTGATTGGCTGTTCATGGGTGTCTTTTAAATTCTTGGCCACTTGAAATGAGAACAGATTTCCACTAAGCCAATAAAAATGCTGACTGCTTTGAGAATCAATGAAAGATAGAGTTAAAATTTGGGCTTTCTGTTCTGCTGGCCTAAGCTTTAGGGAGAACAAGAAGTAGTAATGAACTCCTTCTCTCCCTCGCTTCCATTCCTTCCTCCCTCAATCCTCTCCTCTTTGCTCTGTCTTCTTCCCTTTTCCTTTGTAAATAGTATACAATAATTTTCCTTTTTTCCTCTCAGTTGAATTTTTTTCCTATTTATTTATTTATTTGTCCATCTCTCTATCTATTCATTTTTTTTTTTTTTAATGTATGAAGCAGGGTCTTCCTTTGTATTTCTGGCTGGCCTGATATTCAACATGCAGACCAAACTAGCCTCTTGTCATTGAGTACTGGGCTCCAAGGACTGCACACTGTGCCCAGCCCTCAGCTGATTTTTTAAAGGTATGCCAAATGAAATAAAAAAATTACAGGTTTCTAATGGCAAGCGCTGTCACATAAGTATCTATTAATTTATGATAATCACTTTGAAGCTTCCTTCTGTGCAGTATTGACCAATCAAGCAAATTGCTTTTCCAAATGTTGAAGTCTCCATTTTCTTCCATTTGTTTGATCCCAGGATGATGGCAGGAAGACTCATGCTTTCTAGATAAAAAACAGGCTAATGGAGTGTCCAAAGAGACAAACCTAAAACCAGCCGCTTCCAAGTCTCCTAATAAAATAGCCTCTTCATTGATGTGTTCTGTGGTTTGTAGTTGACTGTGCCCAATCAGGAGTATAGAACCTTTCTTATACCTTTCAGTCTTTAAATGGGAATGGCTAGAAATTATTGACATCAAAAACAGGAACTAAAACATACTAGTAGGCAAAAGCACATTAGGTATAATACTAGTCACTGCCCAGAACAAAGGATAGGTATATAAAAGAGATTAGAGAAACTGGAGGGAAACAAGTCCAAGAAATGATTTAAGATTTCAGATAATTGATAGGTCAAAGTTTCTGTGTTCATGGGGAAAAGCTGTCACACACTAGAGGAAAACATATGAAATGTCAAAGCATGGGAGTATTGGGACAATCCCAAAAATCTTCCCGGAAAAACCGCAGCAAAGAATAAAAATATCAGAGAATGAAAGAGAGAGTCAATCATTCAGATTTTCATGGAATTTTTCTTCTGTGGTTCTGAAAGCTAAATAAAAACAGAGCGCACCCTCCTACAGTTAGTAGGACCCAATTTCTTTAAATTTTCTCTCAGAGTTTTGAACTTCATATATTTATACTGAATTATGAATAAAACAAATAAAAGAATGTTTTCAGGTGTGTATTTTAACAAAATGTATCTCTCATGCATAGCTTCTGAGGAACTAATAGAAAAAGTAATCCAAAAATGGAAAACAAACAAAGACAACAGAATCCTGGGAAGCAAAAGTCCATGCTCAAGCAATACGCAAAGAAGGCCAGAATGAGAGTGGAGTGGCCATGTCCCTCAGACTCCCGGGAGACCTGAGTCAAGTTGACATGGTGTATGGAGAAGGGTATAGACAACTCTGAGTTAACCTGGGACTTAATTAGGGGAAAAAGAATACCAAAATATGTTGGCAAAACCCTCATTGTAGATCAAAGTTTGTGTCTCCTCCAAAAGGTAATCCTATGTCCATGGCTTATTTACAAATGAAATCACTCAATCATAATAATTTAAGCACAGCCTTATAATCTTAAGCCTGATCAAAACAATAAGTTCTTCTACAATTTTTTGTAAAATTAAAAACTAGGAATATGGAGAGTAAAAAGATTAATGAGCTAAAAATACCCTTTGGGGAATAGAAGAGGAGACAGTGTTAAAAGCACCAGGACTTTGTAATGTCCTTTACAATGATTTTAATTTATGCAAAAGATCTTTTCCCCCAAATAAATAACTTTTGGAAAGAAATCTTGAAGAAATATTTTTTATCACTGAAATTTTGTTTTGTACAGTACAAAATTGTGGGAAAATAATTTCACCACAAAGACCACATAGTACATGCAGAATAATAATAATAATAATAATAATAATAATAATAATAATAATAATAATAATAATAGAAGACAATAGGAAAAAAATTCTCCTTGAAATTTAATTCTGAAATTAACAGTTTGTTTTACCAAATTGCTGTGCTTACAATAGCTGCTAATTTTATTGACCTCATTCTACTGGGTGTCTTACCAAGCAGGCATATGTTTTTGAATAATTAATTACTTCTTACTGTGGTGATATCTCATTAGCATACATTGGCATTTCCAGATAGCCAAAGTATCCTTGGGCAGACAGGGTATCTGGCAAACAGTTACTGTGAGACTATCAATTCCAGCACAAAACAGTGTCTAGAAATGTGATTGGAAGTAAACAGTTCCCAAGAACTGGACAGCAGGTGCTTTTGTTAGGGTCTGAAACAACATTTTGTTAATGGAATATCACATAATCAGATGTTTCTCTCCATAGATCTATTGGCTGAAATAGTTATTAACATGACAAACATATTAACCTGCAATAAGTACGTGTGCCAGCCCTGAGCACAGATGGTTTCCAACAAGTGACAGTTTGAAACATCAGATTTATCATGAAACAAACAGAGCTGTTTACAACAGTATTCTGGCCATGAAATAAAGAAGACAAATCATAGCAATTAGTAATAATAACTGTAGTCACTGAGTAATGACTTTAGATCATACGGAAGGAAACAATAGAGAGTGAATTTTCTAGAATAAAACTGTTAGGTTCCCTGTTAAAATTTTTCCTTCTTTATTGTACTACAAACTAAAATAGTGACCTGTGTTTGATGTTAAGTTCAGTTTACACTTTCTGTTTACAGGGCTTTAACAATGTAGGCTCATCCATATGCATGACAACAAAGATAATTTTTATACATACATCTAATAAAATACCAACAGAAAATCACCTGTGAGAAAGAGCAGGCAGGGTATGTAGGTATTATGGCATGCGAGTGTTGGCGACTGGTGGCAAAAATCAGGGACTCTTCACTAGTAAATTGAAGGAGATTGAAAAAGACAAGTATTCATGGGTCTTTAATAGAAGTTTACCATAAAATAAGGAGTACCTAGCCACGAAGCAGTTGTGAAACACAAATAATTATTAAACAGAGATTACCACCTGATAATATTAACCCTACACAAGTGACCATGGCTAACATCAGCCACATTTTGCCATAAATAATTCTCCATCTGAGGCAAACCTTATTCCTTTCTATTATCTGGACATATTAATTGCCTGAAGTCTCTTTTACTGCAGAATTCTAGTACAAAAGTTCTGGCAAAAATGACTTAAAGGATACTAACTGGAGAGTAGCTTTTATTTAGTAAAATGTGTCCTATGCTCTTTTCTATTGATGCGTGTGTTGTCTAATATGTAGTTCAAATCTGGTGAAATAGTTAAAGCAGAATCAGAGTGGGAAAAGAATTTGGACTTGTCAATTAGAGAATATAATTTCAGTTAAATAGAAAGGAATCCATCAGATTAACATCCTTCACGGAAGAATACTGATGATCTGCATGAAAACCGTGGTTGAAACTCTGTGTAGAGGGCTGGTGTGGGGGCTCACAAGTGCTTGTTACACCAGCTTGACAACCCGAATTTGAACATTTGGGCCCATGGTGGAAGGAAATAATGACTCTGGAAAGTTGTCCTCTGACTTCTGTGTGTGCGTTCACACATCCCCAACCCCAACCACATACAAGTAAAATAATTCTTCGTTAAAAAAAAGTCTCTATAATTAAATAGAGTTATAATTAAATATAATTAAAAAATTTTAATTAAATATAATTAAAAAAAACTTTATACTTCTTAGCTAAATAATTGTTGGTTTCAAATGTCTGTGTCTACCTACCTGTTAATACCTGATATAGTTGTCAACTCAATCCTCACAAACTAAAGAATATTATTTTTCTAAGTCAATGTTGAATATAGGATAATGGCAAAGATCTTGGGCAAGGCTCAAAACTGGAAGAAGAAAAGAAAATAGTTGTGAAAAAATAGAAAATAGACCAGGAAGATAGTTGTTATGGCTGGATGAAACCTGTCAGGTCTTGGGGTAGAGACTAGTCAAAGGAAGGAAGAGAACATGGATAGATAATTTACATTGTTTCAAAGGTATGAATATACTGGGATGATGAAAATCACACATGAGAACTGTAGAGGAACACTTGGTCCATGATCCAGCAGCATGGCTGCTCTGGGAAAGGATCCTTTAAGGGCCAGTACAATAAGACATTTGATCTCTGATCAAGCAGCATGGCTGCTCTACGGTACAAATAACATTAGTCGTGCTAACCCTGTTCTCTGTGCTAAGGCTAAATGAAAGGGAAATCTGTGGTTCCTCCCCAGTGACTAACATGGAGATATGAGGAACACTCCTTGTCTTTCAGTCTCACATTCACCTAGCGGAAGCAAGATCGACTGACCCGTTGTTTGGGAAGTGAATTATAGGATTCTTTTCATTATTGCAAAATAAGACTTTGTATCCGGATAGCACAAAACTTTAAGTAAGCCAACTCTTGGGGTATATAGGGAAACAGTCAGTAGAAGCAAAGAAACTTGATAAGAGAAGTAGAAGGAGAAGCAAGGTAGAAGCAGGGTTAGAAGCTGAGTAGAAGAGAGTCAGAAGCAGGAGATTGAAGAAGCAGGCATACAGAGAAGGTAGCTAGTCAGAGTTCAGTTCAGTCTCGGATGGTGAAGCCCTCTAGGTCCAGGCATGCATTTTGAAGATTGTATCTCTTTCTTCCTTGAACCCCTACAAATAAAAATATTTTTACAGAGAACATATTATAAAAGTTTATTTTAAAGATGAAAGGTCTTTTCTTTGTTCCCACATCTCATAACCCTGGCTGTTTTCTTTTTCTGGCCATTGTAGTTTCTAGTACTAGAAATTCTGTTGTTTTAATGATTTCTGCTAGTTTTCCTTGCTTAATAAAATTTTAAGATGCCAGGAGCTGATTCTTTTTTACAGAAGATAATAGCTGTTAAATTACAAATTCTCCTCTACGTGTATTTATAGAATTTTGTTGGAGCTTAAAAACACACACACACACACACACACACACACACACACACACACACACAACAAAGAAACCTTTATATTTGGCATGTTGATAGCAGTTTAAATCAACAGTTATATTTTTCATTAAATCAATAAAATAAGTAAAAAATATATTCAGTGCTTAATTGCTCAGTTTTGGTATTTATATACAACCATGAGATCATTACTATTATCATAATTTTTCTATAATACTCCCATCTCTCTTTTAACCATTTTCAAAATTCATTTAAACTGTTCCACTTGGCATGTTAGAGTGACCTTGTCTCAAGCAAATGAGACCAGCTCTACTATGATCTTATTTAAACAACTTTATTTCAGAGCCCCAAATGTTAGGAGGGACAACAAAGATCACTTCTTAAAACATTTAGGTATTAAGAGGACATGACAAGATTAATTCATTTCTACTAAAAAGCAACATCCTGTTATCTATGAAACCAAATTAAGAGTATTATTTTCTTTAAATAAAATTATAGTTAGATGTAGAGATTTTAATTTCTCTGGCCTAATAACTAATGGAAGAAGTAGATGCAAATCAGAAAATGTTTTCCCTTTTACCAACTAATTTGAATTAATCTATAATTATAGACTTTTCACCCAAGAATAACAAAGCCCATGCCCATGTCAATCATACATGTAACATTTAAAAAGATAGATCAAATTTAGGGGCATAAAGTAGCTTTCATTCAGTTTATAATAATTTAAATCATATTACATATTTTCTGACTATAGTGGCATTAATTTGGAAATCAATAATAGAAAGCTAATTGGAAAATATTTGGAAATTGAAGAAAACTTTTATGAAACTATAGGTTCAAAAAGAAATTTAAAGTAGAATTAAAAGATTTTAAGTTGCATAAAATTAAACTTCAAAAATTTTGGGATGGTATTAAAGTAGTCCTGAGAAATTTTATATTAATAAATTATGAGTTTAGTTTAATTTCTGTTGCTGTGGTAACATGCCCTGACACAAACAACTTTAAGGAGAAAGGGGTTTGTTTGGGTCATAATTCCAGGTTATCGTTGTAGGAAAGTCAAAGAAGGAAAATGAAGTAGGCATTTACATTCATGAAAAAGAGCAGAGAAAAATGAACACATGAGTGATTACTGCACATCATTTTCTCTACTTTTATACAACTTAGGACTTAATCCCAAGAAATTGTGCCACTCACAGTGGGATGGGTATTTCTACATCAATTAAGGCAATGGAAATGATCTCTACAGACATGCTCACTAGCCAGTCTGATCTAGACAATCTTTCACCGAAGGATCTTCCTAAGTGGTTCTACATGTGGTCAAGTTGACAGTTAAAACCAACAATCATGATTCCCTTAACAGAAAACAGCTAAATTCACAAATTAATCGAAGCAGATTCAGCTTAAAATAATGAGATAGAGAAAGGGATGCTCAATATTCATAAGACAGGTAAAAGCAATAAAAGCATGCTCTAGTTAATAGAGAAAGCCAATACAATTTAAAACCTCTAAGTGAACAGATCGAATTGGATATAAAAAATAAGACAGAAGTTACCAGCATCAATAATGAGAGACCACATCAGTACAATTATTACAGATGATAAGGAGAGTCATGAGAAAATTTCTGTTAATAAATTTTAGAGCAAATTAGATGAATGAGAAAAGTTCTCTACTTTTAAAGATTACCTAAGATGATGTGCATTTTAGTTAAATATACTCTCATGGAGAAGATGACAAAAACATATTTCCCTCTTCAGTAAAAGACTGTGCTAGAAGTTTGAGCTTGGACTTCCCAGGCTCCAGTGTGTGAAGAATAGATAGACTTTTTTAAGCCACTGTGCAGGACTTTGTTTCCTCCCCCCACAATAACGAAAATAGGTATTCTCTATAATGTTGATTTTGTTTTAATTATTCTTAGGTAAGTTCTAGAGTACATTGTTTTTTAATAGTATTAGAAAGTGGTAGACTTTGGATTGTTCTGCTTCCTTAGGGACTCAAGGATATCCACAGAAAAGGCAGCAGAGCGATCGTGAGAACTGAGGTGATGGGTGATTCCAAGGGAACAACTTCCAGACACAGCAGGACTGGCACGCATATGGATTCGCGGAGACAGAGGCAGCGCGCATGAGACCGACACAGGACCAAACCAGACGAAATCTCAGCACCAAGAAGCAGATACAAAGTTCCACCCATCCGTATCAGAAAGCTATGTGCAATGGATAACCATCTGAGAAAGAGAAAATCAGTTTTCTCAAAGGAGAGTCACTGGCCCCATGCCCAGGAGTAAAACTGGCCAAATCAAAAAGTATTCTGTGTTTTTTGCATGATTTTGTTTTGTTTTATTTTGATTTTTTTTGGCTTATTAGTTTTTCCTTTTAGTTGCTTTCATTTTCATTTCATTTAAGTAAGTATTTTTTGAGAGGGAGAGGAGAGAGAAAGAGAGCACATACATTTGTGTGGGTAAGGAGGGAGGGAGAATCTAGAAGTGGTTTGGGGAGGGAAATAATATGATCAAAATATAATGTATGAAAATGGTATCTTATTTTAAATCATGTTTTCAGGTTAGTGCTTACTTTATTTTTATTTTTAATGAACTTTTACGTGTGTGGGAATTTTGTCTGTGTGGTCTGTGTAACCATATGTGTGCCTGGTGTCTTCAGAGGCCAGAAGAGGGGGTCAGATTCCCTGGGGCTGGAGTCACCAATGGTTGTTAGTCTCCATGTGCATTCCAGGAATAAAACCCAAGTCCTCTAGAAGACCAGCCAGCATTCTTGAGGAAGAGTCCTTTCCCCAGCCTTGAGATAGCTTAATTTAAAGAAACACTTTCAATTTTGTATGTTCATTTGATGAACTCTTTGTATTTTTTTTCAAATGGCAAATATTCATGCCTCCATTATTGACATCTTTTGTTTTAATTGTACATGCCATTAATTTTTATTTCATTTTCACATTTTCAGAGTATATTTTGATTAAAAATAATGTGCTATAGATATTGGGTATCTTTGTATTATTCTGGATCCATTAAATCTATACATTTGTTACAATCTCTTTTAAATTTCTTCACTTTTGTCGCTTTTGATATATCCTGTTTCAATGGATAGTCTCTAAGGTGACCACCAACGATGAGTGTCTTCTCGCATTAGACTGTGTTTGCTTCTTCTCTTCAGTGGGGAGTGTAGCTATTTACTTATCTCCAATGATAGCAACATGCAGAAGTAATGGAAGGGCCCTTTAGCTAAAACTCTTGATATTGTTTTGGGTTTGGTCTTCATTTGA
Organism: Cricetomys ansorgei; assembly: GCA_026225945.1. NCBI lineage: Eukaryota > Metazoa > Chordata > Mammalia > Rodentia > Nesomyidae > Cricetomys > Cricetomys ansorgei. Next base: position 17,672,075 of record JAMJFZ010000716.1, on the reverse strand, counting down.
ACAGGGGAAGACAGTCTTCCAGAGAAGAATTTCCCTAGAAGTAGGCTCTGAGGCTTTTCAACATCATCAAAATCCATGAGCATGAACCTGGAAGGAGAATTTCCCTTTTTTCATCTTTGAGGTGACTGATGCTCTGGTTTGTATCTTCTTTGTTGTGTTGACTTAGTATCTCGCTGGGTGGCGCTGCATGGCCCTGATCCTCCTATTTCAGCATCTCGGCTTCCCAGTGCTAGGCACTACCCCTACCCATGATGCTTAGCTTACAGGTTTTTTTTGTTAGTTTTCTACATGACAAGCATGCTACCGCTTGCTTGCCATGTACTTGCCATTCCCAGTACTTGCTAGGGGACATTTTTATGGCAGCCTGGGAGACACTGAGGCAGAGCCATCCAGGAAATCTTCATTCACATTTTTGACTGACAGACACAACCATCTATTAGCTGTTTCAAGCTGACTCAGTTTCAGGGGAGAGACTAAGCTCACCTTTTTGTAACTAACACACTTCATCTTTTTCTTGATCAATCCTTCCAAATTACTTTTCTGATCTTTTTAAAGAATAGCTGTGTTTTGTTGTTTCAATTATTTTCTTCTTTCTCTTTATTCCTTTCCATTATTGTTTGACACTATTTCAAAATTATATATATATATATTGTGTGTGTATGTGTGTGCATGGGCATACATTGTGTGTGTGTGTGTGTGTGTGTGTGTATGTGACAATATGTGGAGGTCAGAGGACATCTTGTGGGAGTAGGCTCTCTTCTTCATTATGCAGATCTGGGTATCAAATTAATCACCAGGCTTGGAGGCAAGGCATCCTTACCTGTTGAGCCATTTGGCTGGTGCCTCAATCTAACTATATTTAGTTGTCCTCAATCAAACCATCTTTGTCTTTGACCTTATTTCTTTTACTAAAACATTACCCTTTCTAGCAGTATTTTATTTATTTTTGATTGTGTGCAGTGTATGTGTGTGCATGTGGAGCCCAGAGACTCACGGTAGAATATCCTCCTTGCTCTTCAACCTAACTATTGAGAGTAGGACTCTCACTGGGGCTAGAACTCACTGATTGATTGGCTAGACCCTGGAGATCTCCAACTGTCTAACTATCTTTCAAATCCCTCTAAGGACACACATTCACAAGGGCATTTCAGATGTATGAGACCGTGTCTGACCTTTTTTCTTGGGTCAGGGGTATTGCAACTAAGGTCCTCATGGCTGTGTAGCTGGCACTTTTGGCTTAAACACATCCTGCCAGACTCTTTCTTTATTTCTTGATATAGTCATTTAAAATATAACTTTTTCTTTAATGCTTCAAGTGTCTCACATATTTTAATGTTTGTAGTTTTCATCGTAATAAAGTTATGTTTTTCCTGATTACTAGTATCATTTTCAGATCCAAAGAATAATATTTGACAATTTAAATAAAAAATATGTAAGGCATATAAATTATGTTTCTGTTAACAAAAGTACCTTATGAACAAAGTCTTACGTTGTTCTCTGGGATCATTGTTACTTACATGATTGCAAGTATGTTCTCTTTTTATTAATGATATCCTAGTGCCCAAAATACTATCCCTTCCTAGTCTGTGAATGCAGAATTCTGTGTACTATCTCTCATCATAAGCTTATTCAGTGTTTCTTTAAAATTTTAGGTTTCTTCATATTTTGTCTGGTTGCTTGATCATACTTGCTTTATAACTTCTAAAATCTCCAACTAGAGTGCTTTTATTGTAGTTCTTTATAAGTATACAGTTAAACCTGTTGCTGTGTACATAATGTTGTATACTGCTTATATTGTTCCTTTTACCATGAACAGAATATTTTTTTCTTTCAACGTTTTGTTTTACATGAGAGTGCATCAGGTATTCAGGTAAGTTTTGTTCAAATGTTTCTGGTATTCTTTCTTTTTTTCCTTTTCCTTTTTCCTTCCTTCCTTTCTTCTTTTTTCTTTCTTTCTTTCTTGTTTTTTTTTTTTTTAACTTTATCCAGAGTCTTTATTGCTAACATTTTTAAGTGTCTACACCTCGTATAACAATAATATGTCTGTATATATAATATGTACAAATGTGGATAATATCTTGGAGATTCACAAAGCATCTGCTTGGCAATGCTACTGTAACTGTTGAAAATAAGGGGCTCTGTTAAAAACTCCCCTGTGGGCTGTAACACAGAGTTCCACCAGCTGGTAGTTTTCTTGGCATATCACTATGGTTCAGTGCCAGCCGCGCTGAGATGGGGCATGAAAGGAAAGATTAAATGCGATAAACTAGCAATTATGCTTGTGTGATGTACTTCAGATGAGTATGCAAACAGTATTTGGTAGGGTTTTTCTTCTCAGGATCGACTTAATTGGAATTTAAACAAGTATATATTAAAAGAGCAAATTATTACTATTTTAGGCTGTCAAAATGAACGGAAATAGATACATTTGCATGTGAATTATGATGGACTCACTTCTTTCTTTGTTTAAACTCTGTTTAGATGTATTTTGATATTTTTCATAGTATGATGTATGATGTAGAAAATATGTATTTGAATGCAGCTTCTCCCTTGCGAATCAAAAGTAACAAGTTAAATCAGAAAATATGGTTTCTCTTTAACGCTTGGCCATTCTGGGGCAAGTTCCAAGCTCTTATCTTGTTGCTTTCCTTTGAGGTTGTCTAAGCAAATTGGAAACAGCGTGCTGAAGGCACTTTCATGTGTGATGTCTGTTAAGTGTCATTTACAATTTATGTAGTCTTACACAGATTTTTCCTTTTTTTATCTTTAGAAACAAATAAATAAAAATATTCTCCTGCTTCTTATATTATATTTCCTGTCTGGCCAAGGGAATATTGAAATCTATCTTTTGATACTATGACCATAGAAAACTATTGCTTTACTATTTTTTTTCATCAATTTCTATGTGGGTCTGCCTTTGCTAGGATTTTCCTTCTTTATTATTGTACTCAGTTTGGTAACTAAAAGATACCTTTGTCCTTAATCTGTGCCAACGTTTTAAGAAATAAAATGTTGTTCAGTTTCCAACCCTGAAAGTAAGTGGTGAATTGCAGGAGGCTTTTTCCTCTGTGTGTGAGGGATTTACATTTTGTCCTATAGAATATATGCACAGCTAAAAGAAAACCTGCTACAATGTCAGAGAGGAATAATATACAGACATTATTTGGAAAGACAGCCAAAACACTATAAAGAATTATTCATAATGTAAAGTAATGCAAATCTGTACTTTGCACTTAGTAAAGCTTATACTATTTAAGAAATAATTGACATAAAATTCACAGATATCCATATGCCAGTTTTCCGTGACCACAAAAGGAAGCATTGTTTTAATACTTTAATTCACTTATACCGTTGTTAATGCTTTCAATATTTGATTCGTCATAAGTCAGGTTAAAGGTGGTAAGATAGGCTGCTGTATGGCAACTTCTTTCAAGTTGAAACATTCAGTCCTAGGGTAGGGGAGACACCTTAAGACTCAGCAATTCCTAAAAGAAGGCTCCTTAAGACCCAGGAAGTAAAAAATTCACAAACCCTAGGAAGTCCTTGAAATTTACTAGATTCATGAGGTCCTGCCTGCACTAAGGTTACATAAACAGTAAAGGCTACAGAGAAAGGGTTTTTGACCTATCAAATGTCCATAAGCTGTTCAGAGAGCTTTAGGATTCCAGTTTTCACCAGTTACCACTCATACAAGGTAGACTATTGGTGCCTTCGAGTCATCCGTGTTTCTGTATGTAATCCAAATAAATCATTGGTTCATGAGCTTGGACAGATTTTGTTTTCCAGTTTAGGACACTGTGTTTGATATTAAGTACATTTTGCAATTAGTTGCACCTTTGTTTTAATAAAATATTTTTCTAACACCCGCATTAACATGCATTTTCATTTTCATTTCTGTGATGCTGAGCTGACTGTAGTGAAAATAATTTGTCAGATGTGTGCTGTTTCATATGCTTTCTTATACTTGGTACTTCAGTATTAAATACTGCTGTGTTTTCTTTATAAATTAGCCAATAGGATTATGTTTGACATTCATTTAAGGTGATAGATAAATCACTCACATTCGCCCTCCCTTAGGACTCCAAATGGGGCTGGAAAGTTGAAAGTTTAACTCCATAGCTGTTTATGCAATAACATCTAGGCCACAATATCAGCAAAACAAAATGGATAGTGTGAATCTTTGTCCCTCTGGCTATGAAAATTCCACCTGGGCTTTGGGGATTGCAAGATGTGCTGACAGTGTGCAAAGGTTTTATTTCAAATGGACTCAGATCAGAAATAAATACTACGTGGTTTGGCCACTATGAGTTACAGTTTGCAATCATGGACAAGCATCAGAAAATGGATCTAGATTTTGGTTTCACTCACTTCTAATTAGCCCCTGAATTGTAATAACTTGGAATTGATAATTGTCAAAGAGTTTGAAATTGCAATTATTTTTACTCTTTGTGAGGAGAGAGAAAAATGAAGGATTTTTTTTTCATGTCTCTCAGATATATTGGCCTGTTCTCCAAATGACAGGTTCCTGACTGATCAACTGTACCACCTGCTACTAAAGCCCAGTAATATTAGTCTGTGGAATGGTTTCATTCTCATCTCACACCTCAGAGATCTTGCGCTCAACCCCAGGCATCCCTTGTGTGTTTAAATCAGCTTAACGGCTCATACAGTGAGCTGATTTCCTTGTAGGCCTCTGTTTTCTCAAAAAGTGATCACCTTTTGCCAATGCCCTCAGGATTAAACAGGGCAGGCTGGTTTTCCTTTTCTGCATTGGCTATACCTTTGTAGTCAATAAAAGACTAACTCGAAAGGAATCAGCTGATGAGAGAATCAATCTTCTGGAAGCCTCCCCCGCAGTTTTCTCATCATTTTCTGCCATCTGTCATCTCAGGTTGTAAAATAGAAACCCAAACTCAGTATGTGGGAAGACTTTTACTGCTCCTTGTTAACAAAAACAGTAAGACCAGGGGTTTTGATCTTATGAGTGTATAGGTAAACAGTAAGCTGTAAGTGCACTGTCTTGAAGTGGCTTTTCTCTGTTTCTAATGGAAGTGTGCAAAGAATTATCAAAGTGGAATCACAGAGGTCTCCTAACACACAGAGTGTGGCTATCCATTCTGAGGAGGTCAGGTTAGATCTGAAGGTCTTAGATATGATGATGCTGGGAGATCTTGTGCTGCAGCTAGCAGCTCTACCTGCTTCTCAATAGCCGAAGAAAAGGGACATGCAGGGAGTCCCTTTCTGCATTTTTATAGCAGGTTACACCGCGTTAATTTACATTTTAAACCAAGTGACATTTTGTCTCGCTTAACTTTTTATCTCGACTTTATCTCACGTAATTTGCTTTCTGGTGGAGTACACACAGATGTGTGGGAGACACATTCAGATTACCTTGGCCAATAAAGGTCATTTTTTTCACACAACTCATCTTGTCTGTATTTTTTCCCATCATCAGAGAATTTGAAAATCATTTTCCTCTCGTTTCTATTTTACAATTTTTGGATCTCGTTTATAACTTGAAAGAAGAGCTAGAACAGGAATTTAAAATGCATAGCTTGAATTTTTTTTTTTTTTTTTTTACTAGTTTAGGCTTTAAGCTCTCTATAATAGCATCAAGAGATGTAGTTTCTCATTCTGGTTAAATGTTACATATATGGAATAAATATACAAATGTATCTTTAAATGTGTGGAATCTCTGTAAGTTCCTCCAATCTGTGTTCTATCACCTCATGAAGACACAGAACGGTGTCCTTACTCCTTTTCAGTCACACTGACATAGACCCATCATTAAACTGTTATAAGATTTCATTTATTCTAATGCGTATTAATTCAGTTGTTACTGGTATTTTTCATGTGTCATTTTGTGTTTTTGAAGATATTTTGATGCCGTTGGATATGTGTATGGATTTTTTGGAAATAATAATGTAAAAAAGATGTAAAAGACATCTACTGAAGGGTTCAAAATTTGTGGAATCTATTTCAGTATAAATTATATAAGTAGTTATCGCCTAAAAATGGGGAAGTATGTGTATAATAGCCTTCAGCTCATTAGTCTGTGATTATCATGTATATTTACGACCAACAGTGATTACTGATAGATCGCTCCTAAGGTGCATAGTGTATATTCTTGCCCTGGAAGCTTTGTAATTAAAATTTTGAATAACACAAATGTTTCAACGTTAAGCAAAGATCCAAATGAAATAAGACAGAACTGACTTATGCTCCGTATTCCCAAATAGCTTCTGTCACTCTGATTCTACCTCTGTTTCATTGAAAATTGCCTCTTCACATTTGAGTTTAATCTGCACTTTAGTCTTACTCCTTCAGCCATATACAGTAGCTACAATTACCTGAGAAGATAAGGCAGAACATTTTTTCTCATTACTTATACTTTAAAATAAGTTTGATGTTGAGTTGTCACAAAGAGTCTAAATCCCATGACTTCTCAAGCATCTGACACATAAAATCTAAGTAAGTGATAACTGTGATTCCAGAAGTAAAGATGGCCTGATGGTGTGTGCATACAATACCATCCACTCAGGAGGCTGAGGCAGGAGGACTATGCATTCTAGGAAGTACAGAGTGACAAAATACGTTTATGATCAGACTAGGCAACTTAGTAAGAGTCTATCTTGAAATAAAAAAGTAAAATAAGGGCTGCTGGTGTAGGACAGTGTTGGGGTATTGTGATCCGTAGTGTACATGAGTCCCTAGACAAGGTTGCAGCCTCAGTACCCCAAAGGGAAAGTGTGGAACTTTTGTTTTCTTTTTCTTTTTCTCTCAGAAGGGTATAGGGTCTTCTTTATTATAATACCAGCTGTGTACAAAGCACTGTGGTAAACTCTTCAGAAGCAGTTTCCCCAAAAAAGGTCATAGATCCTTGACCCCACTATTTATGGGAATGGGGCTGTGGTTGCAAGATCCAATACTCACTCAACATGCCAAAGGCCCCATATTTTATTCCAACACTGGATAAAACAAAGGGACATTATAAAAAAAAAAGGAATTGAAGTAGAGTATATTCCAAAAAATTTTCCTGTTTACTTCATATATCTTTTTCCATTGGGGAATAAGTTTATTTTATGTATATTTCTCATGAAACTATTGCTTGAATATAACTATTTACTATTAAAAAGTGGGAAATCCAGTAAAAAGTATTTTGTTCAATTCATATGTACAATGTATTTCGGGTAATTGTCAGCCAGTGTTGGTTGTAATGTTACATATACAAACTAACACAAACTGGTGTGAAGATATCCAAATAATTCTTGAACAGAGCTCTAGCTAGGGGCTATGTTGATACATTAGCTTGGATGCGATTTGTATATTAATCTGCTTTCAGTGTTTCTGTCAATACAAGTTTTATAATTTGAACATTCTTGAAACGGTAAAAACAGAAATCTACTAAAAATTAACATATAATAGGAAATACATAAGTTCCATATGAAAAATCTTTTTTCCAGTTATATCATATGTATCTCACTTAGAGAAACAGAAAATTATAGAGGAATACTAATCCTTTAATTTGTCAGCACTCTGCTTTAGGATAGAAAGAATGTTACTACACACCTTTAATTCCAGTATTCAGAAGACTGCAGTGGTAAAAGCCTTTAATCCCAGCACTTGGGAGGCAGGAGTAGAGCTTAGAAGGAGTCAGTGTCAGACTGGAAGAGTGAGTCAGTTTGAAGCTGAGCAGAGTAGTTCAGTCAGAGAAGTTGTGAGAGTCAGCCAGAGCCAGGAGAGCCAGTTGAGTTCAGTACAATACTGAGTTCAGAAGGAGATAATCAGAGTAGCTCAGTTAGCAGTAAGCCTCAGAGGCTTTAATGGTCTAGATTGTATGATGGCTGAAGCTGAAGCCTTCCAGTTCTAGGGTTTAAGATTATCTTGTATGGAGGCCAAAATACTCCAGGACTAGGATCAGTGATTGAATTAGCCAAAGAATAAAAAGCCTTTGAACACAAATCAACATTTATGGCTACAGATAATAATCAGAGAAACATTTGAATGTTCAATAATTTGGATTTTGATTTCTCAGAAGATGTTAGTATAATATCTCATGTAACTCTGCTTGGCAGTTACCAATAGTTTCCTACACTAGTTCAAGATAATATGCCTAAGATCAGAGACTTATAAGAAGTCTCTGGAGAAATACGAAGAACAGCTGTGAAATTTTTCTTTATACCTTTGAACTTCTTGGTATAAAGCAGCCTCATTCAAGTCTTCCTTTTGCCTCAGGAAGACATTTTAACTCAACTAACTCTGTAGCTCCAGCATTTTCTTTCAATCGGTATCTTAAAATTTTTGTTTAAAGTTCATTTTCACCATTTTCTTTCCAGAATTCTAGAAATGAGCCTATTCACAGGGAAAATTGACTTCCTGGATCAGAGACTACTGAATGTTCCCAAATGTCCACTCTTTATATTTATCTTTGTTGGTTGTTAAGGTCAACAAATGGTAGTACAATAGACTAGATTTCTAGACTCTCTTTCAGCTAATTGGAGTCTGCAAGGAACTGATTCGAGCAGGATGTAGAAGTGATAAGTACAGCTTCTAGAGCAACAAATAAAATATAAAGCTTCTCATCTGGGACATTCACTAATTTGCCTTCTCTTGGGTTACAATTAAAGGATATATGCGGAGCCTTTTTTGACTAGGCAGGTAAAAACACCTAGAGATGAATTCTTAGCCTGGAGTCCAATGTAGAGGAACACTTCTTTAATTCAGCAGTATGGCTGCTCTAGCAAAGGATTATACTGGAAGGCATTTGATCTCTGATCTGGCAGCATGGCTACTCTAAGGTAGAAAGAATGTTAATACACACCTTTAATCCAAAATCAAAAGGCAATGGTGGTACACACCTTTAATCCCAATTCTGAAGGAACAGTTGGAGGATGCAGAAACAGTTTTCAGGTAGAGCCCAGTAGACAGAAGCAGGGAGTAGAAGCAGAGTGTGGAAGCAGAGAGTTCAGAAAGAGGTGGAAGAAGACAGAAGCTGTGGGAGCCCAGAGAGTAGAAGCAGAGTGTAGAAGTGAGGAGGAAGCAGACAGCAGAGCTCAGAGAGAGACGCAAGGAAGAAGCAGACAGGAAGCAGAGCAGAGAGTTAGTGCAGTCAGGCAGTTTGAGTGCAGTCAGCTCACAGTTCAGAAGGAGGAGATGAGAAGAACAGAGCCAGTTCAGAATAAGCTAAGAGAGAAAGCAGAGAGTCAGAAGCAGATGGTTTATTCTGAACTCTGAGAGTTCAGAAGACAGCTAGTCAGAATAAGCTCAGTCAGCAGTAAGACTCTGAGGCTGAAACATTCTAGATTAAGGTTAGAAGACTACATTGTACAGTGGCTGAAGCCTTCTAGTTTTGGAGTAGCATCTTGAAGGCTAGCTTGTACAGAGGTTGGAGAAGTATGGTGGAGTCCACTATGGTAAGAGTAATTCATAGATACTTCTCACATGATGATAAACCAGGATGTAGAGCAGGCATGGCCACCCAGAGATCTCTATGTCCCAATCAAGCCCCTTATCTAAAGCTTCACAATCTTCAAAATAATCACAGTAGCTGGGGTGTGAGGGCTCAGAACCTGGATCTTGTGATAGGCAGTCAGATTAAAATCACAATTTCAGTATAAATTACTTTCCTCCATAATCTTATTTATTTTATGCAACCAAAATGTCACCAAGTAAGGAATTCATAGACCTTTGATTATAGCCAGGAGAGTCTGTGACTCAAAATGATTAAGAGGCAAAGGCTTAAAGTCCTGAATGGTTTTCTGACAGGTTTCTCCACCAAGTTGTTACTGAATATATGTGTTCTTAATGTTTGGGTAACAAAGTAGCACAAAGTAAGTCACCAGAAACTTGGCTTTCCTGGCTCTGGGGTCTTACTCTCATGATGGTCACAGAGTGGTTTTCACACATCTTGGATGAGGGCTTTTTAAACTCTTCAGCTCCTACTAAATCCTAGATGTTTCCGCTGCCTAAAACATTGTTCCCAAACACACCTCTTCAGGTGGCCTCATCTCTGTGTCTCACATTGTCTTTTTTTCTTCATAAGCACATTAGAAAAATTGGGTTAAGAGCTCACCTCACCTCAAATAGTTGACTTCCTCTTAATTCTTTATATTTGCCATGACCCAGTTTTCAAATGAAGTCACACTGTTTCACAGAGTTAGGACTTCAATATATATTATGGGAAGGCATAATTCAGATTGCAGTTTTGTAAAGACACACATATCCCTGTAATTTAACTCAGTCTGTTTTGAGGCCTTTATTTTACAAACAGCACGGACCCAAGTAGATACATTTTGAAACAAAAACTGAGGTGAATTCTAATTTAGATACAGGTAATAAAGACCGTATGGGATCTTGACTGCCCATGCAAATAATTACTGCTAGGTTTTCCTGTTCATAACTGTGTTCTCTGATCAATTAACAAGGTAATTGTTCTCGGGCAAGAGTAAAGCCTACATCTGATTTTCATACAATGGAAAAGTCATGTAGTTGCAACTGACTGTGTAACCAACAAAGCCTAAAACATATAGTGTCAGCATCTTTAAATAAAAATATTTTACTTTCTCTAGGATGCAATAGGGATAAGAAAGAAGTTGGACTTCTCCTATATTATGTTCCCCATAACAGAAGAGAATAAAGAATGTATTAAGTTAGAACTTGAAGAATTAACTAGATAGTACAATAGGAACTAAGCATTAGACTGAGCCTGTAAACTGCTGACAAAATTTGTAACTAGAGAATACATTTACCCATCATTGAGATCACTTACCTAAGGGTCTTGCTAGTCGGGAAGAAAGAAAATCATTAGCAAATTATTAAATGATAAAGCGACCATAAATTAAACTCACATGAAACAGGGAAAAAACAGTTGTTTGGTATAAAGAGAGTGGACAAGGACAATCATGTATAATTGTATGATATATCTTACTTTCACTAACATTATTAACAGAACTGCTGTTTGGCCTGACAACGAGAGTGGCCTCCCTTATGTCATTTTGGCAGTTTTATTTCTGTCCCTTAAGAAATACAGAACAGACAAAGGATAAAAGCCCTTGCTTGAACACTGAAACAATAACAGAGTATGAAGAATTTCCAGTTACTCAAGAGCTCAAAGGACTCCATCTTTATGGCTTCCTGGGACCTAAAAATCTGATGGACACTCATAGAAAAGATATGTTCCCTTTAAATCAATACCTGAGAAAGTATTATAGCGTTGGGTCCCAAAAGCAAAGAGGCATTACATTTCTTTTGGGAAAAACAATCCCATGTTAAACAACCATGATCGACTGTGGATGAATAGTGTGATGGATTTGAATGCATTTTAGAAGGGAGGCAGAACTTGCCAATCATAGGTTCATATACGTTAGACACCAGGGCTTATTTTTGAAGCCACAAGTCTCCTCAATTTTGTGATGAAGAGTATGCACTTTATGGCGTTTGGGTTTATTTCATAAATAATTTTCTCATGTCTGGAGAAGAGCAACAATGACAACTTAATGGACACTTTCACAAATAGTACTAGAATACAAAAGATTGCACTCTGGTCAAAAATGTATCGACAATCCTAGGTCTCAATGCACCAGAGATTTTTACTGGGTAGCAATTCCCTCTCTGGCCTTGAATCATGGTATATATAGCTCATATGACCCATATGAGCTACTATAATGTATTAAGGAATTTTTACAACAGATCTTGTCTTCTCAATTGCTCCTTTTTCTAGCCTGTCCGTTTCTTCTACTTATCATTTATGATAAAGTGACTTTGTTTGATTCTCTTAACTGCATGTATGTATGTTAACTGTTACTGAATATGAGATGTGAAGATATTTAAAAGACATCATTATGTGTTTTTCTAAACTAAGAGGAGGGTCTGGGGAGATGGCTCATATTGCCTCATGTTGATGCCCTTGATCCATTTGAAGTTGAGTTTTTTCAGGGTGATGAATATTTGCATTCTTCTTCATGCAGCCATCTAGATTCATTTACCTATATCATTTGCTGAAGATTCTAGAAAAAGCCTACCCTGAGCTATTTGATACCATGCTAAGGAGGCTTGCAGACAATAGGGAGAGTCTGAGTGTTTTAGAGCAATGGTCACTAATTAGATTATCTTGACTGTAGAGGACAGCAATCATCTATAGGCAGAAGGCCTGCAGGCATATGAAAGTTCTGGGAGCTTTGATACTGGTAAATGGGAAACATTGGAGGAAATGACCATGTTGGTGGTATTAAGATTTATGGATCCAGTATGGTCATTCATGTCATGAATGCTTACATGAAAGATTTATGGCACCCTTTACAGGCTAGGAAAATGAGTCAACTGTATCTGCTAGCTTTGAGGGGATGATGATGAAAAATTTAAATTTTATTCAGAAATGTTGACTGTATGGTATTCATGAACACTTGTATTGTGTTATCACTATTATTTTCTTTGTATGTAAAACATTGGTCAGTTAGAGGAAATGACTACAAGTTGAAAGTAACAGGGTAACTCTAGGCAACCGAAAATTTGGCTTGAGCCAGGTGGTGGTGACGGTGGTGGTAACTGAGGTGATAAGATGGTGGCAGTGGCACACGCCTTTAATCCCAGCACTCAGGAGACAGAGGTAGGCAGATCTCTGTGAGTTTGAGGCCATCCTGGTCTACAGAGTGAGTTCCAGGACATCCAGAGGTACAACAGAGAAACCCTGTCTCAAAACAACAAAAACAACAACGAAATTTGGCTTGAGCGTCTTGGAGGCTTGTGTGGTGGCCAGAGGTCTTGTTCAAACTGAATAGAAATTACACACATTTTAGTGGGTCCCAAATAAATCACTGTTCGTGCTATGTTTGCCTTCAGGTGCAGATAGAATTCTGTCTTCAAGGTGGCCACTGGGTTCAGCGTTTTCATTCAGCTCCGTGTGGTTTGCTCAATAGGCTTGACTCAGAAAACGACCGTGGAAACAAGTGGTGTTTATGTTCTCTATGTCAACTTCAGTTTTACTTCTTAGATGGTAACTTCTAACTTTGTATTCCTGGGAGGAACGCATTCACACTCCCCTCCTCCGTTGATGTCTTATGACTTGGCAAGCAAGTACTTTCAGTTAGTCTTGCAAACTTATCGAGAAATTCAAATGTCAGTCTTTTCCGACTGACAGCACAGGCTCCTTGCCTACGTCTAGATGACAAGCTCCCAAGGACAAATGCCCCGCGCTCCACCCCTCCACCCAGTACAAAGGCCAGGAAACTGAATTTGCAGTTAATGACTGTTTTTTTTTTAAACAACTTTGCTAATTTGTGAAATAATGGCTTTTTCATAATATAGTTATTTACTAAAGAGTTTTGTAATCATTGGTAGTTCCTGGATAGCTTTGGAAAAGGTCTTCTATATCTGATTTCAAATGAGTCTTTTCAGCTAAACTGCGTTTCAAATAACTGGAGCAATTCTCTCAGAACTCTTTATTTTACCTAGTTTCGATTAACATCTTTACGGAATTGTATTATGTGGCAGAGATAAGCGAACATGCTTGAGCTAATTTAACCATTTCCTGATGAGTCAGGCCCATTATGATGCACATTAATCATAGTGCTCACAGCAAGACAATGCAGGCCTCTGGGACTGTTAAATTGGACAGAACAGGCTGTGCCTGAGAGTGAATTGACTTAAATTTGCTGTGTTTCCCTGCTCTTTCTTGTGTTCTCCAGTCCTTCTCTTCTGTCACCTGTCCTTAGCGGCTACAATCGCAGATAGCAATATTTACTAAAGCGGGAATCTTAATTTTACATGTCTAATACCTGAGTCAATAAATACATTTGTTATCTAGACTCTCCTAGGTAGTGGAATTTTAACAGTTGCCATAATTCCCTTCCCAATCACTTTTGGAATTATACTTAAAATATTTCTGCTTTTCAAGGTATGCTATGATGTTTACTTAACAGGAAATAGGATTTAAGTAACATAGAAAATATTGGTGTGTTTATCAATATGCACTGAGAAGATCTATATGATTCTTTGACCCCCCATAAATATTAATAGCAATTTCATTTCCTGAGTGCTATTTACAGCTTGTTCTCTTTCTCTCTCCTTGTATAAATGCTGCTATGTGTGACTCCGTGCTGCTTTCTGACCCTTCAAATCTACACATTATAAAATTTATTTGCAAAAGATAGATTAAAAATTTCCCAAGACTATTTGTACATACAGCATATACTATAGTCATAATGGTATTTTAAATTCCAAATTTCTGCTATACTATGGATTTTAAATGTCTCCTAATAGACCTTATGTCAAAGGCTTGGTCACCAGCCTGTAGCACTACTTTGGAGATAGCAGGACCTTTAACGAGGGCCCTATTGAGGGAACGTTAGGTCTTTGAGAGTGTTTGGGGCCAGCAACCCCAAAACAGGGAAAAGTGACCATGAAATAAAGCCTCAGAAATTGAGTCAAATTAACCTTTGTATCTTTTAAAGTTGATTATCTCAAGCAGGTAGTCAGAGTGACAAGAAGCTGGTAACATTCTGTTAAACTAAACTACAACTTCCTCAATACATTAATGGTTCCTTCTTTCTGTCAACTGAAACACATAGCCACAAGACCTATACAGTATAGTTGCCATGAAGCATTTGCTGACATTAAGGAAACAAACCCAATACTCAAGTCTCAGTCTGATGAAGAGTTGATGACCTCTTTTTCTTTTAAAAAATGATGTTTCTTTGACTTCTGAGTCCTTATGGTATTCTTATAATCTTTCTGTCTCTGGACCATTCTCAGTAATTCTCCACAGCAGGTTCCACTTGTGCATCCAGTTCTTAGCATACTTATATTGCTTGGCTTCTGTTTATATCACTTTCCAGGTGAAAGTATTCTTATGTATACTATATATTAAAATCTTATTTTTCTGCCAAGGATTACCAAATCCTTATCTCAAAGACTGTTTCTAAGCCTGAACATCAACTGAGTATTTGCTGTTTCCATTCAGATGCCTTAGAGGCACCTTTAAATTGAATAGGTCTTAACAAATTCATCATTTTCCTTTAAGAAGTGGCCTCCATTTCCTCATTCTAGAAAATACCTATTCTATTTTCTTAGTACTCCATCCTAAACTGTTTAAGAAAATGTTTATTATTTCATGCATTCCATAAGCCTTTTAATTCCAGTGCACACCATCCTAGGAATATATTCAAAAGTCCAACCAGACCTCTGTTGCTCCCATTGTTTTCTCGTTCAGACTTCTTTATCTGTATTTGTATTTGACTACAGCTGTAGGCTCCTCAGCTCTGCCACACTCTTCTGTCTTCTCTTGACACTTCTTCACGTGCCCTTCCAGAAAACAGAGTGATCCTTTAGAGTGGAACACTACATCATGTTATACCTTCCTCTGTTTGTCCTCTCATGTGATTTTCTGTTGAACTAAGAATCTTGGCATGGGCTGTGAGGCTGTGTAATCTGTATAGTCTATGTATCCACAATCACATAGCCTACTAGTCATCCACTCTTACTATATTCAACCACCCAGGCCTCACTGCATTTCTTCACACATACCACATTCAGCTTTTGTGCTGACTCTGTTCTACCAAAGCTTGTCTCCTTATGTGCCTGCACCTTTACCTCACTACTGTGAGACGAATATCACCAGTTAAGAATATCCTTCCCTGACCATCCTCTTAAAAATGACAGACTGGGCTTTTCTTTCATCTCAGCAGCCTCTGAGCAGAGGGCTTTGTTCATTTATTGTACAATCCCTCTGCTTCTTACAAGTAGAACGTCTGACCCTTGGGACCAAGCTTCTTTGCTTTGTCACTGGAGCATCCCTAGATCTTGAAATAGTGCCTACCACCTAATGCACAATACATATGTGAGGGATGAGTGGTAGATAAATAATGACCTTTGTGCATTCCTCTGTTTTGTTAGCTTCTTGTTGAGAGGCGTTTTTTCCCCTAATCTATCTGCAGGCTCTTGGATTGTACTATTTACCCTTTCCTGTTTACTTTACTCAAACACGCACACTAAATCAATTTGCTCTGTCTGGAGGATAATTCTACATCTAATCTATACTACCAGATCTTTGTGACAATGGCTTTTTCTGATGCTCGGGAGCCTTTTACAGCCTTATTTCAGGCTTGTGGGTTTTTTTGAAACTGATTGTGGTTACCTGAAGTCTGATTGCCAGTGAAGGCAGAAATTACTCTATGGATTTTATTGTGTAAAATACTAAAACTTTTACAGTGAATGTGTTCAGGAAATCAGGATTGATTCTTATTGGAATTTCCTCTGGCTCCTTAACATAACTGAGTCAGATAAAAGCAATTTAACTTTTCTTTCTTTTATATTAATACTGTGTTTACGTAACACTTACCAAAATGGCATGGAAATATATGACAGCTAAATATAAGTGAATATAAATAGTACAATGGGTGAAAAAATACGTTATTTTAAAAAAATCACATGGGAAGAAATGAAGAGTAGTGCAAAGAATAGAAATTTCTGAATCAGAAAAAATTAAAATGAGAGTTGAAGCTGACACTCATTTTTATGTTGACAAATAGTGAAAACTGCATAAATGGAATTATATAAAATTGATGCAGTCAATTTTATTATAATAACAGTTCTAATACACCACCCTCACTGTAGCAGAATTCTATGCACCATGGAGGTTTTAGGAGATCGGCTTCCAGCTACATTATGGTTGATATAGACTTGAATATAATTTGTTTTCAGAGTTAACATAAATATAAATGATTTTAGTAATAACTTGGTTGTCAATAAATGAATTTATAGAAGAGTATTTTATTACAGTTCCTAAGCACTATTGTTGTCTTACTTTTGTTTTTGTTTGTTTGTTTGTTTCGCATGAAACTATCTCAAAGATGCTCTTAAGGAAACTCAGGTTTTATGAAATAGGTGAAACAAATATAAAAAACTTAAAAGCTTTTAATCAAAACCTGTCACTGTACTGGAAATTACTTTGGTTAGGAATACATTAAATATATTTTAAAAAACTGGGTAATAATGAAATAGTGGCATGTAAGGGGGTTGTATGTAAATTGTCAAGTGGTAGGTTTGCATTCATCCTTTACTAGTCAAACAAACTAAACCAACTCTTCCCAAGCTTTAAGCAATCAACCAGCTGATCAGACATCCCCCATATTTTCTATTTTTTAATAATGGAATGATTTGTCAGTGTAAAAGTCAAATGTCTAAGTTTGAGTATGATGTATAGGGCTGTTTATATTTTAGTCACCATGACTTCCCTCATTATTCTATATAAGCAAATTCTTCTTCTTAGTGAGTGTGGCAGTACATGTTCCTTTGAAAATGAAAAAAAAATCGTTATTATTCCAGTCATGAAAGATTTTAGTAAGTTGAAATTATGTAATTTCAAAATCAAATTGGTTGGGAATAACCTTTTTTTAGAACTAAGTTTGGGCAATGTCAACTTGACAAGTCTGGTTACTTCTGGAAAAAAGAAACCCCAATAGATGGATTGTCTAAGTCAAACTGGCCCATAGCATATCCCTGAGGTATTTTCTCAAATTTTTAATCAGTATAGGAGGGTCATGATCACTGTGGGAGGTGCCATCAATAGCCAGGTGGACCTGGGTTGTATAAGAAAGAGCTGAGTATGCCAGAGAAAATGAGCCAGCTAACAGGTTCCTTTGTGGTCTCTGCCTCAGTTCCTATCTTGAGTTCTTGCCTTGGCTTTCCTCAATGGTGGCCTGTAACCTAAAAGCCAAAAATGAAACCAAAACCAAAACCAAACTAAACCAAGCAAACAAACAACACACACACACACACACACACACACACACACACAAACACATGCGCACGTGCACACACACATACACCACCCAAACTCTTTTCTCCTCCAAATTGCTTTTGGTCAATGTTTTACCATAGCAGCAGAAAAGCAAATGGGTAGGATGGGCACCTAGTCTGAATAATATGTTCATGCATAGAAAACTTTTTGTTTTATATATGTGTGTGAGAAACACACACACACACACACACACATATATGACTCTGAATACTTGTCATATTTATATGTATATATATATATATGTACATATATATATGCATTTATCTTTATATATAATCTTTAACACACAGGGTTGGGGGAGGCAGTGGATTCCCTGGAGCTTAAGGTACAGGTGTAGCAATGTAGCTCAACGTGTGTACTGGGATCTGGGAAAGAGAAGTGTGAGAATTTAACTGTTGAGCCTTTACTCCAGTCCATGTTTTGAAGTGCTTTTATAAAGATAAATGTTGTAAATTATTTTGTAGTTATATAATATTATATCTTATAGATGATTTGTAATTTATTTAATTAAATCTACTTTGTTTGTAGTTTCCCTCATGTTTATTGCTGTAAATGAAATCACTGTTATGCTCTTTAATAAATCTAAGTTTAAATTAACAATTCAAGTTTAAGTAATTCTTTAAGAGATTAGCAAGTTTCAGATGTTGTATTGGTTATATAGGAATGTTTTAAAAAATAATTCGATACGAACTAAGAAATATCAGAGTAGCATTAAAAGATTATCCTGCCCCTGGAGTATATAACCTCTTTCATCATAATATTGTAGACAACTACATTGTCCTATATTAACCATTTGAACATTTAGCAAAGTTTTAATGTCTCCCTTTTGGATTAGTAGCAAAGTATTTCTTTTTAAAAATGTGTGTGTGTGTGTGTATGTGTGTATGTGTGTGTGTGTGTGTGTGTGTGTGTGTGTGTGTGTATGTTTGTGTGTGTGTGTGTGTATGTGTGTGTGTGTGTATGTGTGTATGTGTGTGTGTGTATGTGTGTGTGTGTGCATGTGTGTGTGTGTGTATGTATGTGTGTGTGTGTGCATGTGTGTGTGTGTCTGTATGTGTGTATGTGTGTGTATGTGTGTGTGTATGTGTGTGTATGTGTGTATGTGTATGTGGATGTGTGTGTGTGTGTGTGTGTATGTGTGTATGTGTGTATGTGTGTGTGTGTGTGTGTCTCCAAGAATTTTCACGGTATACACATTATACAAGCATAAATGAAAACATGCAATAAAAAATTTCAAATATACATAAAATGATAAATCACTCCTTTCTTAAACTTATTACTTTGCTTGTATTTTATTATTTGGGGCCTCCTAATTTTTCTAACTAGTTTTAAGTCTACATTTTTAACCCTCTGTGTGCACATGCTCATTACAAGTACTTTCCAATTAATTAAATACCCTTTTCACTATTTGGGGAAAATTTTAGAGGTCAGAAGTAGTTCCTTTCATCATTTTGAACTTATTCTTGCTTTTATTGTTTTGAATAAGTTTAGCTATTTTGATTTTGAAATTTATTTAGGTTTAAGTGCTCAGAGGAAAACCTAAATTTTATTTTTTAAATAGTTCAATTAATCTTTGGGTATTAATCCTTTTCCTTTTTTAGTGCATGGCATAGTTATTTTATTTGACATTTTTCTCTAAAATGTGTCTAATTACATAGCTATTTTTCACTTTGTTATTCTTCTGTCCATGCTTGATGCAGAACCATGCTTTTTTGATAAGTTTTATAGCTTTACTTTTCTATGCAAGTACTTTATTATCAACATTAATTTTCAAAGAATTAAGATATTCTAATATATATTTTAGGCATATTATGGATTCATTCTTTACTGTCAAATGCTTGAAACCTGGATATCTTAGTATAGTTAATGATAACTGTATAAATTAATTTGAGGAGACAGAATGTCTCCTATTCAATTTTCATATTCAGAAGTGATTGTCTTTTTGTGTATTTGTATTTGAGTCACTTAGAAACCTTGCAGGTGACAGTCAATCAAGGTTACTGTAGAGATTGCAAAGGAGAAATTCTATGCAAGGTCAGAGATAGGAGGGCTGGATCATAGCAGGAGTGTGGGGCCATGATCAGGGGCTTGAAAGAATAAATAAGGGGTGTGATTACCAAGTTTTGTGAAATGGCCTTCCTGACAGAAGAAAGCTACATGACAGATGCCATGACCATCAGTGAGGAGTTCAACTGCCCCCAGCCCCTCAGCCTGCAACCAGAATAAATAGCGGTAAGAAATATCAACAGAATACCTTTCACCAACCACACTTCTTGTTTTCCACCCTGGGCCAACAGTTGGCTAAACTTAGAAAGCAAAAACACCCAGTATGGGGGAGTTCAAAGAAAGAAGTGAAACAACCACCAGGGAGTTCCTGGCACACCTCTGTCTAGGTAAGCTTTAGATACTGTGTCCTTGGGACTGGGAAGATGGCTCAGGGAGTAAAGTGCTTGCTTGGTTAGCAAGACAACCTGAGTTTAGATCCCCAGCACCCATGTAAAAGCCAAGCACACCAGTGTGCATCTGTAATCCAGTTGCTTGGGAGTTCTAGACAGGAGAATCCAGGTAGCTTGTTGATGAACCAGTCTTGCCAAGCAGTAAGTTCCATATTCAGTGAGAGACCCTGTCTCAAGAAAATAAGGTGGAAGACCAGTGAAAGACAATTAATGTCAATCTCTGTTTTACACACACACACACACACACACACACACACACACACACACACACACACACAGGCGTACACACACAGGCGTACACACAGGTGCACAGGAATACAATACACCCTAACACACACATAAACACCCGCTCCCCCCCCCCCACACACAGGTGGTATGTCATTCTAAGCCCTCTGTCACTATGACAAAATGCCTGGCTCATAGTTTCAATAGTTTCAGTCCATGGTCATTAGGCTCAGTTGTTTGTGGGCTGTTGTGGGACAGCACATCATTGTAAGAAGCAGAGGTGCTTACCTTATGAATGAAATAGAGAGAGAGAGAGAGAGGAGAGAGAAAATTTACATTGATGACCTACTCCCTCTATGGCCCATCTCTTATAGTCTCCTTTTTTGCTATCCAGCAATAGCATCAAATTATGAATCCATTAGTGAGTTAATCCACTGATGAAGTCAGAGTCATCACTGCCCATTCAGCTTCCAGAAGTCCCGCTCTAAACACTATTGCACTAAGGACTGAGGTTTCAACAGAAGAGTCTTTAGGGGACCTTTCTGATCCGAACAGCATCATTCCTTTAATCTTATATTTAAAAGATTTAAGTATTTGTGGTTCTAGTTGCTTTATCAGTCACAGTCCCTGCAGGAGTCTTATGGGATACTCAGTTATAATATTTGATCATGGTGTTTTAATGTAAAGAAAATTGTGGGAATGTGGATATAATATGTTTGTTGACAAGGGAAAGCATGGTGTATAGAGGTGTTCAGGGACTAATGAGGGTAGGGAGTTGTTTCTTTCTTTAGGGCTGAAGGAGCAGGAAAGGATCCTAAAGATGCATTCTTTAACAGATTCACTGTTCTCAACCAACCTTAGAAAGGATATTGTAAATATTGCTCATTAATTATATCGAAATGTATCAAATCATCACTTTGCAATACATATTTTCAACTGTTTTGAATCAATATCCAAATGTTTTTCCTATGAGAAATTTTAAGAGTTCTGTTGTGATTCACATAGAATACAATGTCAGTGCCTACAAGCTGAATGCCCTGAACTTAATCTATGGTTGTTAGACTTTATTGGGAAGTCTCTTTCCAGGACAAAATGGGAGAGAGTCACTGCTGGGTTATGGTCATCAGATCATCTTTAGTGATAAATAAAAGCTAAGCCACCTGCCAGGCTCTGTGAAGCTGTGCTTCACTCTTTAAAAGAGAAGGCAAGAGGCCATACCCACACGTGCCTACGTGTGCTTGCCAGTACATGACTGTGAGCCTCTGAGCACATTAGCTCTTCCCTGACATTTTCTCAAATAATTTGGTACCATCTAAAATTTTTCTGGATTCAGGTCCACATGTGAATGTTTTCTGTGGTGGGAGGGTGGCATTAAAATTAGTAACTAGAAAGAGAAAATGAATACAATCATGTAGGCATTTGTTGGGTGCCAGATGTAGCCTTAGATTCAGGTACAAGGATGGTTTATTCTTTTGTCTAAATCAGTCACTGGTTCTAAGTCTGAAGCTCTGAGCCCTGGAGCATTTCTGCCTCTTCCCAATCTAGTCTTAAGTCTAGAACTAGAAGGCTTCAGCCTCAGCCTCTGTACAATATAAAACATTTAAACCTCATTACAATCTAGTTTTAATCCTCCGAAATTTACTGCTGACTGAGCCACTCTGACTAACTCCTTCTGAATTCTGATTCTTCTGTTTCAACTCATTCACTATTCTGGCTCAAACTCTTCTCCAAGTTGCTAGTTCAAATTGACCTTCTGAGCCAATTTACTGTTTCTGACATAGCTTGGCCGACTCTGGCTTATTCTCTGACTACCTCAAACTGAACTGCTCTGCTTGGTTTCAAACTGACTCTCTTCCCATCTGATAATGGCTTCTTTTGCTGAGCTGCATCTGTCTCTGTGTCTCCATGTTTCTCCCCAAACCTGCCTACTTCATACTGCTTGCCTCATAATCCTTGCTGTAATTGACTCTGTTCTGATCTGAGAGCCTGATTTATGCATTGTGAGAGTTGGGTGTGTCCTCACTCTGACTCAATCTAAGTCTTCCTCTGATTAGTAACTTTGCCTGTTCTTCACTGACTCATCTCAGATGACACTTCTCGTGAGACACTGACTCTTTCCGAACTCTGCTTCCTATGTCTGCTTCCACACTGTTTCTGTCCTAGGGATTAAAGCATTGACCACCACTGCCTTCTGAAAACTGGGATTAAAAGTGTCTACCAACAGTCTTAACACTCTTTCTACATTCCTTCCAGACCACACATCCCTTTGAATGACATTCCTTTATATAGACCACTGGAATATAGATCCTTGGTAGCTTTCACACAGGCCTATTCCTCTTCTACATATTCATATTGATTTCTTAGGAAATACATTCCCCAACTAAAAGCTGTACTTTGTTTCTTTGTAACCAGGTATGACTAGTGAGTATGTAGAAGGCCAGGAAGAAAATGGAAGAGATTTTTGAGACTTCTGGACCAAGGTTTAAAAGAATGTGGACACTCTTTTATTCTTCTTCTCATCCTGAAGACTGGACTATGGGTAGAATAGTTGTCAAATGGAGTTGACAAAGCAGGCAAATATAACTAGATGCTGGAACAGGAACAGGATAAAAGATATTAGCACATGTCTTTTCAAAAGTAGTCAACAAACTGGGACTGTGCATGCGACAGATTTATGGGTGTGTGTGTGTGTGTTGGGGGGTGCTTTTAAAAGATATAAGTAAAGAGTTGAGAGTAGGTAAGGGGCACCTTCAGAGGTCCTTGGAATTCTGTCACTTGTAAAAGTAATGAGAAAAGAAGGAGGGTTAGATAGTGTACAGCTCTGTATTGAAAGTTTCAATGTGGCTGACACTTGCTGAAGCCACCTGGTCCACCTGGTCCTGTAGATAGGACTGACACTTGCGTCTGCCATACCTTTCCTGAGCAATGGCATCCCGGTGCAGAGTAGACTGGGAACCCGAGAGCTGGCAGCTGGAGCTGTCTGTCACTGGGCTTCTTACTACAGGATATGCAAGGAATTCCATGGAAGCTTAAAGAAGGATTTATTGATTTGCTGATTAGCTGTAGGAGAAAAGTTCCCTAATTGCTATGTTCCAGGAAGTAAATTTATATCATTTTATATCATTTATAAAAGCAGGATATTCTGGGGAGTTTCTGTTTTAGATTCTTTGTGTGTCCATGCACACGTTCTACTACAATAAATTGGCCAAACAGAAAAAGAAGAAAAAAAAACTTTTAACTTTTTCTTTTAACTTCTAAAATACTAAAATGTATAGCTATATAATTTGAAATGTTTAAGTAATCATATTTGAAAAGGTAAGGAAAACATTAGGCCCCTTAAAATATTAAACTAACAATTTCAACTATAGGTAAAATAAAATATTAATGCAACAGTTTATGCCTATTGTGGTAATACATTTAATTTAGTTTTCATAGTAAGTCTTCCAAATCTGTTTTGATTTAAAACTTAGAGAAGACCTTAATTCATGTATCAAGTTTTCATCTGAAATAATTTACTATGTTTGGATCTTTGTCAAGTTTCTAGTTAATATAAATTCCTATTCATACGTTGTTGTAAATATATTTAAAAGTACAGTGAATTTAATACTGTCTTAAGTTAAAATACAATTAACAAAGATAAAATGAGGCAATATTCAAATCCTCAACTATGTATGTGCTGTGGGTGCTAGTGAACTTCTGAATTGAATTCCAAGACAGATTAAGCCAATTAGAGCAATCTCTTTTACTCTGCATCAGTGGTTCTTTAACGGAGAGATTCTTGCTTGGGACACTTGGCAGCCTGGCTTTGCCATGCCATTATTTCCCATTTGTTCTTCCAGGATATAGTTACATTTGTGCTCTGTTCTTTGGAACAGCTACTGCAACCTGCAGACTAGACTTTCCTTGAGTCAGTCACACGAGACATACAGATGACTGAGGATGTCTGGGCTCCAATTAAATACTGTGTATGGACATTGAAAATTAGAATTTCATGTGACTTTATGTGCCACAAAGCATTGTTTTATTTGCTTTTATTTATTTGTTTTTGGTGATTATTCCCCTCAACTATTGAGATTTTTAAAACAACCAAACGTATACATATTTTTATCTCATGGACCATAAAATAAAAAGGCAGTGGATGACTCTTGAGCTGCAGATTTGATTTGCAGAGACCTGTTCCAATTGCTTTAGATACAAACAAACAAGCAAATATAAGCAAATCATGAGAAATGGCAACACAGTATGAAGATCGCATTAAAGACGGACTAGGCCAAGGTACTTGAAGACAAATGGGCTTAGAACCTTTACTGAAGTGTTGCTTAGTGACATTTTCCTTAGTCTGTAAACACCCTTTGTAATGAAACTTCTGTGTCTAGTAATACAATGAGTCTTGTTTTACATAAAATAATGAATGCCCTATATTTTAACTCCCTGTAAAGTTCTGAAAAGGAATGACACTAAAATGAATTAAATTCTACCTAGTATACTCAATATTTTAAAAGTGCTTTTTTTTTTATTTCCAAGTCATTCAATAAACATGTTACATATTGGTTATAATAGCATGACATGAGTGTACAGTGTGCCAGTTGTTGAGTTTGGAGAAAACTGAAATAGTTATGAGAACGGCTAATAAATTGAAACTAATCAACATAATTTAGTAATATGCATATCAAAGTAGACTCTTAAATTTAAAACAGTTTTAAATAAAAACTCAACAAATTGAGCCATCTATTGAGTGACTTGCTGGGAAGCTATTCCTAGGAATGAAACCGGCATGCTTAAGCCTGCAGTTGGGACTTTTAAATACACTGTGCTTTTGCATAACTGTCTAGAAGCTCTGAGGTAGACCTAATCCTTTGGATTTTCAATTTAGTAATTTACTAGTGTAATACAAAAATTAATAAATGAATTCAAATACAAGATCGAGAAGAATAAGTTCTACTTTGAACCAAGCAGATGAGTTTTAGAGTAAAGAATTATGTGTAGAACTATTGTTCCAAAGGTTAGAGAAAATTGAAAAATTGTCAAGATACATGCTAAAAATTTATTAGTATAATGATAGCTTTCTCCCTACCCAGTGCTTATCAAAATTAAAGTAATATATTCATTTTCAAAGTTTCATATCAAATGAAGAATAGGTTGAAGAAGTCAGAATGATCTAATCATTTGTACCATTTTCCCTCGATAAATTCTTGGTTAAAGCAGTAACATTTTTTTTTTTTTTACTTGAAGATTTATTTTAGAAAGACAATTATGTCGCTTTTTTGTGGATTTAAAAGAAAATGACTTTTACACCCCCGCAGTGAATTTTACACACTGTTAACTACTTTTAGATTTCTCTTGGAAAACTAACCACAGGATAACTCTTCAAACTCACAAACTCTGATACAAATATGACCATTCCTCTTTGGTTTTCAATTTTCAATTCAATATTTAAGGTTATATAATAAAATACTGTGTTTCTTGTCTCAGTTTTTCTTGAGAATACAGACAAAATCACAATCACATCTGTAGTCTTGACAGTGTGACCCACCATCTATTTTGATTATTGTTGCTATATGTATGTGCTCATTGATTCTAATTATAATTCTAGGATAAACAACGATAAAGCTGTCTGATTCACACATTTTAGGAAGATTATATATTATATAAAAATTATTAATCAACTAAGGCAATGTGTACTGTGAATAGTCAAGCTTGCTCAACAGTCCAACCGCTTTGGGCTTAAAGATTTTTTTTTTTCAACTAGAAAACCTTGTTTACTTCACATTGTATAGCGAATTAATTGATTAAGTTTCCTAATTTTCAGCTAATTCTTCATAGTTTCAGTGTGAGATCAATGCTAATCTCTGTGCTCTGTCAATCTACCGTGCGTAGCAGGAAGCAATGGTCTCAAATCACGAACATGGCTTCCAGACAGTCATTTGACACCTTCTGCTTTTTTTGTACACAAAGCATATGTCTAAAGGACTTTCTCTTGATGCATCTTATTTCCCTATGAGAATGATGAGCTCTAGGGTATCCCCTGGATACTTACTGTGGACATTAAGCCATTAAAATAAAATGTGTGTCTTAAGGAAGTCACCTCATTCATCCTTCATTTGCTCCATAGTTCAAGCAGTGATCTAAATAGTCCTGTAAAATTAAATTTTTATTTAGTGTTGATGAAATATTTATTTATTAAAAATGTAGTCATCTGCAATCAAATGTTTCCCTCAGTCTCTATATTTGGATTCTGCTGATAGTTACTGGAAGCTGTTTGGGGATTGGAACACTCAGCACTATTGTATTGTGATCAATAATTAAATTTAGTGCTGACATGCATCTAGTTTATGCAGCCGTCTCTGACAATCCCATCTTGCAAAATTAATCCTTTCCAATTTATTTAATAGGGGACATGGACAATAAAATAATTCAGATGAGTACCAATGCAGGATTATTTCTGGTCAATATTACTGTATTATAAATTGGGTCCACATACTCATTAGTAAATTAACTGTCAAATCTGAAAACAGCCTTTTTTTGTTTAAAGGTAATTATTGGTACTGAAGACAAGAAGGCACTTAACCTTGCTGTACAGTTGTCCTTACCACAGTGTTTTTTATTCCAGGCTATAACTAACCCATCAAAGCTGCAGAGGGAAAATAATTAGTGATATTAAATGGATGAATTTTAACTATTACGAGGCTGTAGCTATTTTAAAAAAGAGCCTATGACTGCATAATCGTAAGGTTTTATAATTATTTGAAATCTGGATTCATTTTTGTGATATTTTAGCTTTTGCTAATTGAAAATTCTACTGGAAACAAATGAAACATTGATATCAGAAGAATATTGCTTTCAAAATACAGGTTAAATAGGCTTGATTTTTTTTTCCCCCACAGAAAACCTTACGCAAAAACTGCTCCCAGTTCTCAATGGCATTTGATAATTAATAAATTATTTTCAATGCAAATTTTAGAAAAGAACCCATATATAAAGTGCTTTGTCAGCTTTCTGGCTGTTTATCATACCAACTAACTAGTAACTTCTTGAGTCCACTAATCATTTTAAAGAAATATTTTACACAGATGCATGAAATTATTCAGTTTTTCTATTTTGCTTTATGATCTGCACACAGGTTCAGAAGATTCTCCTGCAGACACGTACTGTTGCATCTGTGCACAGAAGTATAATTAACACAACTTACTTTCAATATGATATCTTTATCACGTATGTGCAAATGCAAAGTATACCACATCCACACAATGCCTGGAATAAATTCACATTATGAATTTTTCCGTATTAGACAAGAAAGAGGTATTATTTTTCAATGTTTGTGCCAAATACAAATTTGATGTAAAGTGCTGAGTCTTACTGTATTGATCGCTGTTACACCTATCAAAGAATTGAAAAAAGTGAAGAGAGAGTGGCACATATTCATTCTATTGATGTTGCATGCCGTCAATAACCTGCACCTTAAGATGTCCCCAGATCACAGTTGTTAACTATTTCATCTTTTTGTTACACTGTGCAGAATTCACAACGAATACTAGTGTGCTGTTTGTGTTGCAAAAATATACTACCTTTACATTTTAATAACTGAACTTGTGTTACACTAGAGAGACCAGGAACTAGATGATAAATAATGAAAATTCAGCTTGTTAATAATACACTATTGACTGAAAAAAAGTGACTCGTTTATTCAGCTTACCTACACATTCTCAGAAATAGGATAAAGAATAAAACCCCAGAGAATATATATATTCATAAATATCTTGCACATATTAAAATGTATTTTCATAAATGATTTGTGATTTAAAATAGATTCATAATTTTCCTCCTGAACAAAACAGCTGCACAAATGAAGTTTTTTGGGGAAGTACAGTTTTTATTTCAGTGTTGTGAGCAGAATATTGCTGAATAATCAAGGGCTTAGGAAATTTTGTGTCCTTCACTCTTGAATGGTAGAAAGTACACATTAGCAAGCCATTCTTTTCAGTACTAGATTTTCATTTCCTATTTTATTTTTTTAAGTGTTTGAGAATTTCACACTTGCATATTCTGTGTTTTGATCCTTCTTGTTACTACCGCGATATGATACCTAGAAGGGGAGAGGAGTAACCCAAGTACCCACTCCCCAAGCATGAAACTCTGCAGGTTTTCTCTGAGTACTGAAGCATTCTGAACTTGTTATTGGCTTTGAGTGTGACGGCAAAGCAGCTTCCACAACAACCTTCTTGCTTCTGACTCCATTTTCACTGTGATTTCTAGCACCATTGGAACTTACTCTTTGCAAAGATGAGAAAAGACTCATCCACTTACTGGGCTTGGAATTTATTTGTGAGACTGGATATTTGGCTAAGCAGATGCAAGAACTTGTTCTTGCAGAGGACGAAGGTTCAGTTCTCAGCACTAGGATCAGCTCAGAGCTTCATGTAAACACATTTTAAAAGGATCTGACTCTCTCTTCTGGCCTCTGTTGGTTGCGTGTCTGCCTCGAATACACATACATGTACTCAGGCACACACACAAACACCACATAAAAATTATTTGTGAAATTAACAAAAAAAATCAATATTAATCAACATTAGCCCCATTAGGATTGTGATATTTCAGATAGTTCTCAAAATTAGGGAAATATCTGATTTGTGAAAATTTTCTATTTATAAGATCAATGTGTATAAATAAAAATTTAGAACACATCAGTTTGCTGAGATATAAGAGATTTGTATAAGAGGCTGTTATACAGACTTCATGTTTCCTTCATGGTTTAACGCTATGAGTTTCCTGTTACTAAGCATGAGAGGGGAACATGAGGAGATTTCTCTAACTTAGGGAAGCTGCCAGTGAGTCTGGGAAAGTGTTTAGAGCAATGGCTCTGTACAGCCTGGAATGGTAGATCCCTCAAGGGCAGTCCTGTGTGCCTGTGCTGATCTCCTTTGTTTGGTTTCTCATTAGGAGGATTTAGAGGAGATGAGAATCAGCCTGTGTGGGCAAATCATGAAGATCAAGCATTTTTAGCTTATTAATATCATAGAGCAAAAACTACATTCAGGAAGAATTCAACCAACACTCAGCCTTGAACTGAGAGTAAAGATATTTAGTGAAAGGATCCCAGGACAGCTACTGTGGACAGATTATGTTACTGTGCGCTCTCTAATCACGTCTAGTTTCATGTAGCACAAAACATGAAGACCCTAGATGAAGGAGTGTTTCTCCTGGAGATCATCTCCTATATCTACCTCCCATCACTGCCCTACCTTCCTATCAGGTCTACTGCCTGCCCCACTCTGTCAACATCCCATCAATCTCAAGCTCACCTCAGGACTCTGAACAGACAGCTTTCCTTTCATTGGCTCTCATTAATTGCATCTTGTACTATTTATTTTTCACAACACCTTTTGTATGAAATGTAAGCTAAATATTGTATATTCTATCTATAACGTAGTGAATACAATCCTCATCTTTCTACCAAATATGAGTTCTATGAGATATAACTATTGCCAGTGATGTGCTGGTAATTAGATTAGAAAGCCATGATTGGTAAGAGAGAAGTTACTATGGAGTAAGCATGCCCATTCAGCTTGCAGAATTCTTGAAATGCACGATGAACTCCTCTCCTGCAGGCTGGATGCATTCATTCATTGTGTATACATCTTCCCACAGTCCACAGATAGTCCTTTCTTACCCTCTGAACCTTTCTTACCCTTTCTTACCCTTATTTTTGTTTCTTGAGTTGGGTTTCATTATGTTTTAATAGTTTTTTTAAATATTCAGATTGTAAAAGCAATATAATAATCTTACCTCATAATCTTTCATGGAAAAGAATGGAAATGGATAGAAACATGAATTACAAATGTTCCTCTTACTCCTGCTACGAGTTTGTGATTCACAAACAACTTGATACCAGGACTGTTTCAGACACAATAAATATAGCATACTACCATAAATGTGTTTCTATCAGTCATCTGTGTCTAAGAGTAGGATGTGTCTTTGAAGATTTCCCAGCCCCTAACACCATGCACAACATATAGAAAATCTAAATAAATGCTTGGTGATGAGAGTAAATGTACAAGGCTGGGAAGTTTAGACTGTGACCATGTGGAAGTCATTTCTGAAATACTGTAGAGTGACCAGTAGCTAGTCTTCATTTTCTTGCAGACCATAAAAGGTACAGTTATAATAATACTGGCTTTTAACTGTCTTCTTGGCTCTCATTAGTGGGAAATCTTGTCTGAGTACAGTTTTTAAGTGCCGTTGATAAAGTGGGTTCAGAAGCTGGATGTGAGGTGTATAATGCAGTGAATGTATGGGATCTTACACCAGCTAAAGTGTTTATGGAGGGTTGCTGAATGAGGTATCTCATTATACAGGAACGCTGCAAATCGCAATTACTGAGTGCATATTGTACAAAGGACGTCAGTGATTAGGTATACATAATTTGAAGACTCCATTTACAGACATTAATGCCAGCAAAGAAAAAAGGGAAGCTTTAGCTGAAGCGCACGGGCTGGATTTGAATCAGTTATGATAATCTCCGGCAGGCACATCCTTTATCTCCCTCAGCTGAGGGCTTCATTACCTTGGCTCTGCAAAGGTGAGAAGTTCTGCCTTAAAGTGTTAATAAAAGTGTTATTCCTTTGAGTTTAAAAATATACTCATTAGCACTCGCCACATGCCAGAAACTGTCAGAAGCGTTTAATAAGCATTAACTCATTTAATCCATTGTGCAACACTTTGAGCCACGTACGGTTTTTATCTGAGTCAATTTACAGATGAGGAAACTGCAGCCTAATTTGACTTTCCCAGGGCTACACAGTGCCAAACCCTGGGGCCCCTTTAAACTCATATTTCCTATTTTCTGGTCTACCAAAGTTATTTCTGCAAAAGTGTTTTACAAAATGTAAAAAGCTTTTAAAATGAACAATATAATTGTTACAAATTAATTTTTCAGCATCTGTGTTTGGTTCTCTTTATTTTTTTCCCAGCTAATAGGCTGTAGGGCCAAACACGAAAATAACCCTAGCTACTATGATTTAATATTTTGTGACAATGTTGTTGTTATTACAAATAATAAAATGTTATGTGAAAAGCAGAATTTATCTTTGCCCAGAAGTAAAGGGCAGAGGGTAAGCAAGGGTCAGTGTGGAGAAAGTCCAAGCTGATTCATAACCCTTTAATAATATTATGCTCTCAAGCTCATGGCCAAGCCTGGGTTGGGGAATTGTTTGATAATTTCAAAAGCTTTCGACTTCTAAATTCCATTTGTATGTAAACAAAAGTGAAACAGGCAGGCTGAAAATGTGGAATGTGTTAGCAGCTTGTCTCTGATTTCCTGGCCATCTTGTGGTCTTGTGTTTAAAAGTCTTGGGAAATTAATGAAATAGATTTGTTGATATTTAAGATCCACAGGTCAGAGGGGGATAGGCATAGGCTTAGACAAGGGAGGGGCTCTTAGAATCCTTCCCTGCCCAGGGAGCTGACAGTCCAGGGTTGCTGGAGGAGAGAAAGACATAGTTTTCAGTAATGTAGCCCTTAGTGAGTTGTTTATGGTACAGGGGATAGCTTCACAACCATTACCATATAAGAGGTCCCAGTTAAAACGAGACCATCACAAACAAGAGCAAGATAAAGGGACCTGAGCGTGGGGAGGGGAACTGCTGAGAAGAAGGAGTGTGTTAGTGGGAGTCAGAGAGTGGAGAGATGAGTGACCAGAACGTATTAAATATGTGCATGGAATTGTCAAAAAATAAAAATTTTAAAAAATAATCTTATTAATGGTTTAATATAATCTGACAGGATTTTCACACTAGGTGAAATCAGGTAAGCTACTAGGACTTACAAGCATGTCATGGTAAAATATAAGATGGCAAAAGTATTTTATATTTACAAATGCAAGGCAAGACTTTTCAGAGAAATCAATACAATAATTACAGGACTCTGACTCTTAATGATCCTCAAAACTTATTGAAATTCTGATTTGAGTATGGTGATGTATACTTATAATCCTGGTACCTGAGATACTGAGGCTGGAGGATTGAGGATTTGGGCTGACCTGGATTTCAAGCGAGTTCCAGGCTAACCTGGTCTATTGAGTGAAACCCTTCTCAAAATTAAGAAATTAGCAAACAAAAGTTATAAGCATATTAAGAAAATGTAATATCCTGTTGTGATTAAAAAGTAAAATAGCATGTTGGTTATAATGAAAGGCATTATAAAAAGAAGCATCCAGCTATGTTAAGAGCCTGGTACTTTGTCAACTGAAGGAGTACTAGAAACTGCTACAATATGTCAAGAGAGACTATCTGCCGAGGCTCAGCGAAGAGGATCATGTAGAATCATTTTCAACATCAGTTGGGATGGGGGAGAAGCAAGGAGTTCACCTATTTGAAGCTTATGAGAAATAAATTTATAAAAGGTAAAAGAACTATGAACTATCACTTGTGAGGAAAGCGAAGAGATTTATCACTATGGTAATGAAGATTAAATAGAAAGTAAGTTTTGATTAATCTATAAATATAAGGCCTAAGTTAGACTGCTGCGGTAAATAAAAGGAAGGCATATTTGAAATTTGTGAATCGTCCCCAAAGGCTGAAGAGATGGATGGCTCAGGAGTGAAGAGCACTTGCAGCTCTTCAGGAAGATCTGGGTTTTGTTCTCAGAACTACTGTCCAGCAGTTCACACGGCTGTGACTCCAAACTGGATCTGACACCTCTGGCTTCAGTGGGCTCCTGTCCTCAATGTACAATAGCCATTCACACAAACACATACACAAATACATAAACATAAAGCAAAAATAAAAGTAAAATTCAAAAACAAAGAGATCATACTATAAAACAAATGACAGCTCTAGAGTCATTCCACCTTACCAATTGAGCAGGATTTAATTTTTGCCTTCGATGTACTGCATGTGGTCTTGGTTGATTAGATGCCAGTGCTATTCTACATTTCAATAATTGGAACTGGATCTTTATGATTCCAAGTCTGAGGATGCTAAATTATCCTTTAAAGAAATTATAATTGGTACTCTGAGGGGGCAAAAATGTTCCTGAATTGCAGGACAGGAAGAATTAATGTTCAGAAGTTAACACTGAAAACATTTGATTGAGACAGCAGTATGGTAAGTTGAGGAAGAACAATGACTTTGTAGCTATAATATGATCTTTTTCTAATCTGCATGCCTCTCAGACATTTGATAGTGAGTTAGTACATATTGTTCTTGAGCCTCTACTCCCTGTTCCTTGAGATACACTAATTAGTAACATGAAATGTAAGTCTATGTAGAACACTTAGCCCAATATTTGAGGCAGCATAAGTACTCAATAAAAATGTCTGAGAAAAGGCTAAGATAAAACTCTTGGACACTCTAAGCCCATAAGTATACTCTGAAGTAGCATCTTTGAGATTGTCTAGATTAACCGCATCATTTTATAGGTAAAAAAAATATAGACCAGAGAAATGAACAGGTTATGCCTTGCTATCAGGAGTTATGGCTCATTCAATGACAGTGATGGCAAATACACAGAAAAATTGAATCTTTCTAAAGCTGTTGAATAGCTACAGGTATGTGTTAGACTTAGAAATAATTTTACAAAGGCAGGAAATATAATGTGTTCCTAGGAGTCTTGTCATTTTTTGATTATGTAGAATTTTCTAGATACATTTTCCACATGATTTCCTCTGATTGTTGTAATGACCTATTAAGGTAGATGTGAATCATATTTCCCCCATAATACAGATGAGGAAAGTTCAAGAGGATTGAAAAATTTCCTCCGTTCTTACATCTGGAAAGTAGGATAGGAATTTCTTTTTTAGTCTAAATCTGATTGACTCAGGTCATGCTTTTAACCAACGTTTAGGGGGAAAAAAAAGAGAGAATCTTGGGCAAATGTTTTATCAGGACTATTCACTCAACTAAAAGAAGCAACATAAAACAGCTGATGCAGATATTTTCTTCCAGACAGGAAGCTTGATTTCCATTTTATTACAGTGTAATGAAAATATCTGAGGAGCACCCAGTACATTATTGCCATCTGCCTCTTTCCCTACTCTGTAAAGTGTGGGTAATTATACTTCAGCAAGATGTTTATAAACTTAATTAATATTATTGGTTAGAGATCTTTAGATTAATGACTCAATTTTGTTCATAATAAACACATGTTGACAAGTCCACTGCCTTCCTGTTTCGTATAAGTAGGAATCATATTCACAGTAATATCAATTTCTTCCTGCTTGCCATAATCACAAAATATCTGCTTTTGTACTGACTGGTATAAACATATGGGTAAGGTAGTAGCAATGCTAATACACAAATCCTGTCTTCAAAGAGCTTGTTATTTAGGGAGCTAGGAAGTTTTATGGCATATTAAATAACAATTGAGCACATTCAGATAACTGCAGCCATAAATGAAATGTGTGTTGTTAATATAAAGCCAGCACAACATCTGCTTGGCTGAGGGAAGACATGCTCTTATTTCCAGAATTACCAGTTAAATTGCTATTTTATTGAATAAGTACACACTGTACTATGAAAGAGAAAGATAACATTTAATTTTAGACTGTTTTACTTTGCTGACACCATTTAATATATTTGAACAGAAGTCATCTGTTGGGAAGTGAGATACCAAGGACAGGACATTTATTGTAAAGGAAATGATACATTAACCCATGAGATTGTATTTGGTAGTTTGGTGTGAGAAGCTGGGAATGGCCTGTCTCTGGGTTAGACATTCAGATAAAAACATTAGCAATAAGATAAAGCAATTCTATACATAGCTAGGATAAATTTTTAGTAGTTGTAGGGACTGTATAGTCTTTTTAAATACTTGTTTTCCAAACTTTTAATATAAATTCAGTGTTGAATAAATTTACTACAAATCAGTTAGTAAATTTTGCACTATAACTCTAATTTGGAATCTTATTTACAATGGTAAAACCTGAAAAATAATTTGTTCAATTAACCCAATTCTGCTATCTTTGGGACAAAATAACAACCTAGATTACACATTTAATTCTGCAATCTTAAAGGTGGCATTTAGGCCTTATACTAAGACCTTCATTTAGTACCATTGTCTTCTCAGTAATTCAAAGAAGTGACATAATTTGAAGATCATGATCTCTTGTGCATTGCTGCCAAATTACATCTCTTAGTTGGCAACCATTGTGCTTATCGTCTCTAACATGAAAAATGTACTATTAATTAGATCATTGAATCAACTTTTCTGTTGAGAAAGAAAATGATCCTTCGAGAACAAAAAGAACACTAACTTGTCAGTGAGCACGTACTTGGAGGATTCCATTTCTGAGGGAGATGACTAGCTAGTTCCATCCTCACTTCGCTTTTCTGCGATCTCCTAGAAATGAAGCTGCCATTATCCGCATAAGGTTGGAATGTACTCATGCTTGAAGGGAGGAAGATGGGGCACATATTTCTTATGATCTTGTGAAAAACTCTAACAAGGCTTTAGCACACTATAGCATCATCACTGTTTGCTAAATTCTCCAGCTAGAATGTGTGTTCCAGGAAGGAAAGAGCTAAATATTATTCAGCTTTGTGTTTCTGCACTTTGCACAATTTTGACATTTTGTAGTGGATTAATTAGTGCTTATAATTGATGGTGATTTTCTCAGATCTTTAGTAATCCCATTTTGTTACTTTTACATAAACACTTTTTAATAATAGCTTCTTTTTATGAATTCATGGTTGTGTGGTGCTCATGAGCTACATTCTTATATGCCTTTTGTTGTTCTTGTATATTTGAGTATATGTTCTATACCCTATAAAAACGGTACAATTTGTGCATGTTTACAGATTAAACATTTGGGTGGGGACTCACCTTCCAGTGCATTTTTTACTGCTACAGTGCAAAGTATGCAATTTCATCATTTTGCCGTTAATGCCATTATCAAACACAGATTTTGTCCAGACTTGCAGTGATGATCATCCTTCTTTGTCAACTTGACTACATCTGGAGTTAACTAAAGCCAGGGCATCTGGGTACACCTGTGAGGGATTTTACTAATTAAATCATTTGAAGAAGGAAGATCCACCTTTAATGGGATCTTTTGTGTGTGGGGGCGCTAGAAAGAAGGCCTTTGGGGGAGTCAAACTGCCGGGACTGTTTCTGGCGCCAGCGAGAATAGCACATGGCAGGAAGAGCCTCGCTGGTTTTCTTTTCTTTTCCCTATTTAATAAAAGGAAAATAGGTTTTTTTTTCTCACTCATTCTTCCTGATAGTTTCCACTCCCTCTATTCCTCTCAGTTCTCCCCACCTCCCCATCCCAGAGGGACACACTTCCTTTCTGTCTGTCCTTACAAAACAAACAGGCTTCTAAGGGATACTAACAAATATAATATTGTAGGATAAGACAAAAACTAACACATCAGAATTGGACAAACAGAAGGAAAAGAGCCCAAGAGAAGGCACAAGAATAAGAGACCCACTCCTTTACATAGTCAGTGACGTTCAAATTTCCACCATGCTTCTTTCAGTGGTTACACACTTAAAGAAGTTGGTACCTTGGATGGACTGAGTCTTGCCTTCAGGGTGCCCTTCATATTGTCCCAGTGCTTCTTTATTTGCAAGTGCCTTGTCTGTGTTGTGGCATATTTACCAGAGAAGACTGCCTGAACATGGGTTTAAGTGAATAGAAAGTCTTTATTAGCTGACCTGCAACTACAGTGCGTGTTTGGGATCCCAGTGTAGCTCTTAGCCATCCTCAGGATACACTTTTAAGCCCCCAAAACATGTTTGGGGTTGACATAATTCAGTTAACAATAACGGTTAGCCAGGAGCAAACTACAGAAGCCAAAAAGCAAGGTTAGTACATTTTGAAAGGTCCCCAGAACTATATGAACTTTGATGGATTAAGTCTTTGTTTCAGTTTTGGCAAGTGGTGCTGTCTACATGCTGAGTCTTACAGCCTGAGTGGCACTTCCATCATGGAGTCATTTGTGCTAATGTCTCAGGGTCTACTAAGGTCTTGGGCCCTTCAGTCTGAATCTTTAAACTCACTCACATTCTTTCTTTACTTGGTCGAAGTTTATAATTTTTATGTCTTTCTGTTTTTCTGTTCTTTCTCTGTTCCATCTTTCACTCTATACCTGGAGAAGAATAATGAGCAATAATCAATGCACAGCCTGTGCAATTATGCTGCATTGAAATTTCCTGCAGTAAGCAATTAATTTTTTAAATATCATAACACTTTTATTAATATTTGGGAATTTTACACACATATATTGATCATATTTATACATATCACACTCTCCTTGATCACCTCCTCCCTAACTTTAGGTCCTTTTTTTTTTCTGGACAAGATTATTCCTCAGCAGACGTTCTGTTTCTCTGCTTCTTTCAATCTTTCTGCTTCCTCTTCTGTCATCTTCCCTGAGCTTTAGATGTGGAGATTGTGTTTAAATGTATCCTTTTAGGCCAATGTAAGACTGAAAAGCAACAGGACAAGCACCAAATCCTGCAACTCCTTATGAAAATCTAAGATGTATCTAGTTCACAGCTCCAAATTCTTGCTCACTCCTAAGGCCTACAACTGCGCAGTCAGGTTTATCATAACATTTGCCCTAATAAAGGTACCAATTGTATGTGTTTGTTACTTTTATTGTGGCTATAACCAAGTACCTGAGAAAAGGAGCCTAAGGGATGAAGGGTTTATTTGTTCTCATGTTCTTAGGGTATAGTCCTTCGTGGCAAGAATAGCTTGGCAATGGGGCAAAGCAGCTGGACAAACTTACAGATAGCCATGTCTCCAAGTTGATTCTGAATCCATTCAAGTTGACAATGAATATTAGCCATCAAGCTATGTGTCCAATAGTACATAGAAGGGAATTATTATACCATATAAGAATAATTCCAAATTTAAGGGATTTGTTATAACATCTAAGTAATTCCAAAGTTAAGAATTACTCAAGAAATGTGTTCTTTAGTTTTGTCTGTAACAGCAAGACAAAGAGAAGGTGAAATCATCAGAAAGCAATCCTCATCTACCATGGAATTTGTCAAATATACTTCTCCTAATTTTATCTCCAGACCATTCCTGTTGTGACAGAAACTGCGAGTACTTTAGACCTCGTCAATAGGGTTAAACCACAACCATTAAATTTTTAAAATAAGAGCTGTGGCCAAATTCCAAACTAATAAAAAAATTACATACCCTGCATGATTTTTAGTAGCTCTATAGTGACAAGGAGGGTAGTTTAATTATGATAATTTTAATATATTTGATCTTTAATCTGAATTTTTTTCTCTTTAAGACTTTTGATGAATACGGAGTATTTTTAATTTCCAAAAATGCTCTATTAATCCAATGTCCTGATCGTCATATAATTGTTGATCTAGAAAAGGCTTAAATTTTTCATGTACTTGAGTCACATATTTTCAGTTAAACTATGTAGACAGTGTCTGTGTCTATATTCAAGCCAGGGAAGCAATAGTTGTAAGAAAGGAATAGAAAGTAGGTTCTATGGGAACTTTGCTTAATCTTTTTCCATCTAGCACTTGGCTTTAGTAAAATAAATCTCTACCACTACCACCTCAACTCTTACTTTCCTGTCTAGCCTTAAGTACTTTTTTTTTTTTTTTTTTTGCATATGTTCAAATACCTTTGCTATATGGCTCTAGGCTGTTTTCACCTAGTGGCACTATGGTCTCTTAGGGGTTCAATATGCCTTTTGATTAGAGACAAAGAGAGAGGAGAAAGAGAAAAACAGAGAGAGGGAGAGGCAGAGACAGAAGAGTTATTCACATCTTCCAATTCAAATTCCATTATTAAAGATTCATTAATATCTGGAATCTATGCCATAGATATTTCACATTCTTTTTATTTTACTATTTTATGTAGTGTTATGTGAATGAAAGATTATTAATGTTGGTGATAATTTATCTTTCAACTCCTTAGAATATGTTATAGCATGAAGGGAATTTAAAGAATAGAAAACACCTCATATATTTTTGTAAGTTTATGTAATTTTTGTTATTAACTAAAACAAAATAATAAAAAATGACAGTATTTCAAAATTACATTAAATATTTATCTATTAGGATGTATGTGCAGTTAAATTCCCATGGTTTATACATTGTTTATGATGATGTCTGTATCATGAATTCAATTTAACAAAGTCTTAGATGATACCTTTTAATTCTGACAAGTTTATTGTCAATGTCACTTTGTGTAATTTTTTCTTCAAGTACCCATACTCAGGAGGTCCACAATTGTGTGATTTCCCCATACCTAGAGGAAGACTTTACAAATGTCCTTTATAGTTCTGGAGAACATAAAGAACAAAAAGACATATAAAATGTATTATGGAAAGGGTTCTTGAGCTCCAGGAGTCCACTAGTCTCTTCCTTCCCAGTGCTTGAATTGAAAAGATAACCACTACACACAGCTTTATAGACTGTGGAATACCTTGTTTTAATTTATCTTAATTTTCAGAAGATATGATTTCCCATGTTAAAATAAAAGGAAATATCTGTGGAGTCTACACAAAAACTTGTATAGAAAGAAAGTAACAAGATGTAGATAAATTTATAAAAAATTTTTACATATTTTATATGACTTAATCTAACATTAATTCACAAGGACAATGGCATGGTTGCTCCCCAAGAGAGTTATTAGACTGGATGTCTTGTATGCACTGGTCAGAGTCCTGGGCATGAAAAGAAGTCAAACATCAGGTGAAGTAGGAGACGATGAAGTTGGAGCAAAGGCTGCAATGTGTTGTGTGTGCTACCCACTTTTATTTATATTTTTATTTATTCAATTGTCCTGATAGCTGCACTTAGTTATAATTATTTTCCTGGGTCAATTTGGTGTAAATAAGAGAAGACGATTAAACGTATTTCTGGATTCTTTGTAAATCTTTACTTGAATGTTGTCACATAAATTATTAAAATAATAGGTATTTAAAATATCACTGCCAATTGTCATTATTACCTTTTAAGGCAGAATGCCTTATTCAAGAATTTAATAAAAATTATAACTTTGAAATTTGAAATATTTCTGTGATAACTGGGATTGTACATGTATGTTTTTGCTTTGCTTCCAAAGATCTCAAATTAAAAATTAATGCAAAATTACATCATTAATATACCCCTACATTATTTTTACTTACTCTTCCTCATTCTTTTTTGTTCTTTATTAAATTCTCAACAGTATATAATTTAATACTTTTTTCATATTTATTTTGAAAGTTAATAAACATCTGATTTTTTGACAAGCCGTAAATTATAAATTATTTTCCTTTATAAGAGCTACTAGGAGCTGGTAAGCTTTCTCAATGGGTAGAGAACTTTTGTGCAGCCCTGAGGGGTTAATTGTGGATCCCTTGCATACATCCTTGAAAAATTCAGGAATGGCAGCAGTAATTTGTTATGAGGTGGAGACAGGATTAGCTCAGGAACACACTGTCCAGCCAGTTTAGCCAGTTGGTGAACTCCAGCTTCAATGAAATATCTTCTCAAAATAAAATAGGAAGGAAAAACAGAGGAAGACGCATGTTGTCCTTGGGCCCACACATGCAAATACATAGACAAGTGACTCTATACATACGCATGCACACACATGCATGCATCAAATCCACACACACACACAAATGCATCAAATACACACATATTCACAAATACATGCACACACATACATGAACAAAATGCATTTGTTTAAAAGTCTTGAGGTTAAGAACAAATATAAAATAATAATAAAAAATGGTAGATATATATTTAAAATAAATGACTTTGAAATATTAATAAAACCAACCTTGCATTTCTTTACTAGTCAATATATCCCTCACGATTGTATTGCAAAGCTGCCTCTTTCACTGGAGTTGTTACTCTCAGGCTTTTGAGTCTACAGTGCTTTAAAACAACGCAAGTGTCAAGTATAAGCCCTCTTCCCCACCTCATGTGTTGTGGTAGCCAATTAAATTTTAGTTAACTTATACCAGCTTAAAGATTTGTAGTTTTTCCTCCACTTAACTAGTATGCCAATAATCAGCTTGAAAAACTGTAGCTTAATTATAAGCCTTCTTGTATATGTATCTTTGGTATGTACATCAAAATTGAAGTTCTGTTTTCCAAAAACAGGTCTTTGTGGCACTCTTAGGAAAAGTCTTCAGTGACTACAACAGAGTCAAACTAAATCTCAGTAGTTTCTCAGTAGATTTTAAAAAATACATTAAACATTTCTTTCTAGAAATTATGTTATTCCTATGAAGAAGGAAAACCAAAAACCTCCCAATTAAACTAGGTGGTATTTTCATTAAAGAAATTGCATATCCATGCCAGAGAGAGGACTCGGTTCTTTCTCTAAAGAGAGGAGTATAGGGGACATAGAGAGTTAATATATTTATTCATGAGTGAAAAAAATTGGAAATTTTCTTCAACTTGGAAACAATACTAATAATTCCTACTGTCCTGTCCCAAATAATTAACAGAGATCCTAAATTTTGAATAAAACTGTGGAGAAAGTTACAAAATTATTTTAAACCATAAACAGAAACTTTAATATTTGAATAAAGTACTCAAATCTTCAGTGTTTTCCACAATGTTTGATATATTGCAATTTTACATGTCTCTAAGATCATATATTTGCTGCTTTATAGTGAATTTTTCTCATTGGTAACTTATGTTTTATTTAGCTTACAGATACATGAAGGATTTTAGATAAAGTTCTCGAGTTGGATTTCAGTATAATGTCACTCAGTAAAAGCGTGTGCTGTTTGGTTCTAGTGTTTCCATGTTTGTTGAGACAGCGTGACAGCTGCCATGTAGTCTCTGTAATAAATGCATAGGCCCAATGCTCGAACGGAGTTAGGAACTGCCTTCTTGCGGTTCTGTTTTTACCACGTGTGTTATGAAGGCTTGTTTTAGAATTAATTCGTTGTTCTTTATTCAGGGACCCTGCTTTTCTTAGCCCACCATGTGCTGTATCAGATACTGATTTAATTGACAGCAACTCTCTTCTGACTTTGTGTCTTTATATTTTAATTATCCATCACATTTAAAGGATGGAGCTTGGTCATCGCTTTTTAGCCCCTCTAAGATTCATTGTCTTTTAGTTGGCATTCACATAAAGTGAAAATGGTCATGAATCATTTGAAACTTACCTCAAGTCCTCTGTATTTTCTTGTTAGGTCTATCTTCTAGTCAATTTTTCAGCAGTTAACGTGCCTCCTCGGCCCCTTCTTAACTGCTGCCATGTGCATTTTACTTCCCTGTGTTCTTTCTCAAAGCAGATTATCACTATTGACTCAAACAGATACTTACCATTTAATATAATCAACAGCTGTTGTTTACAGTATCTGAACCCATGGAGAAACGGTCTGCTTTTCTCTCTACTCTTCTGTATAGATCCAGATTCACATGTGTTACTATCCTCCTTCTGTTCCCAAAATGAAGCTGCATGCTTCCAGGGGCAATATAGTCTTTTTTCTTTCCCCACACCTCTCTTATGCTTGAAAAAGCCTTCAGAAACCTAGGCTAACATTTTTTTCCCACACATACTGCTGCTCAGAAGTTTTCTACTGTCTTGTAGCTGAAATCATATTTTCTTTTCTTTTTGAAATTATAATTACATCGTTACTCCCTTCTGTCTCCTCCCTCAAAGCCCTCCCATGTACCCTTGCTCTCTTTAAAGTTCATGCTTCTTTTTTCATTAATTGGTGTTATATATGTATGTGCATTTATGCATATATTCCTAAAAATAACCTGCTCAGGAATCATTTTTGAAGACCTATCTGCTGGTTTCATAGTTCATATGTATTGGAAGCATCAGTTTCTCTTGCATTTTTAAGATACTGTGTTTATTGCCAGTCTTAAACATGCAATCATCATGCAATTTCCTTTCATCTGAATTCCATTGAAGTTTTTGAGACACTGCTTCAATTTTGGAAAAATGTGCCCTTATGTCCTTAAAATTTTGATTACTCCCTCTTCCTCTCTTTTGAAATATATAATTATTTAAAAATCTAGTCACTTTCCATATTCATACAGATCACAGCTGATTTGTTCTTACATCTTTTTCCCTCTCTGTGTTTAATTTTGGAAACAATATATTGCTTGAAATTCACTAATCTTTTTTCCTGCTATTTCTGTTAAGCTCATTTCATATATATATATATATATATATATATATATATATATATATATATATATATATATATATATATATATATATATATATATATATATAAACTTATAAGTGTATGTATTTGTCTCAGGCTTGTAATTTTTATTTCTATTGTTTCACTTTGTTCTTCTATAATCATATCTCTACCCAATCAATCATCACTTAGCATATTGAACGTCTAAGATCATTTTAACCTTTTAGAAATGTTTCTCAATATCCTTTGCTGTATAATTTTTTAGGGCATTTTACCTGACTTTTCTGTTCATTTAGTTGTGCTTATTAGTTGCTTGCTAATAAAATGTTTCTTTTTATTGTATAGAAAGCAGGTATCTTTTTACATTTGGGGGTGAGACAATGTCATTCTAGATCTTTTGCTACTTTTTTGTGGGCAAGACGACAGTTATCTATAGTCACACATAGAAATACATGTTTTTGGTGCAAGAAAGGACTAGCCAGGAGACATTCCAAGAGTCAGGAGAGCTTACAAGTTCGTATTTCATTAAAAGAAAAGCTCACGGTTTCATTAATTAATATACTCCATAGTGGACATGGTATCCACAAGAGTGGTCAGTTGATCCTTTGAGTTCTCCACTGTTCCTGTGGAGGCCCTGACATTGCTCTGTTTACATCTCTGGGAATCATGATAAAAGTCACACTATATGATCTTCACTTGGGGTTGATTGGTTTTTGAGCAGCCAGTGAGAAATAGTTCGTTGATTCAAAAAAATTTATATTTTTCCCTTCACTTGAGGCCAGCTGGCTATATACAAATTATATATTGAGATGTCAGCAAATTCTGAAGCTCGTCAGTATATTCATTTTGGGGGTATGGTATCATCAATGCCTGCTGAATTTAACATATCCACCACATTTTTGTTTAAGATACTGTCATCGTTTTGATTTTCCTTATGTGTGGCCTAAGGGA
Source organism: Cricetomys ansorgei (assembly GCA_026225945.1). Lineage (NCBI taxonomy): Eukaryota > Metazoa > Chordata > Mammalia > Rodentia > Nesomyidae > Cricetomys > Cricetomys ansorgei. The sequence goes on along the minus strand of JAMJFZ010000716.1, from coordinate 17,627,553 downwards.
AATTTAAGACAAAACTCAAAGACCTACCAGGCTGCAGCCGCATTGTAGGCATTAATCATGGTTAGGGGCTCCAACAGATTGCCATTGATTTTGCCACAACCACTTTCAACACTGTAAACATTCTTTTCTCTATGCACACACTCATAAATTTCCACTTGTGTTTCAATTGCTAAAGTTTTCAACAAATTATTTGACTAATTCCAGTCTAAGGCAGTAAGCAGTTTATTATGACTGGTTCTAGTTGGAGTTGGTAACCTGACATTGACTTCATTCCCGTGACACCGTTTTGATGTAAACAAACTCAGTCACAGTGCAGTCTGCACTACTAAGTGTTCGGTGTTCCTCTATCATTTATTCTTGCATATGTCTTGACTTGGAATTCCTTTTTTTTTGCTGCAAACCTAAGTGTCATAAAGTTATCATATTACCTTTTTCCTTCAAAAATATGTTTTAGTTTTTACCTAGTAGATTGCAGTAGTGTGGAAAGTCACCCTGTGAAGAATGGAATCAATTTTCTCCAGGTGGAGCCGTGCCCTGTTTCCCCCTTTAAGAGTTAATCCACTGGGACAGTGCAGGAACCTGGTGTGGCTAGGTGATCCCCCAAGAAGAAGGGCTCACCATGACATAATGTTTTTTCTTCATAGAACATTGAAATTTTATTTCTTTTACCATTTATTTTTAAGGTAATAGGCATTTAATCAGTTTTTTCAATTCAAAGATTCACACCAGTTGACTCTGTAAAAGTTCCATTCTAATTATTACTTAAGTATTTTTTATTTATGCTGTTATTAACTACTGGGATTTATAATAGTATGGTCAAAGAATTCTGGAATAATCCTGTATTTATATTGCTAAAATGATTTCTCTCATTGTTTCTGTTTTTATTCAATTTTCTTGATCACTAATGTCTCTGTTCAATTCTATCCACAAGATATCTATCTATCTATCTATCTATCTATCTATCTATCTATCTATCTATCATCTATCTACCATTTGTTTTGTTTTTTTGAGACAAGGTTTCTCTGTACAGCCCTGGCTGTCCTGGAACTTATTCTGTAGGTCAGACTGACCCAGAACACAGAGATCTACCTGCCTCTGCCTCTGAGTGCTAGGATTAATGATGTGTGCCACCACACCCAACAATATTTTATTTTTATATCAGAGATTTAATCTATAACGTCTTGTCTCTTTCTTTTTTTTTTACCATTTCTTTTATTTTTATAATGTCATGGTTTTCATGGTTAAAATTCATCAATCCTTCTTCTCCCTTTTCCTCCTTCTCCCCCTGCTCTCCTCCTCCTCCTTTTCCTCTTCCTCTTCTCCAATCTCTACTTAAATCTCAAACCTAGGGCTTTGCGTATTCTAGGGAAGCAGTCTACAACGGAAGCCTCCCACAGCTCCCTTTATTGTCATTCACATCAATATCTTGTGGTTATTGAGTTATTTTTGTTTTCTCTGATTTTTTTTTCATGTGGCTCATAGTGAACAGAGTGAATTACAAATATTTCAACTGTTGGTTACTCACTAGGAGATCACCCATGTTTAAGAACAGAATAAGTGGAAAGCTACATGTACCAGAGTGGCAATGAACAGAGTCCTCTGTGAGCCAGCCATGGACTCTGCTGTGCCGACTCCGTACTCCAGAGCAGACATCCCTTTGCTCTATGCTTTTCAGTTTTGCTGAGCTTCATGTATCCTCTACAGGTAGTTTGTTCTTTAGGTGAATTTTTTTGTTGTTGTTTTCTTCTTATTGTTATTGTTCCTTTGTTTTCTGCTGTTTTTAATCATTCGACTGCTTCAGTTCTGTGCACTCAGGAAAAAGTGGGAATTGTGTTGACTAACTTCCAACCAGACCTCTTAGTTTCAACATCTTGCTAACATTTGTCCACTTGTGTTTTGTCTTTTTAATTCCTAAGTCCTCCTAGGAAATAAAAAAATACGTGATATATAATACTTAATACAGAAGTATTAATTACCTGAATTCCCCACAACGAATCTCAATCACACCCTCTTCTCATTCCTCCCTGATCCACCCTCCCACCACCATGACCCCTCCCCCCCACAGATAATGAAATTGAGTCTGGCCTGTGTGGTGGGAGCATGAGTCAAAGACATTACCATGATTCCTGGAGGCAGTAGGCCTTTCAAATCATGGATATTCACCCAGCCCACACCAGCCAAAGATCAAGCATGATCAAGTTCAACCCAAAGCTGGGTCCCATTGCCCAAACACGTAGGTACCCAGACAGCTTGCAAGGACCCAGACATCTCATAGGCACCATGGCCTCCCACAGGCCTTCAGACCTCAAACAGGCACCTGACCATCTGTCAGACATCTGACCACCTCTCAGGCACTTAGAAATCCCTCAGGCACTCAGGCATACCTCAGGCACCAGGGCCTCATGCAGGCACCTGGACACAGGATGCCCAAGGTGCCTATGAGATGTCCAGGTGTCTGGAGGATGTCCAAGTACTCTCTGGGTTTTGGTGAGTTTACTGGTTCTTTCTCTTTGGGTACTAGTCCCACTGCAGAAATCTAAACAGTAGCTTTGCTTGCTCTCTACTTTATGAATTGTCAGCCATTTGTTGATTTCCAGAAATGTGCGAAATCTTTATATGTGCTCTCATGCTTGATTTACGTTTTGTTCTTACATATCATACATTTGTTCTCACAAACATTTAATTAATATTAAATTAACTAAGTCTTTGAGAAGAAATAAAGAGATAATTATGTGTAGTAAATCATAATCTGGATATAAACACCATATGATGGACACTGGGGATGTGGCTCAATTGTACCGTACTGGCTTAGCGTATGTGCGTTTTTGGACTGAGTCTCAACACCCCACCTGCCACCACCACACATTTGTGTTTCAAAAAGATGACCCTGACCCCCCTACAAAGTTATATTATGAAGGGAGATAATAAGGAGAAAGCTGTTGGGGCTGCTTCTCTAATGTAGAGGACACATTGTGATGGATACCTAGATGGCAATGAGCAGAAAAAGGACAGAGCCCAAGTATTGAGGAACTAAGACGCATTGGATGGAAAGTCGGAATGGAGGGAGCAATACACTGGTTTGCTATTGCTGCCATAATACATTACCACAAATTTAATTGCTGGGAAAATGTCCGTTTTATTTTTAATCTTCCTTTTTTATCTCACAATTCTGCTGGTTAGAAAGTTTGGTCTCACTAGGCCAATATCATGATCTTATAGAAGGTCCTTACAGAGAAGCATCTCCAGGCTTACTTAGGTATCCAACTCATTTCAGTTTTGCATGGCATTAGTACTCTCATCTCTTCTTCCTTGCTGGCCATCATCTGGGGATGTCCCTGATCTCACATCAGGCTTTCTCTTGTCCTTATATGTAGTGCATACATCTCAGAACCAGCATCTCAGAACCAGGAAAACCAGGAATTATACAACCAATTTGCTTCACACTGCCTAGTCATCTCTCCAGCTAATTCTTTTATCTTTTTGTGCTGCATATAAAGGCTTCTGTGATTACATTGATTCTATGTAGTTGATCAAGGGTAGTATTCCTGTTTTTAGATCAGCTGAAAAAAATCAACTTAATTCTTTCTTACCTTACATCAACATTTTATTGAATAACCAGGAGTCTTGAGCAGCTTTTTAGACTTTTTCTGAATGCCAGGAGGAATGATAAAAGCAAAAATTAAAAAAAAAAAACAAAAACAAGAGAAACATCATCAGAGTCTGGTTTGAGTGGTGTCACCTCAATGAGGAATTACCTTGATCAGATTGACCTCTGGCTATGGCTGTGAGAGATTGTTATGATTGAGGGTTTATGAAGGAGTTCTCAGTCCACTATGAGCAGCACTATCCCTAGGCAGTTGGGACTGGGTTGTATTAAAAAGTTAGCTAAACAAGTCAGAAAGGAACAACAATAGAGGGTATGGAGAGGGTGGGAAGAGAAGCACCAGTTACATAGACATCACCTTGAAAACTTCAAGTGTGCCTTTGTGATGTGTGAACTATTATTGTTTCCAAAGATGTTTCCCTAAGTACAGCTAAAAATATAAATAAGGCGTGTTTGAGAATGGTTTGATAAACTGCTTTCTAAAAACTAGATATTGTACTTGGCTAATGCTTAAACAGGCTTTTGCTTTCTTGAACAAAACCATTTTGTTTTGTGTGGGGAATGAGCCACTCCAAGGAGCCTGCCCCCATGCAGTGACAGAGCCCTCTCTGTGGACAGGAGATTGCTATCTGCTGGATGTTTTTAACAGGGCTAATTAAGTTCATTCACAAATCCCCTTTATTAAAGATTTCACACAGAAATATCTCTAAACATGCAACAGGACACTATTATTGAAAAGTCTTTGTTTCCAATCACAATACCAGGGTGATAATTAAAGACAGTACAAAGTGCCCCCTCGAGGGTACAGATGAAGCACATCTTCACTATCAGCTAAAACACTACGAGGGGACACACGTGGGACCCATGCTCTGTTAGCACACTGCCTGGTTTTTGAAGTAAAAGTCTAGACTCTACAAATTTCAGATACTTTATTTTAAAATTTACAAATGAATTTGTGGTCAATGTAGCCCTTTTTTGTTAATGATATTCAGAGTGCTTTGAACACAAATTTCCAAAGAGTCTCCCTTAGAATAATATTCCTGTTTATAGTTAGTGAGTCTTCCTCCGAATAATATTCCTGTTTAAAGTTAGTGTTCATTTCTTTAAAAGAAAAATTGACATTTTAGATGTTTAAGCCATTAGTCTTCAAATTTTTAAGGCTCCATGAAGTGGGAAATACTTGTCTGTGAAGAACATTCATTGAAATATCAGTACTCTAGATTACATGAAAACACAACGAAGCCATTTTCAGAAAGATTAAATTTAGGAAAAAATATCTTAATTGGAACCTGTTATTCTATTTTATATGCCTTTATTAAAATACTCCTTTCTCCAGTTTTTAAATAAAGGAATTTTGTTTTGATACCTGAGAATCGCAGGCCAGGCATTTTCTCACGTTCTCTGTGAAGTCAATTTAAAAGTGCATTAGCTGCGCCTATGGGCTTGGTCGGGGAATCAAAATGTAAAATTTTCAATGTATTCCTCTAAATGTAGACCCTTTAAATGATGACTGTGTGAAAGCAATTTATTCCAGCCAAACACACTTCCTTGTATTTTTAACAGCACTGTGTGCTTCAACTCATTTAACAGCTTTTTAATTCAGCAGTTATTCAGATTTAATAGAGCTGTGTCTTCATCATTTTGCATTTAGTGATAAATGGTGCCAGAATTTATGATAAATTAAACTGCAAAGGACCATGTTAAAGTTATCTTAAGGGTTTCACATAAAAGAAACCAGCACCTATTTTGTTCAGAACAGACACCTGAATGTTCACATGGTGAGAAGAGTGGCTTACTGGGTATAAACTATGAAATCCATTTGAAAGTTAAGTTTTAATTATACTTTTCTCTTTCCACTTACTATTTGGCAGTGGCTGTCCAGCTGGGGGACTAGCAACATGGATGCTTTAAACTAAGGATTCTTTCTTGTTTTAATATTGGTTTAACAAGTAGAAGAACATTCAGGTTGAAGCTTTGATATAAAAAAAATTCTTCGTAACAAGGCACCAGATACAGGGGGCAACTTTTAAAAAGTTTGGTGGAGAGACTAGGCATCATGGGGTATGGAAGAGATAAATTGGGCAGGGCCAAGTCGTGGGGGAGAGGAACGGTGTCAGTGGACAGCCCTGCCAATTACTGCTCTTATTATCTTCGCTCCTTCCTCACCGATGCAGAAGCTTAACAGCGACTGCAAAGGGAGCTGAGGGCTGAATTCACAGCCCCCTTCCTTCTTCTCCTTCCCATAGGCACATTTTATAAATGAAAAATAAAAAGGTCCCTTCAATAAAGTCTAAAACATGGTTTGCAGCCATTACCTATACCACTTTCCAGACATGTTAACGTGTATAAACTAGCTTAATTAGGTCTTTTTCCCTGCTCATCTATACTCAAAGGGCAGGCAAGCTGGGCTGGTTAGTCAAACAAGGCAAAGTCTATCAGGACAGAGATCACGGGAAAACCATGTAAATGAAAGACTCTGTCCTTAAGGTTAAAGACCTTTAGGTCATTCTTGACAACTAATGAGAGACCAGGGAGAACCTGACTACAAATATGTTCATTTGTGCTGGAAGATATGTTTTGGTCCCTGAAACAGTCAGAAATCACATAGCCACCTCGCGAACAGTAAGCAAAACACATGTAAAAGAGCACCATGTGCAATACGCATTGACTCATGAAAACAAAATGAACCATACATTTGATTTCTGTTAGAATCCTCTTGCTATTTCACGGTGACTTGTAAAATGTGGATTCATATATTCATTATGAAAGACCTTTTTGATAACCTACTATGTGAAAGGAGGTTGGTGTGCGAAGACGAGAGACGTTGTCTCTTCTTCGAAGCAACACCCAGGCTGGGGTAGAGAAGGTCGGTGTTAAAACAACTTTGTTGTCACCGATTGCAAGAGTAGGTACACTGCAAGCTGCGTTGGTCCTGAGCAATCACAAAGAACGTCAGCATGATTGCTTAAGGAAAAGTCTAAATCATTTTGAAAAGCAGTGGCAACTCCTGCCTTGTGTCTTTGCTCTGTCTTTTTTCTTTCTGTCAAAGTTCATGTGTGCATTAATATGTACACACATTTGTGCACAGTTCTTTGCTGCTTGCTGTTGTATGGTTTTACAGCAGTTACCAATGTCATGCCTCTGCTAGACTGTACCCTGGACATGTAAATGTGCTATTGCATTTGATTAAAAATGTACTGAGAACCAGGAAGTTTTTAATTATGAAACCAGCAGTAATATTCTGGATTTCCAACTTAAAATCTGCAAAATTAGGTCTTTCTGCTCTATATGCATATGTAAAGTGGAAAGGGGCTGGCTAACTATTGGAAAAAACCTTTAGTAGGTGGATGCATTGAGGTAAGTATACATACAGTTGTACAGCATTTGTATATAAATTGAAATAATCAAACGTATGCAAACATTTTTCAAAATTAGAAACGTTATTTCCTGATCATTCATTTATACATTTAACCATAAATTTTTAACAGGTGATAAACTGTTTGTTCCTTCACAGCATGATGTTATTATTATGTATTTTTATTTTTTATTATTATTTATCTATTTTGGAAGCAAGGTCTACATTACTTGATAGGTGGCTTTGAACTCAGGATTTTCCTACCTCAGAGACTCAAGTGTTTAGATTACAGATGTTTGCTGCTATGGATTCCCCAATAACATTATCTTAAAGTTCTAAAATTATCTATAAAGCCTCTCCTGTTATGAAAATGACATTTTTAGGAACCACCTCTGTGTATTACTTAACCTGAAAAATGAAACGCCAAGGTTTATCTAGTCATTAACTGGTCCATTGCTTTGTGCAGGGCTGCTTGCTACCTTCTTGCTGCATATGTTGCTTGTTATTATTTTTTTTCTGTGCTGTTTATTCTGCAAAGAGCAATTGCAAAAGAGTTGGAAGCACTTTTTAGCACGGGCTATTCTCCAGCGCAAGTTCATGCCCTTGGTTCTCATGCTTAACAGAAGCTTACATCGCCTGCAGCATCTGTCCTCTCGGTTCCCTTCAGGATTGTGTACATTTCTTTGTCATATCGTCATTTCTCAAACCACAGAGTTCCTTTAAATAGCAACCCTGTCCCAGGAGGATTATGGGGAATCATAATGCTATAATTTAAAGGATATCCTGCTCAAAGTGCACTGTCCTAATTGACTTAAATATTTGAGTCATATCTTATTATGTTTCACTGTTAAAATGTCCATGATTATTCAATGAAATAGAAAAAGCAAGAGAGAATTTTTATTGCAATTTCATTGGTTAGGTAATAGCACTACCTTCCCCAAATCATCAGAATACAAAGCAAATTTGGTAGTCTTGAGGGACAAAAAATAAATAAATCAAGCTGACAATGTCAGCTACATTAAGGAATAAACACCAGGATGTGTTTTGGATTTGTTTCTACGTTCTAATTTATGCAAATTATTGTTTTTTCACCACTGTCATCATTAAATATACAATAATTATTTAAATTAAAACTCATTTTCATTATATATAAATATCTTAAACAGCATTCTGCTTAAATATTTTATATAACTAATAACACACTTTATAAGTAAATAAAAATAAGTCCCAGCTTATGTTTATCATTTATAGAAAAGAGAATTATAGAAATGTTGCTTCATCATTTTCTAGATATCGTTTTGTTATCTGGAAAGACAGTAATTCTATAATGCTTTCTTGATATTATAAACTATACTTTTCAGTAAATGACAAATCCACTGTATACAAGATGCTTAGGTTCTAAGAATGGTTAACTGCTCTCAACTTTGTCCTTATGCTCATCCAAACAATACCTAGGGAAGATTAAACAATGCCTCACTTTTTGTCTGGAGGCTGTGATGAAGTATAATAGATCTGAAGTCTGCTACCTTTTACATGTTCAGATGCTTTCTGGGGGCACACGGGTAAATGAGAAATTCGTTTGAGATTCTTCTTGTTCAGTCTCAGTGGGTTTTTTTTTTGGTCTTTGTTTCACAATGAATTGCAAAATGCCATTTAACTTCAAGGTTACTAATCACACAACTGTGCTGCCACCCACCTTTTTATTGACTGTTTTTCCTTGGCGTTTTGTGTTACTAGCAAGATTCTTACCTTGCTGCACATTCTTTCAACTTGGCCATCAATATCTAAAGTAGAGAGAGCTCTGTGAGGCCGGTGCTTGCAGCAGCTCTCCACTTATCACCTCTTTCCATCCGCAGAGGAAGGCTCTATCTGCAGTCTCTGAAGTGGCTGCAGACGCTGTCTTCACTGTGCCTACACGGAATCCTTTTTTGTAACACTATCATCTAAAGCTCCCCAAAGCTCAGGAAAGTCTTGTCACTGTGGGGCAGTGATGTTTGTGTTTCTTTGCCTCTGTGTCCATTTCTCTCCTCCTACTTCCCTTCCTTTTTTTATTCGTGACAGTGAGGTTGTTAATATTATTTTTGTAGAAAGCATACAAGCATGTCTTTGAATAGACCTCAAAGCATTTTGGTTTGATTCTGCATTCTAATCTCTCTCTCTCTATATATATTATTGCTATTTTGATTACTATCATTAAACAGCCTATAATTTTTTAAATAAAATTTATATTTTGTGACATATATAAACATGTGTTTATCTACAAAACACGTTACATGTTTACCCTAGAGTAAGAATGTATTTATCTTTCTATCTATTTCTCTATGCATACATATCTGTGTATGTATATATATTTCCTCATAGGAATAATATAAGTTTATTTAAAATTTGGCATTTCTACTAAAGATCTAGAAATTGCTTTAGAAAATGGGGTATGAAATAGTGTATGCAAAGTACATGAAATAATTCTATGTATTAACCATTCAAAGGCCTAGTCAAAGTTTATATGGCCTATATATCATTATATTATGCTATCATATCTAGCAATATATTTATATGAAAAGCATTTCCAGAAAAGGCATTAAGTTTTGTTTTTTTTTTAACTTCTTTAGTGGGCATTTTCTTCCTTTTGTAATCATATATTTCAATATATCTGTATAACTTCTGCAAATCTTTTGGGTTCATTTCATAAATGCAAATGGAATTAGAATTGGCCTTGCAATTTTACCCTGAATATTTATAAACATAGCTACATTGCTTTCCCTCAGCTATATTTTGGCCACATCGCTTAAATAATCAGAGAGTGGATAAATTCATTCCTTTTACAGTCTTTGTTCACTGCAGTGTTTCACAAGGAAAGGCCAGGCTACTGAAAACAGAAAAATAGCATAGCACACTCAGGTTTCCTTCTAAGATGTTTCCATACAGACAGAGACATTCACATTTATGTTATTGAGGTTTTTGTATATTTCTTCTGCTAAGCATAATATTTTTTAACTATTTCTTTTAAAACATCTGATAGAACAAAAAGTGTATTCATAATGGGAAAATGATATCCTTTAAGAAACCTGCTCACCCAGCAACAAAAGCTTGGCTTTCAGATGCACATACCAGGGTAAAATGTTTACGGAGAGCTCATACAGTGGCAGGTTATAGAACAGATTCACGACACATTAACCAGCAACACCTAGTTAGCAGTACACCACATTGTTTTTTAAGTTTTTTTCTAGAAGTTTGAAGAGAAGAAGTAGACAAAACTGAAATGAGTTTGTCAGTGAACAGTGTTAAGCAAAATACCCTTAACTATAAAGGTAAAAGCTATTTTTGAAATCCATAAGATGCATTTTTATGGATATAAAAACCAAACTTGAACTGCAAATGTATAACCTTATTCTCTATTCTCTCTATATAAACTTATTAGAGAAAGTAAAATTTAATTTATTTAGGGATTCCCAACTCTTAAGTCTTAACCATGAATCCCAGACATTTACTGTGAGGCTAGGATTTAATTTGTTTAATGATTTATGTATCGAAACATTTTGAATGAACAAAGACTCATTGAGCTAACCTCTCTCATCCCAAATGTTGTAATGAGGAATAGTAGATTCGAGGACAGTCTCATACAGCTCAATTTTGTACGTTACTAGCAACTTTCTATCAACTCGATAACAGGATTGTAGTACCTGCACTGCTTTGAGTGCTATGAATAGTTAAACATGGAAATGATGGCTTTTTGAGTCTGTGTATGTGAGAGTGATGGAGAAAAGTGAATAATTGTAAAAAAGTCCTGCATGGGAGAGAGACCGACAACAGTGCTTCAAATGTACTCTTTCATCATGGATATGCAGTTTCTGGGCGTCAGAAAGTCTTTCATTAAGCTCTCTTCCTCCTGATGATGGAGGAGCTTCCCCACTAGGAGAGTTCCCCAATCTTTATAAGCAATTTTAGTGATTCTGCTTCCAAGCAGAGTATTTAGCAGAAGTACAGGAAATTAGTTTATGGATTGGTCACATCATAAGGAAAAGCTGGAAATCGAGATTTGAAAAATTACCTGTAAATAAATATATGTCCTTCAAGAACTTTAAGTAATGAGATCAATTTGAGATTGTATGTTCTGTAATTTGGAATTTCAATTTGAAGACAGAAAATTAATCATGTTGTTCCTTTCCTTTCACTGTAGAAGCAATGAACTACAGTCAATATATGGCCAATTTGCAAGACACTGTATAGCTGCTTATTTTTTATTGTTGTTTAATTGTAAATAGAACACTTAGTATTGAAATATTCAATGCCAGACATGGTGGCAATACACCTATAACCTAGTGCTGGGGAAATGGGAGCCTGAAGATTGGACTTCCAGGCCAGTCGTGACTACAAACTGATACTGAGACCAACTTGGGTTACACAAGATCCTATTTCAAAACCCCAAACAGAACAATCAAGTGAAAATCTCAGAAAACTACAAGATATTATAAACCATAAGCAGAAAGATGCATAGCATACGCTGTAAATTATTTGTCACTCATAATTGATACTTCAGTACTATCATATGGCAACTCTGTTTTCATTGCTTCCCGGCCCCTGTAAACTCTTTGCCGCTGGGATCTTTGATTGTTTTGGATAACTCATATATTTGGAATTATGAAGTGTTTGGGTTTCAGTGACTGCCTTCACAAAGTTCATTGATTTTATCAACATTATCACCTTGAGTAAAAGTTCCTTTTCATAAATGTTGAATGATATTCCACTATGTATATATAGACCATTTTCGATACTCATTACTTTACTGGCAGACATTTATGTCTTTTCAGTGTTGGTTGTGACTAATAAGACTGTAAAGTACATATAAGTATAGAAAACTCTTCCATATAAGGATTGCAAACTTATTTGCTACACATCCAGATTGCTGGATCGTATATTTCTATTTCTTGAGGAAATGCCATATTGTTTCTGTCATGTCTATGCCATTTTGTAATAGTCAATAAGAATAGTACAATAATTATAATTCCTGTACATCCTTGCTAACATGTTCTTTTTTCTCAATAGTTTTCCAAATGAGAATGAGATAACATCTTGTTTTACTTCTTATTTTCATTTGCATTAATTAATGATGCTTAGCACCTTTCTATACACCTGTTGGCTAATTCTATGTCTTCTTTGGTTACATGGCTACTCAGTCTCTTTGCCTGTGTGTTGGATTTTTGTCATTCTGTTGCATGAGTTCCTTATATATTTTGCATATTAATACCTTACCAAATACATGGCTTACGAATACTTCCCCTACTCTATAAGTTCTCTTTCTGTTTCCTCCTTTGCTGTTCAGAGCTTTATAATTTGGTCTACTTCACAACTACCTACTTTTGCTTTTGATGTCAGTGCTTTGGGAATGAACTCTGAGAAGTCAATGCTGAGGCCAATTTTGAAAAGATTTTCTAAGATTTCTTCAAGGAGTTAAACAGCATCAGGTCTTTCATACATTTTTGAGTTGATCTTTGTATGTATTAAAGATAACAGATTCAGTTTCAGTATTTTGCATGTGGACACAGGACTGCTTTTATAATATTATTTGTTGAAAACATGGTCTCTGTTATAGGATACTGACATCACTGTTGAGTTATCGGTTAGGTATGTGTGAGGTTACTGTTAGGATCTCTGTTCTGTTGCACTGGTCTATATATCTGGCTTTCTGTGAGTAACATGTTTAAATAAGTATAGCTTTGTAGCGTATCTTAAAATCATATCATGTAATTATTTGTAAGATAATTAGCTATTTGAAAGATAATGTGGTCCTTTGTGGCTACAATATACATTATTAGAATTATTTTATCTATTTGTATATAATGCATCACTGGAATTTTGACAAAGACTTGAATCTGTAGATTGTTTTGAGTACTGCTTTTAAACTATAAATACAAAACTCTGTTTTTAAATTCCATTCTCTTTAATAGTGTTCAAGTCTCTCACCTCATTGATTGTTTATTCCCCGGTATCTTATTTTTTTTTTTTAATGCTATAGAAAATGGGACCATTTTTTAAACTTTTCAGAAAATCTAAGTGTTTGTAAATTCAGTTGCTCTTTTGTATGTTCTGGTGTATACTGGGAATTTACTGTGTGTTTACTTGTTTCATTGTCTTTTGTGAGTGGAGTCTCTTGGGAACTCTATATACAAAGAGTTATGTGATTTGAGGACAATGATAATTTTATTGTTCAATTGTTTAAATTCCATCTGCCAAGCCATTTGATTTGACATTTTTCATGGTAGAAACAAGATGATTTAGACAAATAAGTATGTATGCCAGATGTCTTGAAGACATTACCTGATGTGCAAATATACTTAAATCAAGGCTTTAATAGGACACTTTGAATATAGCTAAAATGATACCTTTATCTATTTTATTAAACCCCTGTTTAGTTTTCTTCAAGTACTATATTACAGTGTCAATGATTTACTTACATGGATATTGTTCCTGCTTTTCTCTTAACTATATTAAAATTTAATGACATCAATTGCAATATCTAACTGGTATCTGTAAGCTTGTGGAGTGCCCAAAGGTTTATACAAATTTATATGTATAAAGTCCTCACTGATATAGTTTGCCAGCAGATATTTTACCCTGAATAGTCAGCTCTGCAAATCCCTTCCCACAAAAGATTAAAAACATCCTCCTATTACATCTAGAGATTTCTTTTTGTTATTCAAAGCCATGAATAAATTTAGGAAAAATGTATATGATTTTAATGCCTTAAACCAGAAAGGCTCCTTGATTCCTATTAAAAAATAGAATATTTAATGTTTTTCTTCTTCTGTGGTACTTTTTTGATACTGTAGCAAAGAACAAAAAGGAACTCTGAGAACATATAAAACAAAAAACTATGTTTGAAGTGTTATAATAAAACAACCTTCTTCCTTTAATGCTAAGTCCCTTTTTAATGAAGATCTTCTCACAGCTCCTGAATGTATAACTAGTTTATATCATGGGATGAAGCTGTCTGTTCTGATGATTGACAAGAGCCTACATTACAATGTGATTCTGAAAATTAGTCCATAGAGGTCCTTTTCAGGTACTCCTCAGTCTGAGAGCTGCCCTCCAACTACAGTAGAGCCTTTTTAACCCCACTCATTGGTATTCTAATCTGGAAGTGCTGTCCTGCCTTTTAAATAACTCAGGCATTCAGGCTCATACCCCCCTTGACACATTACTTAGCCAAAGGATTCAAATGAGATTCAAGAAACATGCAGAACAGCACAAAGGGATTGGAATATGCACAATTAATAATCACACAGTTAATTCATTTTTAATGCAAGGAGGATTTCTGAAATTTCACATTCAGATTTGCAACAAAGTATAAGCTGTCTACTCTGCTTACATTTCCAAAATTCCAACATATAAGCAATGTCCTTAAGTAGTTTATTTTAAATAGATTTTACTAAAGGGATAGCTTTAGGTAACATTGAGGTTAAGACCCTCACTAATAAAATTTGAAGGTAAAACTCTGCAGTCCACACATTGTTCGAATAAATAAACATGCTATAGGAATGAGAAGAAGAGACATCGCTGATAAGGAAGGGTTTCAGTGGGATCGAAACCAGCCACATACATTACATAGTGTTATGTTTTTTTTCAGTGCTTTTCTATTGGCTTGGTATTTCTACACACAACGTTAAATGTCATACTGCTCCACTTGAGGAAAGTGTGTGTAGGTCTTGGCAATAAGATTGTTTATAGAACCATAACTGTCCAAGATTGTAAAGGAAGACAAGCAGTCATTGAATCAATAGCTAGTGGATAATTCCTTTTTCTTCATGAATAATAAGCTAATTCATTCCTTCTCCATTTATGGATTGCCTGTCTCTTATATGCCATATCCAAAGTTATGAAAACAATGAATAAGGAAGATAAAATTCTGGCTAACATAGAACATTTTTAAGTCCATAAATAGGTGAGCCAGAACATAAATAGTTGAGCCATAAATAGGTGGGCAGAAACATCAAACATGGCAAGAAGATGAGGGAACAGATGTTAGGAGGAGATAGAATATGACAAAAAGAGTTGAGTGCATCACTGGGGCAGATGAGAGGGCATCTGAGATACAGGCTGAAGTGAGCACATAGGTCTTAGAAATGGGCACGTCTCAGCTTTGAAAAGTTGATACAGCTGGGGTAAGAGGGAGTAAATGTAAGACATGCTTCCCAATCAAATGAGTTATCACTTTGGAATCTCAATTACAGAATATCCTGACTCCCAATGTTACATGGTTATCCTGTTGGACATCCCTTGGAATTAACACA
The DNA here is from genome assembly GCA_026225945.1 of Cricetomys ansorgei. Taxonomy (NCBI): domain Eukaryota; kingdom Metazoa; phylum Chordata; class Mammalia; order Rodentia; family Nesomyidae; genus Cricetomys; species Cricetomys ansorgei. The sequence goes on along the minus strand of JAMJFZ010000716.1, from coordinate 17,612,306 downwards.
GGAGACAACATTCAGAAATGGACAACATATATGTCTTTGCAAATAATCAAGGAAAAATCGTAATATTTTTATTTCCAAATGATTATGACCATGTAGTTGTATCCATTGTCTGAGATAATTATCAAGTGGCTTCCAGGTTCAACATTATTTTGCATCTTGTAGTCATCTATGCTTTACCACAATTGCTTACAATAAGACCAATGGAAGTCTTACAGAAAAAAAATCTGTTACAAAAATGGGAAAGCTATCATAGGATATTTGCAGATGTTGTTCTCAAAATGATTCAGTACCTTACTACTTGTTTTGTTTTTTTCCAAGACAGGGTTTCACTGTGGTAACTCTGGCTGTCTGGGAACTCACTCTGTAGACCAGGCTGGCCTTGGACTCACAGAGATCTGCCTGTCACTGGCTCTGGAGTGTTGAGATTAAAGGTGAGTGCCACCATCACCCTGGACTTTAGCACTGTAGAATCTAAAGCAAAAGATGATATGCCTATATTCTTGATCTTTAAGGGAATGAAGGCATGTCTGATAAGATGGTTGTTCTATGCCTGGTATGTGGAAGATTCAAATTTCTGCTGTTTGAAATGCATAGAAGTTTTAGACTCTAGTTAGAAAAGAGCTCTAAGCATGGACTTGATGTTTATTAGCTTTTTGCCATTTCTGCAATCTACTTCTAAAAAGTACAGGCAGTCATTGCCAAAGAATCTTCTGGACCAGTTCAATGATACATGTTATTAAGATTAGTTTTTTCTGACATTTTCTTTACTACTTTTCTTCTTGTTTCTTGTTATTTCATCAAGAATTACTATGATTGGCACATGATCTTATGTGGAGCATTATGACAGGCTTCCAGAATGCTAAGCTCTCAGTCCCTACACTCCTTGAAAGGGGGACCAGCCCTGTATGATCACTTAACTTTACTAGTATTCAGAAAAATGAAATCAATAATGCATAGGTGGTTATTCTATGCATTGAATATGTGATTGATCTCTGAGTTTGATAGTTATTCCTAAATACCAGTTGAGTAACTTCTAAGAAAGGCTTTAAAAGAAATGTTTCTAATGCATGGTTGACATATTATGTTCCCAATTGATTCTAATATTTACAGTATTAATGAGCTTAAAATTATTTCTACCATCAAGGGTAATATTAAACTTCCCCAATGCTCAGTGGTGTGACCAATGCATGTTTTTACCTTGGAGAAGGTGGGTGAGAAAGGTTAGCTCTACCTCTCTAGTAGGTTATCCTCTGTAGGGCTAGGCACTTCCCATATGTTGGCTTGGTTCACAAAGCTCAAATTAGGTCACAGTCATTAATGCCTTGAATACCAAGTTGGGAGTCTTTTAGGTATTAAACTATCAGTATTACTGTCTTTAATAAACTTGAATTTTAGAAGTAAAATAATAGCCAAAATTTGTAATAAGAAATAAAAGATCCAACTACATTATCTGTATCTTTTAAAAGATTAGTCCATTAAAATTGTTGCCATTAGTGAATTATTAATGGACAAAATAAATTAAAATCCCTTTAGCAGAAGCTTTCCCCTTGCAGGCTGTGTCAGGCCTAATGTCAAAAGATCCAATTTTATATTCATTAATTTGTGTCCATTGGCATTTCCATTGTTAAATATTCACAACTAGGTTTAAGAAGTCTTGCCTAATCACCTGGGTAGTTCTTTTGGAGAAGAAATGAACATTACTTCAGTTTCCTGATGCTGAATTGAATAAATGCCTAATTTATTTCAGTATTATCATTGGACAGTGATAGCCATCAGCCTCCAATTTAAAAGTGTGGCAGTACTTGTGCTGCTTCTCTGTCAAAGTGACATACTCCTTTCCTCAGACTTTGTATGGTCTACAACTTGGGATTCAGGCTGCTATAGTATTTCTGCTGAGTGCCTCTAACTGTCCATACCACAAGGGTGATTTTTAAAAGCAGCTCAAATACACCCAGAAGGTATGCTTAACAGTATCTTCCTACCAGGTTGTGATACCAAACATCAGTTACAAAGAAGACAAAGAGGCATGTTGAAAATCTTACAAGTCTTTGCAACAAGTGATTCAACCCCACTTCACCCTAGGGCTGGTACTCAAAATAGGCAAAGAAAAGGAAAAAAACAAAACAAAATCAAAGAGTTATAGTTTCAATTTTTCCAGTTTAAATCTCTATACAAATGGAGTGACATCTCTCTAGACATATGGAACCTGTACTGGTTATTGTATTTAGGTTAGTTAAGTACCTCTTTAAAAGTGCATCCATGCTAATTATCATGGAACATTTAATAATTCATAGGCTCCCAAATGAGCTGGCATAGCATGCAGATTAGAAGGGATCCATATGATAATGAAGCCTATTTACAGATCTTTGTCTGAAATAGAGTTTCATAATGGTCAATGCTTCAGCTTGAGTACTAATAGGGATTCAAATTAGTCTACACTAGGAAAACATATTTCTTTGCTAAAGGACATTTTTGTTGTCCTGCTCATTCTTTCTGTCTACTTCTGCTTTGAGTTTTTAAATTAGATAAGGATAAAAATACTTTGGGAGAGTCACCTGTTTATATTAGCCTCATCTTCAGATTTATGCTGTTCTCTTCTTCAAAGTCATAAGATACTTATTATGGTTAGTGTTCATTACCAACATGACAGAAACTAGAATCACCTAAAAGATAGACCTCTGGACATGCTTGTAGGAAATTGTCTGCCTTGATCATAATTGATATGGGAAGACCTGTTGGTGGCAGATAGGATCATTACCTGGATTGGGACTCTGGATTACATAAAACAGAGGGTATGAGATGGACACTAGCATTCATTGTTCTTTTAGAATATAATGTGACCAACTCCCATAAGCTTCTACCACTGTCTTCACTGCTGTGCTGAACCATTACCTGGAACTATGGGCCAAATAAATCCTTCGCCACATAGGTTGTTTTTGTCACAGTATTTATTATAACAACAGTGAAAAGGAGCTAAGGCAGAACATTGTACTGAGAGATGGCACCATTGCTATGATAAACTCAACCATGTGGTTCTAGGCATTTGGAACTGGTTTACGGGAGGATTATTTGAAGAATTTGAAACATTGGATCAGAAAAGTTTGAAATGCTATAAGCAGAGCTTAATGGGCCATTTGTGGGGGGATCTTAGAAGATCATTTCCGAGCAAAACATAGTTGAGGCCTATCCCATCAGGACTTTGAGCATACCAAGGACTCAGTCAGGAACTGGAGTGAACATTTGTGCAACATTTCAGCCATGACTCTGGACTACATTTTTGGCAAAGCAAATTTAAAAGTAGAATTGCATTCAAGCTTGTGTTAAGAAATAGGTTGTAGCTGATAGAGCAGCAGCAATGTGTCGAACTCGGATACTTGGAAAAGTGTCCTGAGGGTCAATCATCATCCACTGGAGGTTCCATCTTGCCAACACTCAATTCATTTAAAGAAAGACAGACTAAGATGAAGGAATTATTTCCTCCAAAAACATGCAAACAATTAAACTGCCACCTAAGACAGTACAGTGTTTCCCTAAGGTCAACACTCAGAAAAAGATGCGTCGGTTTTAAGATGATGGCGAGGCTTGGATTCATCCAGGTGGTACTAGTTTTGAAGGTATGGAGGTTGCTAGATTGAGAGTATCATGGAGAACAGTAGCAGTCAGGCAGTGTGTAGCAGGATCTGAGTTCCTGGTCGAAGTCTATTCCATAACACTGAGAAGTTGAAGCCTACATTGCAGTCTGGGCAACAGGATGTCTGAGATGCCAGGATCATTTGCTATTTGTCAAGGGATGTTGCAGATAGGGAGCAGAGCTAGCCCAAGAGAGTCAGTGCATGCTGAGGGCAGCAGAACTGGAGGGATAGGCTGCATACACCTGTTGGAACCCAGTAGGTTCCATTCCAGGCCCCAAAAACCAAACAAAGCACTGAAGGATTTTATGTTTACTGTGATGGATTTTGGTTTTGCTTTGGTGTGATTACTCCCTTCTCTGCCTGATTTATGTATGTTGGAAATATGTAATTAGTTTTTGACATGTAGAAGCTCACAGATAAGAGACTTTGGACTATGGAAGAATTGGAATTGTTTGAGTATATCGGAACATTTACAGGTGGACTATATTTTACATTATCAGATAAACGTAAGACTTCTGGGACAAAGAGTAGAAGGTTATTGCTTAAAAGTGATGTGATTGAGTGCCAAGCTGACAAAGGGAGGAGTTGTCACAGGTTTTGCTAATTGACAATTTGATGGGATCTAGAGTCACCTGGGATACAGGCCTTTGAGAAATATCTTTGATTACATTGATTGACCTGGAAAGACACATCTTCCTTGTGACAGAGAACCTTGGATTGAATAAATCAGAGAAAGCAAGCTGAGAAACAGCCCATGGTCACTCATTGCTTTCTTCTGACTACAGACATAATGTGGCCAGCTGATTCAAGCCTTCAGGTCCCTGCCATGATATGGGACCATTTTGAGCTTGAAATGTGAGCCAAAATAAATCCTCTCTTCCCTTAAGTTGATTTTTATCATATTTTGTCACAGAAATAGGAAAATGTACAAAGTCAGTACTCTCCCAAAAATTTATTGGAAAACAAATGAGCATTAGTAACAGAAATTCAAAGGACAGAGAGTAGGATGTACTGAGGAGAGCAGAGAGACAGTCACCAAAGCACTGAGCTAAAAATAGTAGCCTTGTCTATGAATTAATCTTATCATTCTTCTTTAAAAACTGTAAAACTGGTTAATTCAGGCTTCCTATTCCAAATCTATAGTATTTATACATCATCAGTAATTAATGTTAAATGACAATATCTCCATTTGAATTTGTCTTAAATAGAAAAAGATTTGTCTTGAGATTTGTCATGAGAGATTCGTCATGCCTTGATTCTATACCATTTCTCCCCAGAAACTTCATAAACTGCTGATTTTAAGTTTGAAATTAGAGTGACCAGAAAATGTCTATGAGCTGAGAGAGATATTAAAATAATAATTTAGAGTCCATTCATACTTTAATCAAACTGAATAAAATACTGTGTATACAACAAAATATTAAGTATAAGTGTTTTGTGCAAAAAGTTCAAATTCAATAAATTATTCAAAATCAAGTGACCTGGTTCTGCTATGCTAGCATATAGGCAAACATTTACTCTAAGAGTGATTCCTGCATACTTTTTAAAATGTGCCTTCATTATGGCTCTTCCTGTCTGCATACATGTTGAGAGCTATTGTCTCATGGAATTTGTCTCTTCTGGTTGTTTGTAATTGCTTGACCTGTGCCTGAACAATTGTGAATGTAAATGGAACATAAAGAATATTACATCTAGATTATTAAGATTTCTCTGCTTAGCAGAAATTATATATAGTGCCTCCTGCTCACATTGAGTAATCACCTTGATTTGATGATGCTCTTGGGTCTAGTTTCTTTTCTTCCATTTTGGAGCACTTTTCCACCATAAATACATTTTAGCACACAAAATGAGGTGATTTGGCCCATTTTGCTATATATATAATTTAACCTACAAAGGATTATGTTCTATGGAGCAAACAGGTTAATAGGAAGGCTTTAAAGAGACATTCTTTTTTCATCTGATGGGATATAATCGTTCCTAAGGAGCTGTTATGGTCCATTGTATAAATCCTTCATATTTATGGACTATTGGCCCAAAACATGGTAATGGATCCTGTAGAGCATTGAAAACCTATCATGTTAATAAAGCTGATGCATATGCAGAGTGTGACTGCATCCATGCCTTAGGGGATTCGTATATAATCCCGTACTAATAGGATAGATTCCTATAGCCTAGATGGGATGTTTTATCAGACCCTTAAATGCTTAGGTTAAAAAAAAAAAGAAAATAAAAAATAGAGCTCAGTTTTTGCAAAGAATCCAGCGACAATAACATATGCCTGGAAAATGCTGCCATGTCTAACAAAAATATTTGCTTGTTCAGAATTCCCACAGGAATCACAACACTTCACATTTGTAAAGCAACAAAGAGCTTTTTTAACATTGTTAGTTTACAAATCGACATCTGAAATCATTCCACTGTATTCAGTGAAATGCCAAGTCCCTTCAAAATGCCTTCCGTTGACGTTGGAAAGAGTGGTTTTGTTCTGAACACATTATGTATATTTCTAAATTTAAAGACTGGTAGTGGGATTTTACTTTGGACAGCGTAAGAGACTCTGTCTCACACTGCCCAAGACTTCTCCTATCATTGCTATAAAGGTAAAGGCTACTGATATAATGTTCCAGCTTATTTGTCACTCAGTACAAATCTGCAGTTAGAAAAGTCTTATCTCCAACCTTCTTCCCAATCAAAGCTGAACAGGAAAAATGAATGCATAAGCTGGGCCTAAAATATGGCACCTACAAATTTATAATGCCAAATGAGGGCACTCTGCTAGAGGGTGGCTATGGTTGGAGGAGTATTTCTTATCAAATTTGATCTAACTGGAAAGAAAGAAAGGGGGTGAAACAATATTCCATGAATATGAACGCTGCATTGTAAAGACACATACTGTCCTTGTTAGATTTAATATTGTATCAACATTTTTAAATGTTTGTGTTTTATCACACCAATGGCTTGGCAAGAATCAGTTTCTTCATTATCATCTTTATTATCCTTTGTGGTTTGAGCTGCTGCCACAGGTGGTACTCCAAGGATTCAGCAGAGATGAAAAGCTTTATTCGGTTCCTGACATTCAAGATTCTTCCAGTCTGTGTATATGAGGACTGCTGAAGTTAAACGAGTTGCATTCCTGTGTGTGTTATCTGGATGCTGGAAAAGTCATCCACATTTCAGAGTTGAGCCTGCCCGATGACTGATCTTGATGAGTTTCTTACCATTTTCTCAAACAGGGGAAAGATTGAGTAAGGAGTTATACTGAACACTGGCATCCTGATATTTACATTATTTTTCTTTTATCGTAGCTATTCCTTATTGATATTCATGACAGGGTATTCACTTTGCCATGCATTCATCACAGATGAAAGAAAATGGCTAAAAGTATCTAAAATAGTTTATCGATTGACAAAATAACTGACAACAAATGCTGGAGGGGGTATGAGGAAAACAGATTTTAATTCGCTATTGGTAGGATTGCAAACTTGGTAGCCACTATGAAAATCAATGTGGAGAATTCTTAAAAAGCTAAAAATAAATTTACCATATGACCCATATGTGCCACTCTTTGGCAAGTTCCCAAAGGACTTGATATCCAACTCCACAGATACTTGCTTACATATGTTCATTGCTGCTCTTTTCACAACAGCTAGGGAATGGAAACAATCTGAATTTCCTTCAACCAATAAATGGGTAATGAAATGTGGAATATACACTATGGAATAGTATTCAATTGGAAAGAAACATGAACTCATGAACTTTATAGACAAATGGCTGGAACAGGGAAAGTTCATATAGAGTGAGGTAACTCAGACCCCAAAAGACAAACATCACATTTTCTCTCTCATTGAAGGCTTCTGGCTCCAAATGTGTGTGTGGGAGCTACAGAGAGGGAAATAGCAGGACACGAATGATCTGACTGGGGAAGTGGGGAAAAGGGAACACAGTGTTCACACTCACACACACACACATACACACAGTTACTAAAAGCTAAAATTACATACACACAGTTACTAGAAGCTAAAATTAAGTTGTAACTGCCCTGATCCCTAGATAGGCGCTGGTTAATGTGGCTCACAACCACCTATAATTCAAGTTCCGTGGTATCCAATGCTCTCTTCTAGACTCTGCAGGTACCTGCACTTATGTGCACATACCTAAACAGAGACACTCATATATAAACATGATAAAAAGCAAGAATAGGCAAAAACAATGTCGATGGATCCTTCATCAAAAGCTAATAACAAAAATAAAAGGCACAGCATATTTGGTAGTCTGCATGGTAAGTCACATATTGAATTGTTTTCCAAGCAGAAACATCTTTGGTCCTAGATATTTAATAAGATTAAACTCTAAAAAGATAAGACACAGGATGGTGCACTCACGAAATCTCCACAATATAGTGGTCTAAACAAGACTTGAATAGTGACAATACCATTCAATATACCAAAAGGGATGAGAGGAAATCCACAGGATCCCGTCTTAGATTAAGAACTGTAACTAGTCAATGGCTGGTGAGGGAGGCAGAATCAGGCTTTTGCTGGTTATGAATCCCTGGTAGGTTAATCAATTCCAAATGGTTAGCTCTAAACATATGAATACACAAGCAACGTTAAATTGACTTAGTATGTTATATCACAGTTTGTTTATAAATCTTCTTTCTGGCCACAAGCTAATCTCATCAGGGTGAAAATGGTGGGAGCACTTCTGGATGGTTATATAGACACTGTAAACCTGTGTGACACCTTGGCCTTTCTTTTCTAGTGTTGAGGCAAAAGCACTGTGTCAGCAGATTTAAATACACTCATTGAGATCAATAAGATCTTTTGCAAGGTGTCTACAAAGTTCCTCGTGTGAGACTCAAAATGGAATATTTCACTGACCTGGTATGAATCACTGTGGTCTTCTTGCCGCTTACTTGACACCTATAAGAAAGGCTTCTCTCTAGAAGGGAAGACATTGTTGGTTTGGAAGTGGACCTCTTTCAAAGTGGTAGCTAAGCTCTGATGTCAGCTCAGTGCGACACTCCTGATACTCTAGGGACAAGGAGCTCAGCAGTATCATAAGTTAGAATCCCTTTCACTTTACATTTGGCACTGTGTTGTGACAACACAGTGAAATTTGAATTTAGCTTTCCATATTTTGCCATTCTTGATATTGATGGGTCATGGATAACTCTGCAGAAGTTTGTACATGAGGTCTTGAAGGTTGAAGTAAAGAAAGAATTAGGTTAAGCTGGGTGTGATGGCTCACACCTTTAATCCCAGCACTTGGGAGGCAGAAGCAAGCAGATCTCTGTGAGTTCAAGGCCAGTCTGGACTACAAAGTGAGTTCTAGGACAATCAGGGCTTTTTACCAAGAAACCTTATCTGAAAAACCAAAAATCAAAAACCAAACCCAAAAACCAAAAACCAAAACGAAACCAAACAAACAAACAACAAGAAAGAAGGAGGATGAAGAAAAGAAGAGGAGCAGGAAGAGGAGCAGGAAGAGAAGGAGGAGGAGGAGGAGAAGGAGGAGAAGGAGGAGGAGGAGGAGGAGGAGGAGGAGGAGGAACCAGGTTGACTGCAATGTTGGTTTCAGTTCACATTCATTGTCTGATTTGCTGCCTCATTTTCCTGATATGGGGCAGTTGATAGGCCAAGTAAAGTTCCCAAAGTTGTTCCTCTTTGGTCACATGACTCCTTATACCCATGTGAGTACAGCTGCAGGGAGTCCATGCTTAGCTTAGGCTGCAAGTCACCTGCATCCCTGAAGTTAGACTCAGGGAGACACAAGTCAGTTCCTGTGGTCTTCATTCTCCTCTGCTTCCTGTACAAGATTACCACTCAGCAGTCTGGCCTGCAGATATGTGTACCACATGCTGGAGCATTAGCCTGTATGTGATTCAACCATCTCCCAAATTATATAATTGAACTTTACAACAGTCCTTGGTTTGATCAAGTTTAGAATGACTCCTGGTTTCTAAACAATATGTAACTGATTTACATGGAACAGAGAGCTTCCCTGTTGTCCATTCTTCACATAACAGCCAGAGAAGCGAACCATGTCCTCTTTGCCATTTGTGGATGAACACTGGCTCCCACCCCCTTGACTGGGGAGATGCTGAGCTTTTAATAGTATCCATGTTCCTCCTGCACTTTCCTGCTTCTGGCTAAGTAGAGACAGTAACTATGTGTCCCTTAGTGAATAAAATGCCAAACCACACACGACACCCACTCTGCACTTCCTATTAAAATTTTACAGGTCAAAAATCCAAAACCCACTTAATAAAAATTGTTCTTCATCACAAGTGACAGAAAAGAACAGGTCAATCTATGGAATAATCGCGCAGTAATTAGAAACTTTGTAGTTGATAAAGTGTGACTGCTAATCAATGTTGTACTAATTAATCAATATTTTAATCATTAGACCTTTTAAATTATTTTAATGAGCATTTCCTCCAATTCCCCTGATCCCATTGCTTCCAATGGCTTTCATATCACTGTTAAAGAACAAAGGAAGGATTTGTGTATTCAGTGTCCAGCATCTCTATAGGCTTTGTAGAGCAATTTGCCTCACAAACACAGAGATGGCTAAGAATGTCCTAGATGTAGATGATTAAACGAGAAGGGGATAAACGTCACATGTTATTATGGAACATTTGCTTAATGGTTAAATGTCATGACTTAGGACATAGCATAGCGTGAAAATATCATAATCATTTCCATTCTCAAAAGGTGTTCGAACATGTGTGTTCCTTTCCCACTCACTGTCAAGCTTGGGTATGGTCAAGAAATCACACCCTCTTTTGTTTCAGAGTCCACTTTGCAGACACACACTTCGTGTGCTGTCTCCTAACTTCTACTGGCATACCTTTTTGTTTTTATTTTCTATCAACTCTCTTCCCTGTAACCGGATTCTTATTTTCCAATTATACCACCTCAGTGTGTTTTTTTTGTTTCCAGCTACAAACGGCAAACTCTTCTGCTTATTATTCATCAGCACTCCCTCATTTACTGTTTTTATTCTGTCTAAAATCCTCCGCAGAAACAGCCCTGAAGATTCCTGAGAACAGCATGGATTAGCCCTTCCTTTTTATTCAAATGAGAAAGGAGGTGAGGTTTGGAAGGCTTCAAAGACATGTCCAAGGGACTTGTGGTGTAAAACAGAACCAGTCCCCCTAAGCACTCTTCTTAAATATTCAATATTCTTTAAATAGATTTGGAAATTTGGCCTGGGCAGGAGGTTTTCCAAGAAGCCTGAAAAAAAAAAATTGTTTTCCTTCAGTTATCATGCTACAGCTGCCATTTCTACACCATTCTCCCTAAATTTATTACACTGAAAACAGAGATACAAGTTCAAAGCGCTAGCAAACTATACACGTGTCTGTCCCTTTCGGGTGGGGACGTGCCACAGAGACAGGGCTGAGGCTGAATCTGGACATCTGAGAATTCGGGGTTACTGAGACTTCCTCGATGATATTGTGCTAGTACATGGCAGTGCCTGACATGACCAGACAGGAATCACTGGCTACATTAATTTCAGAGGTGTGGAACAACAGCTATTAAGTGCTGTACCATGCAAAGAGGAAATCACGCCGAAACTAAAACGTTTTTGACATCCTGACTGTTGTGAAAATTCAAGATACTTTGTCAGTGATCAAAGTCATTGGAGGAAAATCTGTTTAAAGTTATATTATTAAAGGCAAAACTGTTTTGCTCTAGAATTTTGGTCATGCCACCTGTCCTATTCTATAGAGGGCTTGACAGCCTCCACGGGATTCCATGTTCTCGCTCTTCCCACTAAGGAGGATCACCATCACCTTGGAAGTTAAGTGGCTATTGATTTGCCTGCAAAAACATGTATCTCACTTGGACAGGAAAGTTCAAAACAACTAGATAATTTTCTATCTCCTCTGACTTTTGTGCCCTTCGAGTCACAAGAGCATATCCTCTTGGAAGGAGCTTGTTTGGTGAAGCTGTTCCTGAAACAGTCAGGAACAATCTCCTTTCTCTTCGTATCATGTAAAGCAGCCTTTCCTCTGTAGTCCTGTGAGAACAGTGGGCTCTTCTCCACAAGATGGAAAACAGCAATGTTGTCTGTGGCTTCATCAGCTGCCTTACTTTGTATCATGACTGAGGCTAGCTCCCTCAGGACCACAGCCTTACAGCAAAACTCTTGAGCTCGTCTCCTCTTCTTTTAGCCTCAAACTCTTCACGTTGTCCAGTATTCAGTATAATTAATCCATCTATCACAAGTGAAAAAAGTTCACGGGATTGGTAATTAAATGCTTATAGTTGCATCAGATTTTTTTTTTAACATTTTCTGGGAAAAGAATTAATTGCTATTTGGGGGGAAAACACACAGGCACATCTTTTGAATAAAATTTCTTTTGTATTTCTTATTTTTAAAAGTATGAATATAAGGAAAGCTTGATATCTAATTAGATAGCAAAATTGTTATCAGATTTTGGTCATTTTGACCAAGAATTGTGAGCCTTTTATTGTTGATTTTAGCAATGCACTTTGGCAGTCTTTGAGTGAAATTCTCTGACACAAAAAGCCAAGAATCCTGGAGGTAAGCCATAAAGATCCTGTACCATCAGACAGTAACAGATTTTGGATTTCTAGGGAGGGGTCAAAAATAATGCCCCCGCTCCCAACCTGAGATCAGAACCAATTTACAGAGAATGATACAGGAGGCAGACAGTTAGAGATCAAAATGTCAGCTTTATTACTGATAAAAGCAATAGTGAAGGACACAGCCTAGATAAGTCCTAATACGCTGGCTAAGGCTCCTCTGAATTGAAGTTGCCCCCTTTCCCATCGCCAGCAGACAGACAACAAACAAAACCCCTGCAGACCACAGTGGTGGGGGTGCAGCCACTGGACCAACTTTATCACATGGCTGACAGCAGGTGGGAATCCACCTTCTCTGTGGGTTATACAGTTCCAGAGAGAAAAGCAAAAGGCCAAGCTGCAGCTAGCCAGCCTGAGCTATACATGCAAACTAAATAAGCTGTTTCATTTTTGGTAAATAGAAAGGAGCGAAAGCAAGTGTGAATGAAGACCACCCTGCCAGGCCACATTCCTCTACCTCAGCACTACTGGTATTTGGGACCAGTGATTCTTTGCTTTAGATGTCTGTCTGTCTTGCATACTGCTGGACCTACCCACTGAGTAGCAACAGAATACCATCGCTTAGGACCATCCGTGGCAAGATGTCTGGTGTGGGAACAGAAATACAGAAGCTCATAATGGCAGGGATTCTTGCTTTCCTCATAACATGAGATCAGAAATAGTGTGTTCTCAATGACCGAAAGAGAGGGAGCCACTGGAATCAGACACTAAGGTTTTAAAGGTTTAAAGGTTTAAAGTAGAGAATAGTGTTTTTTAATTGGCAACTGCAATGGGTTTGAAGGAGAATAGCCTGTATAGACTCACATATTTGAGTGACTGACCCCCAGATGGTAGGACTATTTCAGAAGGATTAGGAAGTGTGGTCTTTTTGGACGAAGTGTGTCACTAGGGGCGGGCTTTGATGTCTCAAAAATTCACACCATTCCCAATTAGCTCTATCTCCTTCTTCCTTTCTCTCTGTGACTTGTGGCTGTTGTCTCTACATGTAAGGTCTCAGCTACTGCTACAGCGCCATGTCTGCCTGCTGATTGCAAAGTTCCCAACCATGATGGTAATGGACTCACCCTCTAAAACAGTAAGAAAGCCTTTCATTAAATGCTTTCTTTTATAAGTTGTCTTGGTCATAGTGCTTTGTCACAGCAATGGCAAAGTAGCTAAGACATCAACTGAAAGATAAAGCCTAGTGATGAATCGCAGACCTTCAGAAGCAACTCAGTATTACTAATTACTATTACTAATTACATTGTATCTGTGATTTATGAAGCAAAATGTTTGTAGTAATATGTGAATTATTAAATAAATGTATAAGTAATTTAATAAATGTATAAAATAAATGTAAAAAACTTAATAAAGAAAAATGAAGATAAAGAGAGTGGAGTAGAAGACGTCTATAGACAAATTAATCCCTCAATAGTTACTTATCCCCTGCCTACATGGCATTCATCCATGTCCAGGGAATTGCAAACTGTTTCTTCACTGTATCATGTAAACTGTATTTTCCCAGAAATGAAATATATATATATATATATATATATATATATATATATATATATACATACACACACACACATATACACATATATGCATATGTGTATATTTATATACATAGATATACATATATATATATATATACATATGTGTATATGTGCATGTATGTGTGTGTATATATATACACACACACACACATCCCCACCCAAACAAAGCTCAGTGTCCGTATTTGTGAGGTATGATTCATTGGATGCTCGATTCTTTCTTTTCATTTTGCACTCTGTCCTTTAACTTTCTTATGTGAAAATGATCCTTGCTCGCTCACTCTCCTTAGCCACACAGCTACTGAAGTTTTGCATATAATATCTGAAAAGGAAAATCATATTTGTACCTGACTTTACCTCTCTGAAGTTACATAATAAGACAAAATCAATCAAACAAACAACAAGCAAACAATTAAAAGAAAGCAAAATTTAAAAAAAAAAACAGAAATAAGAACATAAAGTATGTTCATGATACAGACTGGGGCAGGCCTCCTCAGGGCATCAGAGACAAAACTCACTCAGAGAGCAAAGCAAATCAGAAAAATTCAGGCAAAAACAGAGACCCAAATGGCTCTCAGCTTCCTTTTTATGGCACACGTACCTTTAAGAATTTGATAAACATCACATCCGCTTTTTCTATGGAAATAAACACATGCTCTCCCAGACACAACCAATTTTGCCTAGTAATTTAGTGGGTTCTCAGAAAATGGTGAGGTTTCTGCACAAATTCTGAGTATTCGAGGGACAAGCCCAATTCTGCCCTCATAAAGGAACTCTCCTTCACAGTTGCTCCTTAGGATAGCATCTTAAATACGATCTCATCTAAACAGAGCACAGGGAGTTACACAGATAATCTCGATCCAGAACTCTTTTTGACGAAAAGGGATATAGTTGACCTTAATTATCTTTAATTAGATATTTGATTTTAAAAAAATTCATGACTTTCAGTTAGTTTTTCTTTTACAGGGCCTATTTATCCCTTTTTTGTGGCTTTCCCCTCCTTCTTTAGATGAACTGTCCTGAGATTATATATTCCTTATATCCTCTTGAGAATAGTTAACCTCTTCAGACTGAAACTTTCCTTTTAGTGGACAGACATAGATTAAATTTAATTTTATTGTGAAATGTTTTTCTTACTCTATCAATTGTGATTGATAGTTTGGTACTCTGGGCTGGCATTTGTTGTCTTTCAGAGCCTGAAAAACACCTGCTCAGTCACTTCTGGCTTTCAGAGTTTCCCTTACAAAGTCAGGGTTTATTTTAATATGCTTGCTTTATATGTGATTTTTTTCTTTGTCCCTCGCACCTTTGAATATTCTTTCTTTGTACTGTACACTTTATGCTTTGATTATCAAGTGTTGTAGAGACTTTCTTTTCTGGTCCTCTCCATTTGGTGTTCTGTGTGCTTCTTGTTCTTTGATAGGCTTCTCTTTCTTTAGTTTAGGAAACTTTTCTTCTATGACTTTGTTAAAAGATATTTCTATGCCTTTGACCTCAGTTTCTTCTTCTTCTTCTTATCTATTATTTGCATGTTTGGTCCTTTCCTAGTGTCTCAGATTTCTTGAATGTTTTATCCCTGAACTTTTTTACACTTAACATTTTATTTGACTGAGCTGTCCATTTCTTCTACTTTGTCTTCAAGACTTTAAATTCTCTCTTCCATGTCTTTTACTGCTGAGGCTTTTGTTTGACAGTCTGAGATTTTTATTTCCAGTTTCATTTCAGTTCAGATTTTCCTAAGTGATACTATTTCTTTATTAAATTCTACTTTAATGCCATGAATAGTTTTGATTATTCCATTCAATTGTTTGTGTTTTCATGGTCTTCATTAAGGCATTTATTCAAATCCTTTTTAAGGTACTTGAATATACTCATACTTACTATTTTGATGTACCTGTCACATGTTTCAGCTAAATTGCTTCTCTTAGGACCTATTACAATAAGGTCACTGGCTTTTCAAGAAGGCATATTGTCTTGGCTGTTCATTGTTGTATTTTAACCATGGCATCTAGGCATCTGGAATTATGATGTATGACATGTTTCCTGATTTCAATATATACTCTCATCTTTCTTGGGTGGGTAGTTCTTTGGTTGTTGTTATCAACTCTGAAACTTAGCCCAAGGCCCTGAGGTTTCTAACAGAAAGTGTTTTCTCCCAGTCAGTGGGAATCAAAAAGAATGAAGAGGGGGGTAGGAAGAAATACTGAATAGGGTGCCAGTAGAGAATTAGGGAGAACATGGGTTTGCACCAAGAGGCAGAATTTCTATGGCGTGGAGGTAGGCTGGGGGGGAAGGGCTTTTTGAGAAAGGTAGCACCAGGACTAAGAGTAAGTCTGGAATTATGGGCATGTATCATCATACCCTACTCAATTAGTCTTGGCTGTGACCATAACCTTAGTTTAAGTGATCACATTTAAAAGGTTCATTTTCTTCTCTATACCATATCACAGATCTCATCTTTGTAGATTTTAGATTCTAATGCAAAATTGAAAAATAATAATATTTTTAAGGCAATATCATTTGATATAGATTTTAAAATAATCTTTATATGTGTGTGTGCATGTTTGTGCTTGTTGTTAGTACATAATTATCGTTCACAAGTTTATCCTATAGGTAGTCTTAAGTGTGTATGTATCTATATATTATATATCTTACCCTGACTATATATTTTTAAAATTTTGTCATGCTTTGATTTTATTATAACATGATTTGGTGTAGTAGTATGCCTATTTGTAAACTCTGCTAGACCTCAGCAGGGAGAACCACTATACTGGCAAGCTATATAGGTGACAGTGGAACCCTGAGCATCTGAGCTCACGTGGTTTTTTTCTTTCAGAATTCCTCAGGTATTATATTGATAACACATGCAGGTTATTAACCATCAAACATTCCCCTCAGAAATCCATCATCTGCTACAATACAAACTGCAATACAATACAATCTGCTAAGATCTAGAGAGACCCTCATCCAACAGCACACAACAAAACCATATTTTAAACACAAGTAAAAATAAACTTCTACATTTCCTCTTTTCTGTATAAAAAATTGCTTCATCTCTACAAGACAATTTATCACTGCACAAGTAAAACTATTTATGAGAGGACAGTCCTAACGATTGCTAATCCACAGAACCAAATGAAATGAAACATCTATCAAGCTTTTCACAATACCTTTGGACAGCAGAAAAACATTATCAATGTCCAATTATCTGTAATTCACATAGGATCTTCTGGGCTCCTCCAAAGGGCTTGGATCACTTCTCTGGCTCTGCCCTTTGCAGCAGACACAGCTTGTCCTCTAAGCTCCAGCTGGCTTCACTCCACTGCTGCTGCTGTTTTTGGTAGTCGTCCCACAGTACTGGCATCTCAAAAACTGCTGAGGTCCGTTGCTGCAACTGGGATGCACTTTTACCAATAGCCTCTCATTGGTTCTCTTCATGGTGCCAAGCCTCAACTTCTTTACATGACCTCTTCATCTGGGTCTTCTACTACTCCCGAGGCTGCATTTTTACTAATGACATGTCCTGGCCTCTCACAGTGCCAAGTCTCAGCTCCTTTACAAAGACCCCTTCACGCCTTCAAAACCAGTAACACCTGGGTGACTCTTACAGTACCAAGTATGGCTGCCAGCATGATATACAACCTCATCCAGTTCTGGAAGACAATTTCTATGTGCTGACTCTTAGGAAACACTTTCCAGATTTTAAGATAGAGTTTGGTTTGATGGAAAAATAACTGGTCACTTTGTCTGCAGGATAGGGTTCCTTCATGGTATGGAGTTACCATTTGTAGACAGGTTTGCAGGAAAAACAAACAAACAAACAAACTTCTTAGTGTAAGCAGCTTTTGTGCCCCAAGCTCTTAGCTTCCATAACAGCATAGGGTCCTGGGCCAGTGGGAAGAATCTCTGGTTGAAACATTC
This sequence comes from Cricetomys ansorgei, assembly GCA_026225945.1. Lineage (NCBI taxonomy): Eukaryota > Metazoa > Chordata > Mammalia > Rodentia > Nesomyidae > Cricetomys > Cricetomys ansorgei. The sequence goes on along the minus strand of JAMJFZ010000716.1, from coordinate 17,594,603 downwards.
TGGTGATTTGGCATTCTTTCTCACCACAACTATGGGGAAACATATACTGTTCTTCATAGACCTCAAATACAAAGTTGGGCTTCACACACACAAAAAGCCATCAACAAAAGTTTATAGAACAGTATGCTCTGATTTCAATTTCCTGTGCCCTGGCTGTTCCCAGCAGCAGAAGGGAGAGTCAGCTCCATGATCAGGAAAAGTGGTTGAAACTCTGCTTCTTCCCTGCCTCCAGCTGAACTCTGCTTTCACCATGAAAAGTGCATCCAAATCATTTGGCCGAAACATGGCTCTCATCTAGGAGCTTCTTTCTCATTTACAACTTTATCTTATAGAGCTTTCCTTTTATTAACACCTTAATCTCTATCCTCTGGGAACTGCTCTGAGCATATTTTACTGGACTCCATGAGGTCTGGAGGTTTTTCTCTCCTTCCTTGTCCGCATGTTGCATTAGCTGGTGTGATGTCAGTGCCCCACGTTGGTACACCATTTTTAGTAGTATGCCTACTGCTGGGCAGATCAGCAAGGATGACAAAGGGGCATATTCATACTATTCATGTGTGCAGACTCTGCCAGACCTCAGCAGAGGAAGCCACTATATTGGCAAGCTCTATATTTGACAGTGGAACCCTGAGCATCCGAGCTCAGGTGTTTTTATTCTTTCAGAATTCCTCAGGCATTCTATTGATAGCACGTGCAGATCATTAGCAATCAAACATTACCCCACAGAAACCCAACACCTGCAGATAATACAAAATGCTAAGACCTAGAGAGAGCCTCAGCCAACAGTGCTCAAAACAGTATTATAAACATAGCCAAAAATGAACTTCAACAACAGTTTAGTTATATCATTCTTTATATTTTACCAATAATATAAACTATGTTAACTGTCCACTTGCTGCTTTTCATTTACTTCAGTCATGAGCAGCCCTTTGCTGAACTAGAATCAGAGCTGAGACACAGTGGTGCTGACTGTACTGAATAGCTTCTGCATAGCATCTCATTTATTATCCAGGTGTACCATGACGTAACCACTTTTGTGGCTATTCCTCACATATGGCATCTGAGGCTTAAAAAGTTAAATCACTTTGATCAACACTACTAAAAATGATGGGGCAGGACTGCAAACTTGGGCATTTGTGTCCCGATCCTTTCTATTTCTACTATCTACTGTACTCCCTGCAAGGCATATAAATTTTTACCATTCTTTAAATTTACAGGTCACTCCTTGGAAAACATTATTATAATTATTTTAATTTCTGTGTCCTTCCACACATCCTTCTAATACATGTGCTGTTTGTATAATTCATAAACAGTGTTAATGTTGGTATCATTTAAATTATTCCTGGGGGAAATGGGTATATTCATATGGCAGGACACATTTGCCTTTTTTTACATAATTCTGGCTCCCCTTTCTACTACTCTGCTTCAGTTCGAGCATTATTAAAAACTTGGTGTAATATGCTCTTAAAGTATACTTCACCTGTTTCCACATCATTTCTGCCTTTAGATCTAAAATTCTATGGTATCACTATAAAGCACGATACCTTAATTTTTCTCCTGTCTTAAAGCTTATTTTTATAGTTCATGATATATATATATATATATATATATATATATATATATATATATATATATATAGAGAGAGAGAGAGAGAGAGAGAGAGAGAGAGAGAGAGAAAGGAATTAGTCAAGTAAAGAAAGCTCTTTAAAGGAGTTCAGAAGGCTGTGATTTTCTTCCTGACTCTGTCCCAGATCCCTCATGTGCCCTTGGGTTTAACCTTGCTGCAATGGGCTTGGTGAAGAGGTGTAAGGACTTCTCTGTTAACATGCACTCAATGGGCCAGATCCTTCAAATGAGCCAATTGCACTTGAGGATTAAGTGAAGTCATTTGGAGAGGCATTAACCCTTTCTGGTCAATGAATTTTTCTATGCACAAATAGAATCACTTACTAAACACTGACTGCTGTCCTTCAGTCTACCCCCATCTCTCCCAATTGCCTAACTTGCACAGAAAGTGTCACATGCAGTCAATAACTTAGCAGTACTTGAGAGAAGTGCTGAGCAGTGGAAAAAGGGAATCACAAGTAAATGAAACGACCCTCAACAAACAGGTGAACAAACCGTAGAAATCAATGGCATGAAAATGGACTGCTTTCCTCTCCTCATTGGATTTAGTTGCCTTTTTGTCTCCCTTTTGAAGGCTGCATGCATTCAAGGGGTAAAGACGTCATAAAAGCACACTGCGCAGCTGCCCCCTGTCTGTTTATTCAGTCCAGGGGTGATAACCTTGGTTCAAAGAGAAGCTGCTGCCTGTTGCTGGCAGCTTTCCTTCAGCAGGGATCACTCCGTGAGCATCTGATCAATCTAGCCATTTTTCCTGTTGGGTTGGATCACAATGAGTTCTTCTAACACCATTTCCTCTCCTTTCCCTGAGACTCACTGTCCATGCGACAACTCTTTTTCCCTTTTATTTGAAACATTAGACTTACCCCCTTCAAAACTGACCACAGTCACTTCCTCCAAGGAAACTACCGAGGAGTCCAGAATTCTTGAGAGTGCAAACATAATATTCTTTCTGATAGAGATGGAATTTCTTGTTAGATTTGTATGTTTCTTGTGTCTTAGAGATGTGTTAAAATTGATAATGTAGAAATCCAGTACATGCCCAAGTAGCACATTAATAGTGTCAGAAATGAGGGCAGTAAATTTTATAGCTCAAGGAAACAGTCTTAGGGTTGGCCTAAGATTTCAGAGCTAGTTGTCAACATCCTTTTTCAATTTAGAGTGAAGAACTGTTTTTAAGTATCTATTTGCACATTATTTGTAGTTGTCCACCCCAAAATTAAAAAGAAATCCATCTAAGCAAATGCAAATGAATGAGGAAAGCTCTGTTGTTATTGTGTTAATTAGTCTAAAATATTGTTATCAAGGTATGTTGCCTTATACCTGCTATTATAACGTGTTAGTGGAAGAAACAAAGGAATGAGATCAGCCTAGACTGAATAGTGGAGCCCTGTCTAAACTGGTAATGTTAATTTATCCATGGAGCTCAGAACTGTAGGTTAGGAATCAGGACTTGTTGAATACAAGATCTACATAATAACTTCCTGGTCAAACTGCAACTAATACATAACTGTGACCTTATGCAAATTACAAGATTGCTTTGAACCTTAGTTAATTGTCTGACACAGAAATGAGCTCTCTTAACTCTGTGAGAATGCAAATATTTTGGCACCTGTATTCAACTACAAAATAAAAGTTTTGCAGTTGTCTCTGGTCTTTGTCTTTCTAGTTTCTACATGTGCTTGGTACACTTTCATTTGTTAAATATTGCTGGGAAAGACAAAGAAAGAATAAAGATAGCAGTAAAAACAAGGAGCTACCAGAAGAGGAAACAAGGAAGGTTCCCTTGAAGGGTGGAAACGAGCAGAGTACAATGATCTGAATTTGTAAAGAAACACATTATGTATGTTTATTTAAAAATTAATAACATACAAAATAAAGTGACACACAACACCTAAAAAAACAATCAGTGGCATTAAACTACCTTGGGTAACAAATGGAAAGGTTGATTTAAAATGAGTTCCCAGCTGACAGCCTTGATTTAGCCCTAAAATGTCTAAGAAAGACAGAAACTAAGAACTGGTAACAGCCTTGAGAACTGCTGCTCACTGTCACTCTGTTGCCAAAATTTGGACAACATTTTCAGTACCATTAAAGCAGATGAAACTCCACTGAACAATTGATAGATCTTTCTTGTCATAATGTAGAAAAGAAGCAATCCTCCTTTCTTGAAAGTTGTCAGAAACACCTTTCATCTCTCCTCATACTCTTATTTCCTGGTTCAGAAACACAAGGTCAATGCCAAGCGAAGCAACTATAAAGATGCTTTCTTCCCTTCAAGCAGCTAGAGTTCTGGTAGACTATATCCTGGCAGCTATAACATCCTCAATAAATACTAGCAAGAGAAAAAAAAACAGATGTAGAGCTAGGCTGGACCTTGAAAATACAATACATACTAAAGACTGTAATTTAATCTGTTCTCTATCCGCACACAGTCTTGGACAACAAGAGTGTCAGGTTCATGTTAGGTCAGGATACTCCTGAATATACTGGAGGCAGAAGTTGTGAAGATGGAAGTCACACACTTCAGAGTGCCAACTACATCGAGATCTGAGGATAGGAGAGCATTTGGATTTGTTAGACGCTGGAGTAAAAAGTTTTATATATGATATCTCAAGATAAACACTGGATATAGATACATCTCTGCTTGTGTGAGAATGAATAAATCAGAAAGAACTGGCAGTTTATAAAGAAAAAAAAAAACAGAAGTTAAAGAGGTACAGTGCCCTGTAGATCTATAGCAAATCCTGAAGATATTTAACCTAAAGTACTAGAAGCTTAATTTTTATTTTTATATTATATGTATGTATTTTTGCTTGAGTATAAGTAAGTGTACCACATGCATGCCTGGTGCCCACAGAGGTCAGAAGAGGGTGACTTATCTCCTGTACCTTAATGTAGGTCTTCTGCAAGAGCAACAACTGCTCTTAACTGCTGAGACATCTCTCTAACCCCAGGGTTTCATGTATTTAAAGTTTTAAAGTTTTAGCTGGGTTAAACTGTGAGGTTTTGCACAGAGAGCAGGATATGGGACAAAACGTAAGTGTGTGGGTTTGTTGGCAAGGCAGGGAGGGGTGCGGATTGGTGCAATGAAGGAGTCTGAAGAAATGGGACAATTGATAGCATAAGAAAGATACAGTGAGCAGCTATGGGGCCCTACTAAGGGCTTGCCAAATATCAGGAGACTGGTTAGATATAATATTGAACTCTTTGCTCAGGAAAGCATTTCTTCATTTTCAACCATCATGTGCCAGAATCTCTGATCACATTCTTCCTTAGAGGACATTTTTACTATAGTTGTGAAAGGGTAAACAAATAGCGAATAACTTTCCAAGACAGACTATACTACCAAATTATACCACAATATTTAAAGCAGACACAAAGAGGAACATGGTCTACCTGAGTGGAGAGGTGGCTTGACTGGGCTTGAATGAGCTCACTCCCATCCACACTGGAATGCTGGCTCAAATAGCATGTGACCAAGAATATATTAAGTAGTTTATGTAACATTTACCCAATCCCCTCTGAAGCTTGATTGGAAAGATTGTAAAAGCTGGAAAACAGGGAAAAGAGCTAAGAACCACCACCTTCTGGACAAGACACAGTTACAGCTGTAAATTCACACCAGTACTGTTGACTGTGCTGTGTCTACACAAGAATGGGCTTTTCCATAGTTAGGCATAGATGAAAAGAAACTCAGGAGGCAATACCTCTCACTGCTGAAGTATTGGCTACTGATAGATTCCGGGAGAGAGGAAGTTGTTGCCTTCAGTTGCCTAAGCCGACTAGGCTACAGTGATTAACTCCAACCCAGTGGTCACAAAGATGGCCCTGGGTAAAATCAGTGGACCTCAGAACAAAAGACAGAAGTCTGGGGAAGGGGCTTTCAGTGAGGACAGTGCTTTGACATGGTGGGAGGGGGATTAGAGAGGGTGCAGTTGGCCGAGTGATCAGAATGCATCATATACATGTTTGAAATTCTCAAGGAACAAATTGTCAAGTAGCAAACTTGTATCCATTTTGAAATATTATTTAGCTTTTGTTGGGGACTCAAACCAAATTGAGGTAGAGAAAAGAGTATGGCAAGGAACTATAGCATGGGAGGGTACTATAGCCTTTTAAGCAAGACTTTATGATGCCTTAGCTTAGAGTTCAAATGAAAAATAACGAACACAGATAGAAGTATTCATACTTCAGAATCTACATGATGTTTGTGATGTCCAGGACATAATACCAAATCACTTGGGTACATAAAGAATGATAATACAGGAAAGCAAAAAAAAATGGGTACAAATGTATCTGATGTTGCAACTAACAGACAAAGATGCTAAAGAAACTAGTAGAATATTCTCAATAAAGTAAGGAAAACTGAGTTTTCAACATGTGAAAGCATCACGAAAGAAATGAGAAATCTCAGCAGAAATAAAACGCTACAAATATCCAAATATGATATGGCATCCAGGATTAGCGAGTGAAGAATAAGTTGACCTCCTGCCCTGCTAAGCAACAATTTAGCTCATAAATTTGCTGCTTGAGAATCCTTGAACAATTCTTGAAATATCTTTAAGGGAGCACAGTAAATGTATACATGTTCAAGAAAATCTATAGCATCTTAGTAGGTGCATCAAGAGGTGATGGTTCATGAGATATGACTCGATCATTACCCACTCCTAACATTGCATTCCAGTGGTTCTATATCACCTATATGCAGCCCAGACTCTGCATCCTTCCACTGTAGCTCTCAGGCCGAAGTGATGGCTCCCCATTACTGTCCACCTAGCTCTCTATTAAGGAGATTCATCTTTGGCCCACACAGTAGAAGCAATATTCTAATTCTTCGGCTACCTCTGCTTCGATAACAGAAGCTTTATTCTAGTCACGCCAATCAGAGAATCCAAAAAGTCTGGTCAACCATAACAAGATCATTCACACTAAGAATCCCATTTCAGGAGCAGCTCCACACATACAAGAGAGATTTTCCTCCCTCCCCAGCACCTGTCACAGGCCATGGCTCTATTACCTGGAAGGAAAGAAAGGAGAGAAGTAAGACCACAAGGACCCAAATCTTCATTTCTTTGTCTGGTTATTTTTAGTTTATTTGCAATAGAGTAAAGAAGTCCATGCATAAAGATATTTTTTGGGAAAAAAATGTTGATCTTGGTGTAAAATATTAAAAGGATCTTGGTGTCTGTGATTTAAGTGAAGCAGTAGAACAGACAGAAGTTTGAAACCAGTAAGAGCCCTCTTGTGATCATAGACAAGTTTGGTGGGTGAAAGAGGTATAGTACATATGCTAGACTGAATGTATTCAGAAGCAATCAGAGTAGAACACAGGGCTGATGAGACAAAGCTTTTCACACTCAGCACAGAATCACCAAAGTAAGGCAGAGTCCACTCTGGCATAAGTGGTTCCATAAAACCTCTCATCAAGCAGTGAACACTGAGTTGCTCTGATGCAGAGGAACCTCACAGAAAGCCACATTTTACTGTGAAAACATGGTCTTCCCTCACAGTCTGGATGATTATGTTCAAATCCCACACTGTCTTGGTTCAAAATGAAAGAGAGGGGCCCACCAAGCTCCTAGTCCCCAGACAAATGTAGACGGGGGTGGGAAAGAATTGGTTCCCTAAACACCGACAGCAACTTTCCTACCCCATACCCAGTATCTGACAGTTTAAATGAGGATGGCCATAGACTCATATATTTGAGTGCTTATTCCACAGTTAGTGGAACAGTTTGGAAGGATTGGGATGTGTGGCCTTGTGGGAGGAGGTGGATCACTGGGGGGTGGGCTTTGAGGTTTAAAAATCCCACACCATTCTCAATGAGTCTTCCTTTCTCTGGCCTGCATCTTGGCTGTCGTCTCAACATATGAACTCTCAGCGACTGCCCAGGGCCAGGCCTTCCTGCCTGCTGCTGTGTTTGCCTCAGTGACCATCACAGAATCATGCTCTGAAACTATAAGCAAGCCACCAACTAAAATGCTTTCTTTTGTAAGTTGGCTTGCTCATGATTTCTCTTCACAGCAATAAAAAAAATAACTAAGATGCTATGATAAAAATAAGTTCAATGCACTAGGGTATTAAGTATTAAGTTACTAGTAAGTAGCTTATGCTGAATCATTAGAATCCTTAGGTGTCCATACAGACAATGAAATTAGGAGATGGAGGTTTAATTAGCAATATAATTGGTTATATATTACAAATGAGATATTAATAGCCTCTGCAGAATTAAATCAGCCAAGTCACCAAACACATAAACGAACAAACATTTACTAAACTGAAGGTTGTCTGTATCCTGTTACTATACAACATTATATGCAATGTGAAAATTTACCAAATACACATGAAACATGCAAGGAAATAGGAAGACGTGACCTACAGGGATAAAGCAGATACACACATTGCTTTTGAGGGGACTGAACAACAGATTCGTTGAGGAAGTTCTTATGAATATGTTCAAAGAACTAAAAGAAATCGTGCTTTAAGGACTTGCTTGTGTTGACTGGATCCCAATGACAGGAGAGAGAGACGGATATCAGGTGCTCATGCAGAGGTGTGTACCCCAGCCTGCGGAAAACCATGTAGCCCTTTAAAATGGCAGTTCTTGGCACACTGGTCAGCTCCAAGAGCAGGAAAACCTCTGCCGAAACCATGCTTTCACTTCCTCTGCCTTTGGAGAAAACTTGTTCACCAACATAGGCAATATGGGTAGGCTAAGAGCTTTTACAAAGAAGATATTAGATGATTGGGCCTTTACTGACCTTACCTCTCCCTCTCTGATTAATAAGCCTTAGGTAGTCTGGTTAAAGTGTCTAGTAAGCTTAGACCAATGCTATTGGGCACTCTCCCTTGTGTACTGCCCTACCTTCTCCATAAAAATAGGTTTCCCTCCACAATAAATCGGATTTGCGCCATGAGGCATTAATCTCCAGAGTCTATTTCTTGGGCTAGTGACTCTGTCTGCCACTCACTCCTTCAGGAACTCTGTACCCACAAAAATCCCAGAAGGGCTAAAAGAATGTTTCAACAATAAAATAATTATTTCAAAGAACTGAATAGAAATTGGGCAACAGAAAAATGCAATACCTTAAATGAAAAATTGAATAGTTTTCTAGAAGATTTGAACAAAGAACTAACAAATTTGATATATTTTTTAAATCAGAATAAGGAGGGAAACAAAGAATAAATGAAATTAACAGAGCTTCAGAGGAATGTGCGGCTCCACCAGATTTTCCGAGCTCTGTTGTTGTGCATACTAGAGAGAAGATAGAAACCCTTATTCTACAAGTGTTGCAGAAGTTTCTTTTTAGTTGTGTTTAAAATATTGTTTTGTGAACTGTTGAGTGAGGGTCTGCCAAGGTCTTACATTTTGTATGGTCTGCAGCTGTTGGATTTCTGTGGGGAATGTTTAATTGTTTATGATCTATACATGGTATCAGTAGGACACCTAAGGAATTCTGAAAGAATAAAACACCTCAGCATAAATGCTTGAAGTTCCACTGTGAGTATGGCACTGGCCATGATGGTGGTTCTGTCTGCTGAGGTCTGGCAGAGTTTGTATAAGAATGCCTCCTTGTCTTTCTTGCTAAGCCACCACAGCAGCATACAAATGGTGCCCATCATGGGGCACTGACATCACTCAAGCTCATTCAATGTTGAGACACGGAAGAAGAGAAAGAAACTCCAGACCTTGAAGAGTCCAGTAAATTATGCTCAGAGAAGCTACCAGAGGATAGAGATTAAGGTATTAATTGAAGACTCCTGAAGGAAGAGGAGAGAGACAAAGGAAATAAGCCTCTATGAAGAGGAAAGGCTGTGAAATTAATAAATAAATGAGGAAAAGGCTCTGAAGTGAGAGCTACAGAATGGAGGCCCTTAGAGATAGAGAATTCAGCCAGGAGCAGGAAAAAGCAAGGTTCTCACTGATTTTCCTGATCATGGAGCTGATGCTCCCTCCTACCACTGGTGGTAGTGTACTGTTTTCTGATAGTTGAGTTATGTGTGTGTGTGAAGCTGAGGAAGGTCTTATGTTTGAGATCTATGGAAGAGGTTGTATGCTTCCCCATAGTGGGGGTGAGAAAGAATGCCAAAACACCAGAATATTTCAACCCAAAATTATTCTCACTAGCCCAGGATCCCCTGAAGTTGTGGAAGCAGCAGCTTAGAGACAAAACGCCATTTGGTTAAACTGAATAGTTTTTTTTTCCCCCCTGCAAACCTGTCTAAAAGAGGTAACTACACACCATGAGGGAACTCTTCCTGCAGACAAAGACTAGTTATTTTTCCAGCAAACCAGACTCTATCTTATAATCTAGAAAGTGTTTCCTTGGGTTAATACACAGAAGCTGACTTCCTGACCTAGCCGGGGCTGCATCTTGTGCTGGTAGCTGAACTTGGTATTGTGTTATTAAGCTGGTGCTGGTTTTGAAGGCATGAAGAGGTCATGGACAGCTGCTGAGGCCTGGTACGATGAGGAGCCAGGAGAGGCCATTGGTGAGGGTACAGCCTCTGTAGTAGTTGAAGGCCCAGTTTGAAGGGGTCATGTAAAAATGTTGAGGCTTGGCATCATGAAGGAAGTCTATGAGAGGCTATTAGTGAAAGTACAGCCTCAGTGGTAGTTGAAGACCTGGATTAAAGAGGTTATGAAGAGAAGCTAAGGCTTGCCACCATGAAGAGAGCCCAGGAGAGGCTGTTGGTGAAAGTGCAGCCCAACTGTAGAAAGGGACTCCAGCAGTTTTTGAAATGCCAATTTTGAAATACCATGGGATGAACACCAAGAACAGCAGCAGCAGTGGAATGGAGCCAGCCAGAGCCTGGTGGACAAACTGTGTGTGCTGCAGAGGGCAGAGCCAGAGAAGTGATCTAAGCCCTTTGGAGGAGCCCAGATGATCATGAGTGCATTGCAGATAATTGGACATTGATAATGTTTTTCTTCTGTCCAAAGACATTGTAGAAAGCTTGATAGATGTTTGGTTTCATTTGGTCCTGTGCATTAGCAACCCTCCTGATTGTTCCTCTTGTATATAGTTTTGCTGGTATAGTGTTAAATTGTGTCATCAATTTTTTTATATAGAAAAAGGGAATTGTTGTGAAGGTTTATTTTTAATTGTGTTAAAAATTGTTTTGTGAACTGTTGAGTGAGGGTCTGCCTAGGTCTTACATTTTGTATGGTCTATAGGTGTGGGAGATGTTTAATTGTTTATGATCTATACATGGTATCAGTAGAACACCTAAGGAATTCTGGAAGAATAAAACACCTGAGTACAGATGCTTGGGGTTCCACTATGAGTACTACACTGGCCATGATGGTGGTTCTGTCTGCTGAGGTCTGGCAGAGTTTGCAACCATGAAAATGTGTCCATGTCCAGTGCTGAGCCACTGCAACAGTGAACTACTACATACAACCTATACAACTAAAAGAATTCCAATTACAGTAACCACAAAGAAATCTACACCCAGACATGTCACAGTGATAATTGCATGCTAAATTCAAAGAGAAAATTAAAAAATCAGAAAGTGTAAAATGAGGGTGGGTATAGGAAACACTAGAAAGAGTAGCATGTGAATTCTCAGGCAAAACATTTGAGACCAGAGGACTAGGACAGCACAGTCAAAGTGTTGGAATTCTTGTCAACTAACAATTTTATACTAATCAATTTAGCTTTCAAAAGTGAGTGTTAGATAGAAACATTCCCAGATAAAACAAGAGTAGATCTTTATTAATTATTAGAAAATTTCATACAATGTATTTCAATGATATTCATCTAAACTCCTTCTAAATTCTCCCAGGCCCACCCGTCTCATCTTTCCCCATCTTCACGTCCTCTTTTCTTTCTAATAGCTCCTGAAGTTCAACTTATCCTGACTACACCCATAAAAAACATAACTCTCCCACCCCTAGAAGATATCAACTCTCAATAGCTCCTTAGTTAGGCTCACGGGTTTCTCCATACTCCATGTGAGAATGTTGACCAGCTTGAATTTGTGAACATCTTATGTAGGCATCCATCGCTGTTATGAGTTCATATGTGGAGCAGCTCTGCCATGTCCAGAAGGCCTTGTTTTATTTCAGTTTTCTCTGACCTCTGGCTCCTACGTCGTTCAGCCTGCTCCTTCTGTAATAGTCCATGAGCCTTGTTAGAGCACTGAGATAGCTGTACCATTTCTACAAGCAGTTCTTTACAGGTATGCAAGCACCAAGTGAGTGGAGCTTCATGAGGGGAGCCAGGTGTGTGTGCATGAGCGAGGAGGGGAGACAGAGAGTTGGAAGAGAGACACAGAGAGAATGAGACAGAGATAGTTATTTAAGTAATATTTGATATTACATTAAATATTTGATATAAAATGGCATTTTAAAAATATTTTTCTTGACTAAGTAAGGAGTCAATTTCTTAACATATTATGCACATGATGTTGTCACTTGTCATAATGTATTTGACAATGACAGCACAGTGGAAGTGGGTTGAGGTAAAATTGTTGCAGTAAAACAACATGACAACATGGTAATAGAAAACCATAAGCAGACCAGAAAAAAAGCCAAAAGTATACATAAAAACAGTGTTTATACGCACTCATTCACATTACTCCTATAGTCTCATGTACCACATGCTAGCCTCCAACTCACTATGTAGCAAAAATGACTCGGAGCTTGTGATCCTCCTGACCTTCTTCTCAAGGTCTGGGATCCCAGAGCTACAACCATCAGGAGATGCTGGAGAAGGAACTCAGTGCTTCATGAATGACAGATAAGTACGCTACCAACTGAACCACATTTCTAGGCTCCTTAGCTTCTCTAGAAGGCAATTTTGTAAAATGACAACTATACCAGTGCAGTATTTACTTTATGTCATTCATAACTATTACATGTGCAATAGCTGTTACAAAAATGAGAGAGTGAAACAACACTGTAGGGAAATTTCAATATTTTACTGAAAATAAATCATCACAAACTGAAGTAGGTTGAGATAGCTTTGATTCTATTCTGGGATCTATATAGCATCTAATATGAAAGTGGCTCAAAATAATCATGAGGTATCTCACAGAAATTAGAATATTGCTATATGAACATGTCTACTTTCTACAGAATAAGGCAGAAAGGAAGGATGAGAGGTAAGGAGAACAATGGGAAATATAGAAAAGTGAAAGAAAATTGACCAGTGTAGATTCCACCCTATGTGTAATAGCGTTAAGAAGCTATGGAGTGTAATTGGTAATGATAATGAAAAAAATTATACATTATTGGTGAGCTATAGATGCTATAGTAATCAAAAATAGTTTGAAATTCTTAAAAAAAACAAACTAAACTTATCTCAAGATCAATTTTACTTTTTGGTATATCATGTTTTTTTTGTCTTTCAGTTTGTTTATATGGTGGATAATATATTTTGATTTTCACATATTGAACCATCCCTTCTGGGATGAAGCCTACTTGATCATGGCGGATGATCTTTTTTATATGTTATTTGATTTTGGTTTGCAAATATTTTACTGAGTATTTTTGCATCTATGTTCATAAGGGAAACTGGTCTGTAATTATATTTCTTTGTTGGGTCTTTATATGGTTTAGTTATTATGGTAACTATGCCCTCATAAAATGAATTGGATAATGTTCCTTCTGTTTCTGGTTTGTAGAATAATTTGAGGAGTATTGGTATTAACTCTCCTTTGAAAGTCTAGTAGAATTCAGAGCTAAAACCATTTGGTTCTTGTTTTTTTTATTTTTATTTATTTTTCTTCCTTTCTTTGGCTTGGGAGACTTGTAATGACTGCCTCTATTTCACTAGAGAGTTATAGTTCTATTTAAGTTGTTTATCTGATCTTGATTTATGTCTCAACAGATTCAAGAAAATTGAAATAATTCCCTGTAGCCTGTCAGACTACCACAGAATAAAATTGGCTATCAACAAAAATAGAAACAACAGAAAGGTTACAAACTCATGGAAACTGAACAACTCTCTACTGAATGAAAAATGGGTCAAGACAGAAATAAAGAAGAAAATTAAAGACTATCTAGAATTCAATGAATATGAATACACAGCATGCTCACACTTATGGGACATAATAAACCATATTCTAAGAGATAAGGTCATAGTACCTAGTATCTACATTAAAAAACTAAAGAGGTCTTATACTAGTTACTTACCAGCATGCCTAAAAGCTCTAGAACAAATGTAAGTAATCACACCCAGAAGGAGTAGATGGCAAGAAATAATCCAACTCAGGGCTAAAATAAAATAATAATGAAAGGAACAAAATAAGGAATTAATGGAACTAAGAGTTGTTTGGTTTTTTTTTTTTTTTTAGAAAATCAATAAGATAGACAAATCCTTATCCAAATTAACTAAAAGGCAGAGAGAGAATCTCCAGTTAACAAAATCAGAAATGGAAAGATGGACATAACAATTCACAATGAGGAAATTCAGAGAGTCATAGGACATACTTTAAAACCTGCGCTCCACTAAATTAGAAAATCTAAAAGAAATTGATACTTTTAACTACCAAAGATAAAACTTTTCCTTAAAAACTATAAATAATAAGACTGAAAAAGTAGGAATTCCTAGAATTAAATCTCATTGAGAAGAGACAGATTTATTTTTCCTATATCCTGCTATTGTAGAAGCAAAACCACTTGGCATGAAACAAGTATGAAACCTGAAGAAAAAAATCAGAAAGAAGACATGTCATGTAAACATGAACCCAAGGAATAGAGAAGTGCCAAGGATACCATAGTCTTGGGGCCACAGAGTATTGCCAGAAACAAAGAAGGATAATTCTATGTTCAGCAGGAAGAAACATGGACCTTGCAACTCTCTGTATCAAACCACAGAATTATAATTTGCAAAGTTAAAGCTAGAAAAGAAGTTTAATATAAAAGTTTAGTTTGAAACTCTAAAAACCCTCTTCTAAGAACAACTAGACATAGAATATTAAAAGTACAGAATAACCAGCAAGAAATCAAATTTTAAAAGAAAAAAGGAAAATAGTTACTTAGACAATAAACAACAAAGTACTAAATAATCTTAGTAGAAGTGTCAAGAAGAGTTATGTAATATGAATCATATACCATATACATCATTATATACAGCACAATATACACATCATAAATACCGTATATATCACTAGGCAATGCACCCATCTCCTACCTTAGAACAAAACCAACTGCAAGTCCACTTCAGCATTCTTCCTTAGTCTCTTCAGATTAGAGCAGAATGGTGTGCATACTCTGTCTCTGTTACTCTGGAAGTTAAGACAGAGGGATTGCTAAGAGTCCTTGAATTCAAAGCCAGCCTGAGCAATATAACAAGACCCCATACCAAAATGAAGCCAGCCCAAACAGCACAGTTATAATAGTATATAAAACAAAATGAAAATGAAGAGATACCATAAGATCTTATGGAATGCACATCTAGCGTCCATTAAAAAAATTATACCCAAGAATGACTGTATTAGAGCAGATAAATGGTCTCAAATCAATAATCTATTGGTTAGTAACAACAAATAGAGGGAAATCATTTAAAAAGTAAGCTAAACGCATAAATAATAAATAGAAGATCAGAAATTAACAAATTTTAAAACATAGGAAACAAAAAAATTCTATTGGCAAAGAGATAGTTCTTGAACGAATCAACAAAATTTGAAACCACTAATAACACTGAGGGGAAAATATACCAGGAGAGAACATACAAATTCTTGTTTTTGAAAAAAAACAAGAGATGCCACTGATGGTTATTAAATGAATTGTATTCATAATTGAAAACCCTAATAAAGAAACCTCAAGTGGTTTCACTATAGTAATTCTACCAAGCGTTAAAAATATTAACCAACCATAACTCTGTATTTTTCCATAAAGTAAGAAGAAACATTTCATAATTCTTTTATAGGTAGTTGGTATTACACTGATAGCCAAACAAGACAATATAGTAAAAAAAATGTGAAACTAAAGAAAACTGTTAACTAGTATCCTGTAAAAATAAAGTGCAAAAGTCCTTAAGTCATCAGCAAGATTGGTTCAGCTGAATGTTAAAGAAGGCCTACACATGCCTAGCCAAACTGACTTTATTCCTGGGTCCAAGCTAGTTAGATATTCTATAATTAATCAGTGTATCACCATTCAACAAGTTAACAAAGAAAGTTGTATGATTGCCTAATCAATGAAAGGTGTTTGATAAAATTTGATAGCTATTAACAAAATTCTCAGAAAAAGGGTTTAGTGAACTTCCTCAGTGTGATTAAAGGACAGCCAAGAAAATTCCAGCATACATTGTACAGAACAACGCTAAAGTAAGTGCTTTCTTCCTGTTTATTCAGTACAAGCAGGGATGGAAGAAATAGTATATATCTGTCTTTGCACTTGACGTGATTGTATAAATAGAGAATGCTAAATAGCCTAAAGCAAAATAACAAAATACAAAAATAGAAACTAATAAACGAGTTTGCCAAAGTAACAACGAACAAAAGTACAGTTATCAATCAATATTAATTAACACATGAAGACTGATGTGAAAATTACAATGCAATTTGGGGAAACCAATACATGTGTGGACAATGAAATGTTTCTTAGATTCCATGGCACACACCATGAAAATGGAAATTAGAAACGTTGAATTTATCAAATCTTGAACATTTTGTCTTACCTCCGCGTTCTCACTGCCTTCAAAATCACTACCTGAAAAGACGGAGAGCGTAAAGGAAATCAGGTTAAAACAAAGCATTATCACTTAAAATTACGCAAGAGTCACTTTTGTTAAAGTAACTGGTGTCTTCTTGGGACAACACACCTAAATAGAATCCATCAACACCCATAAATGTGACACCAGTGTTTTACCTCACAGCCAAGGAAATGAGAAATAAAGGAGGTTTTGAAGTATTTTATGTATCAAGTTACAAATATTTCACAAAGTAAAAATATCTGAGCAAGGTTTTGATAAATGTACACTCTTTCCCTCAAAGGAAGTGTGTAAGTGTGTAAAGATTATTTACCTCATGTTTGGCCTATAAAGTACTTGACAAGAAAGATTAAGCACCAGAGTTTGCTCCCCAGCATCCATGTATGCCACACATCTATGCATGTTCAAGTTTGAGTAGAAAGTACACTGATCATATGAAAACATTTATTCCACTTGCTTTCGTCATTAAATTTCTAAGATTATTTTTATAAGAAAGTGAAAGATGTTGATAATTTTGAAATTAGATTCAGTAGTGGAATGGTTAAATTTTACTTGGAGCCTCTGTTTGAAGAAATCACCTAGATACGCTAGGAATCAGATTTTTTTTAAGGCTAGTTCTACCTACAAGGTATTTATGTAATATATTAGATGAAATAAGCAGAAATCTGTAAAAAGATCTACAAATCTATAAAAAACAGTAATTTAGTTGATGAGAATGATATAATTGAGTTGTCTTAGGTGAATTTCCTTAACTAATCTGTCACCCAATAGCATTGCTTGCTTCATGTTAGTCATTGAATTTTCTCTCATCGCTGCTTCATTGGGCAGTGGGAGGTTGGACCCTCGATGGTTCTATTCGCACCACCTAAACTGTTCACTGAAGGTGTGCTTCATTAAACCTCCAAGAGTTTTCTTATGTTTCTTGAATTCCTCGATACAAATAAGTTTTGTTTATACTAAGTTAATTGTGCAATTAAATCATGCCTAGATAAATTACTATTTTTATACAAAAAATCCCAAAGGTTTTTATTTTAATTTATTTATTTATTGTGTGTGTGTGTGTGTGTGTGTGCATGTGCACATCCATGCTGGTGTCAGAGGACAACTTGATGGATGCTGGTTCTCTCCATCTATCATAATGGATCCCAAGGATTGAACTCAGGTCGTGATGCTGGAGATGACAAGCACTTTACCCACTATCTCATCTCAGTGGCCCAAAAGTAACTTGTCATAAACAAGTCTTGTTAGGACTAGGATAGGTGACATATTATTAGTGATTTGAAATAATATAAAAATAAGAATTGCTAGCTTGTAGGCTTATTTATATTGTCATGCAATTTTTAGGAAACCAGTGCTAGAAATACTTGAAATGTAGACTTCCTAGGAAGGATTATACAAAAATCCCTTCAAGATTAAACAACTCTGGTAAAAGTTTTGGTCTTATGTCAAGATGTTTTCAGATGCTTGTGTATTAGTTTTTACTTTTCACTAGAAGAGATGATTGGGATACGCTTGTGTCATTTTTTTATGTTTTTCATTTCTCTAACTTTCCCAATAATCATAACACCAATCAGTCTTGATCACTCTTCTGCAAAGCCAGATGTGAATAAATCACTGAATAACCAGAGATACTTTTAGACCCTTGATCCTATGTGTGACCCAGAATCCTTGAGAGAACTGTGGGGCAGATGGGAACTTTGAGGAAGAAACTGGGTCACGTTCACTTGTCAGTTTGGTGGCATGTGAACTTGAGTCTTAAATAGAGAGCAATAATCCTATAAGTGATAGTTTTGCACATTACCATGAAATGGAGTCGCAATGTCAAAGGAGAGGCATTTCCTGTGATGCTCGTATTCACCTCTACCATTAACAAGTGTCATTTCCATGACCAGAGAAAAGAGTAATGTCTCTAAGGTTTTATTTTCATTAGGGACATTATACTAATGAAATTCAGACAATTCCTTTTCAAATGAAAGGAATAAAGAGATATAAATTTCAAATATTTTTGTACCTCTGTTGTAAGAAAGAATGGAGAAACAGACCTTTCTTGGATTATGCTAAGATGTTATAGGTAGACATTCAAGAAGGAGGAAGAGCTTAAAGAGAGTAGCTGAGACACACACACACACACACACACACACACACACACACACACACACACACACACGCACACGCACACACACACAAAGTCAGAAGTCCAATACTCAGTATGAGAAAACTGGAGTGGTCTTTTCAGAGTCCACCACCGAGGATGGAGGGAAGGTATTTCCTTTCTAGATAACTGTTGGCTTATTAATAAGAATTAGTTCTTGGCACATAGGCATTCCCAGAAAATGGAATATGTCTTTCCCTTTAAATTCACATAGGCTACCCAGAAATTCACAAGTTCCTGGAATTTTTATTAAAATTTTCATATAAACAACCAATCATCTTGAGGCTATAGTTTCTGGTAACAGTCTCTATGGATGCAGTCAAAACATGCATTTGGATTAGAAAAAAAAGAGAGAGAGAATAATGAAACCGAGAAAGAAATTTCCTTAAAAATAGATTTTTTTTTTTATTAAAATGCTTATTCTTTCTTAATTCATTCACATTGGGTGTTACAGCACCATTACTAAATTGTTATTTTTATGAGACTGTTTCACTTAGGAAATTTCTTAATTCATTACATTTTATTAGATCAGCAGTAATGAACCAAAAACAATATCATTTATTTTTATTACTACTGTTGGTTAAATCACAATGATTTATGCAGGCAGATTGAAGCAATGACTGTGTAATTACTTGGTTATTGTCAGCGATATATTTTTCTTAAATAAGACACTTTAACCACATGTAAAGTAGATAAATACAAAATCTTGTCAGGGAAAATAGTGGGTTAGCCATGCAGCTACCATCTTGCACATAAGGTACCTTTGGCACCCATTCTGGGTGGGCTGTGAGGAATGTTAAGAAATGGGCAAATGACTGGTATAATCAAGTGGCAGAATGGGCATGCCACAGGCCAGTTATGCAGTACTGAAATGTTATTTATAGCATTATAACAGGGCTAATTTTCTTAAGTAGAAGCCATCTACAGCCAGTCCGTATAGAGAATTTTCTGGATGCTTGCTTCTAAGGCAAGGAGAATGTTTTCTAAGGTTTTATGACTCCTGGAGCCACAGTGCTGTTAGGCAATGTTCCTTTGGTCTTACATTCTCTCCATCACTTCCATTAGTCCTGTCTTGCAGGTTGTGAAGAATAGATGCGATAAAACCTTTTGTAATTTAAGGAGTTAAATACCAAAAAAGAGCTATTTCCTTTTTGTGGGATGGTAAATAGTCTCAATTCAGATAAATATTAAGATGGAAAGTCAGCAAAGATCTTGCTTGTTTCGATCTGTTAATGCTATGTTAATAATTGCAGCTACCGTGAAATGAGTGCCTTCAAAATAATCCAGCAGAAAAGCGTTATGGATCTGTCATCCACTGTCTACACTCTGGTTGCAAACAATGCCAAAGGCCAGGAAAATTTTGCAGCTCATTTGGCAATAAAATCTGACCATAACAGTCAAGGACATGATTATATTCTTTGTTCTAGTTAGTATGATTACCCGGCTGTTTTGTTGTATATGCTCAAGAATCTCGTAGAATTCACTCTGACTAGTCTCTAGATTATATTGAAGCTTTATGAAGTTGAAAAAATAATAATAACCCCAAACCAAAAACATTGAACTAGCATACATCTGAAACAAATGTTTTACATAAGAGGTTGCAAACTTTGTTTATTTTTCCAGTAAATTTGTGAATTTGCTTTGGGAGAGGAAAGGAATTCTAGGATTTTGTATTCAGGTCTCCTGTCTTCTCTCATTTTCAAGTATTATATTGTTCATTGGTTAAACTTCTCTACTCTGCATGGTTAATTCTGAACTGTGAAGGGCAGTAAAGCCAGACTGCCAGGCCTCATATCACTGGTGTTGGGATAGTGTAAGTATGGCTGGTCATTCTACATTCAAGGCATGTAAGACGGGATCTTGTCATAAGAGACCTGAGGATGGGAAGATTATCATGAATATTCATCAGAATGTTTTTATAAACATGAGAGTCAACTTAGAGAACTACAAAATGAATAAGTGATTTATATGTAGAGAGTAACCTGGTAACAAAGCCTCCTAAAGTCTGAAAAAGCATATAGCCCTGCCCCCCAATGTGTCCTGGGCATTGCCAGATTTACAGGATCTTCTCACCTCACTGATATCCAATCTGCTTCGGACACAGAGAGATCTTTTCTAATTTCATGTTACAAACAATTGAGAGGTAAGTGGTCACCAAAATTTCTCTTTATATTATATAGAAAATGTTTAAAGTATTGAAAATAGCACTTCTTCTAATTACACCAAAAAAGTTACTATATTTTATTACTATGGGAAGTTTGAGTGAAAAGTGCAAAGCATAGTCTCATTTTCTCCCTTCTCCTCATTTCTAGTTCTTAGTCATGTTCATTTTGCCAGATTTCTAGGTACAAATAATTTAATTTCATTTGTAATCATTTAATTATCACAGCAGATGTGGTGGGCAGTGCTTACTGTCAACTTGAATCTGGAATCACATAAGAGCTAAACTTCCAGTCATTCCTGTGAGTGATTATTTAGATTAGATTAGCTTCTATACATGCCTGTGAGGGATTCATTAATTAGGGAAGACCCACTCGAACTAAGGGTTGCATCATTTCCTGGGCTTTGATCCTGGACTGCCTAAGAGGAAGAGATCTAAGGGCAAGGGTTCATAGTTCTCCTCTTCCTGGATATGACTGTGGTACGATCAACTGCTTCGAGCTCTTGTCATGGGCTTCGCCACCACAGTGGACTATACCCTCAAACTATGAGCCAAAATAAACTCTTCTTTCCTTAAGTTGTTTTTGTCAGAGTGTTTTATCACAACAACAAGAAAAATAACTAAGACTAGAGGTGAAAACTTATATGTATTGTTGAACTATAGGAACACGTAAATGGCTGAACTCTTCAAGGATGCGCATGCAGATGGGAACCCTTCACCTTTTGACAACAGTGTAGATTGCACTCTAAAAAGAAGATAAAGTCTAAGCTATTTAAAATTGCCTTTTTTTTTTGGCCACATCTACCATGTCAGAATAAAACTATAGGGTTTTTATATTTAAATCTTTGTCTTACTATGTTATTGAACAGTGGTTGAGGATGGTAACATGCTTCTGCTCCTGGGACTATCACGTTCTATTCTGTCTCATATTCCCCAGCTGTTCAGTGTGAATGAGGGAACATCTGGGTTTTGATTCTCTCTCTCTCTCTCTCTCTCTCATTTTGTATGAGTTTATGGCAGTATATCTTGAGGACTTAAAATTATCAAGGCTAACTTATTTAAGTAAAATATGCTCAAAAATGAAAAGCTGTAAGAAACAAGAAGAATAAACAAAACAGCTGTTCAAGAACAGTGGAAATAAGATCTAAAAATATTATTTTGGTTTTGTAATATTATTGGGAAAATGTTAAATTTATGAACAGTTCTTAATTCAATCAACGAGCTAATGATCCAAACATTATAGTTTTATCAGCATACTCTTGCAATTGTTAATCTAATCTGTCTGAATTATGGTTTCTTATTTAGTCTTTTCTGTCAACCCACAAATTTCTGACAGATGATACAGTCAGCACTGGTTGTACTCATTAAGTTCAATGTTAAGAAAATAAAAAGGAAAAACATTTACTTTACAACTAAGGCAAATAGGGCCATTTACTAAAGACCACAGAGCCTACGGACATCATGGGTCTATTGTAAATTTCAAGCTGGTTCCATGACAAGGCAGGAGTTTTGTTGTTCTCTTTGAATCTGTATTTTTCTCTTGGTTGCTCTTTCCTTAGGCCTCACAACTCACTGAGGAATCCTTAATATATCAATGCACAGCGCTAGTGAGGGATCTCCATCTGTGGAGAACTGTTTGACAGAGTAGATATCAATATTCAAATTAAATACACACATACACACACACACACACACACACACACACACACACACACACACACACACTTTTGAGGCATTTCCCTTATATTCTACTGGCAAGAACCCTAACGGAGTTGACAGAGCCACACGGATACCTAACTTAAAACCAAATACTACTTTTTCTAAAAAAACAAAAACATAGCAATAAAATGAATCCTAATGACATACTCCTATACTCATAGATCAGTGCCTGGCTCCACCATCATCATAGAAGCTTCCTCCTGCAAAAGATGGGAACAAACACAAAGACCTGTAGCCAGACAGAGAGTAAGATACCTTGAAGCACTTGGCCCTACATGGGATGTTTCCATTAAGTTCCTCCTCTTAGGGCTCAGGGAACCTGCAGAAGAGGAAGCACAAGAGTGTAAGAGTGAGTGGGATGGAGAACACCAAGAAAACAAGGCCCTCTGAATAAACATGAGCAAAGCTCATATGAACTCACAGAGACTGGAGCAATAAGTGCAGGCTTTTCACGGGCCTGCACCAGGTCCTCTATACTATATACTATAAGCATATACTAAAGCATCCAGTTTAGTGTTTTTATGAGATTCCTAGGTGTGTGAACAAGTGGGTCTCTGATTCTTGTGCCTTCTCTTGGGCTCTTTTCCTTCTGTATGCTTGCTTTGTCTAATTCTGATGTTTTAGTGATTTTATGATTAAAAACTAATTTAAATTTATGATGACTGGGACAGTGACTAAGAACTTAAAAATGCTAAGGAACCGAAAAGGAAAATTAAGTCTCTTCAAAAAAACAGAACCAAATGGTAAGCAAAGATAATATAGGTTAATTAATGTGAAATCTCAAAGTAGCAAATCTCAAAGTAAAACCTGGATTTTACATTATTCACACACACACACACACACACACACACACACACACACACTCACGCACACACACACATTATATTTTTTGGAAAAGTATATGTTTGCATGTACTCTAAAGTGGACAAGTAGATAAAAACTCAGAAAACAAAATTCTGAATCTCACCTGTTTTCAATGATTCAGGGTATTAAGGATATATGGGATAACTGCTTTTCCCCTGTAACAATTGGAGAATATTTCAAAACAGATGTGCTCTGTATGTGTAGAACAGTGTTACAGTAAAAAGGAAAAAAAAAAAAGAAAGAAAAAAATTAAGAAATAGAGTGAAAGATCAAGAGCAATAGACTGTTCAACCGAATCAGCGGAAAGTGGAACTTTTAAAAAGTTAAAACCAAGAAAGAGTTTGGTGGTGTTTCTTTATTTCTCCTTAAGCCATATTTTTCTGCCTACCCTGAGCTAACAGACAGGACCTCCCATTTTCTTCAATTCCTTGCTGTGGACTTCAGTGCCCTATTGGCTGTGGATAGAGGAAGCTGTATTTTAGAAAGAAGGCAGAGGTCAACATTTGTGTGTGTTCACCCTTGATGTCACCATTCTGAGTGGTTTCCAATTGAACAGTCTACGCTTGTTCTGTTGAGAGCCCAGCTCACAAAGGAAACATCTTATTTTTGATACATTCCCCCTAAGCAGACTGAAGGCTCCATTAACCTATTAGAAAAGTTACTGGCATACCTTGGTATTAGAACTAAAACTTTAAAATCTGTTTTGTATTGTACAGACCTGAAAGGCTTGAGAATGTCACTGCTGGTCACCTTTGTTTTGTTGCCCCATCACATGGTAGGTGTTGTAAAAGTAGCTTTAGATGCATGTAACTTGCCTTTAGATTTTTCAAAATTTAATTGAACATTAATTCTTATTATCCATTATTTATTTATTTATTTATTTATTTATTTATTCATTTTCATTTATTTATTTATCTATCTATCTATCTATTTATTTATTTATTTATACATCCTTCTGAGGTCCCCACACCCTTTTAACACTTACTGCAAGATAGATTACCGTAAATCCCAGACAGTTTCCAAAACAACTGTGCTCTCAGCATCTGGACTTGAGAATCGAATCCCCAAGCAACATAGGCCATCAAGGAAACAACTTGTATTTCCAGACATAATAGTCAGGAAGAAGTTGTACCTGTGCCTGAGCACTCAGTCCCTTGTACTGCATGTCAAAAACTGCTTCTCTCCAATTTAAAGGTGCCCTAGCCTAATTCAACAGGCCAAAGGTCCTAATTGCTAATTTGCTAAGCAATTTATCACATTTTACCTATACCATCTCAAGTCAGATCAAGTGTGACCACCAAATCATAGCAATGTATCCAGACACGGGAATTTGCAATTAATTCACTAAAATGACTTGTTGTGAAATATTGAAAACACACGTTTAATCTGAAATATTAGATGTACATTCTATTATGTGACTGCTTCAGGAATATGTATATAAAATTATGTTTAAAATGTGCAATACAAACTTAAAATGTCTTTCTTAACACAATTAAAATAAAACTAAAACTTACTTGGCATTCAAGTAGTACTTCAAAAATTTTCCCAAATCTTTCCAGATAGGATGATGTTGTAAAAACCAGGGAGATTTTCTTCTCCACCGATGTGCAAACATGGACAGAGGCCCATAGAGAAGGAGTCTATCATAGCTCTTTGTTCAACAAGGCCCACAAGAGCTTCACGATCATCCACATTTGGAGAGAGCGTTCACATCTATGCTCTGTCATTTATTAATTACTTAACTTTGTAAACCTGGTTACCTTGTCTACACTGTTAAAGAGCTATAATGTGGTGGCAATAATTATCACTACCTCACAAGGGTGCATATTGAAAAGTCACTGTGTAATTTGATGATAGGTCTATTATTTAGTGCCTGCAACAATGGTCATTGTTAAAGACAATGGCTTTCAAAGTCCTCCAGTGAAGTAGTAGCAGTCATCAAGCAGAAACAGAAAAGTCCTGGGGAATCTGAAATTTAGGACCACAGTAGATGACCAAGAAAGCAAACGCAAAGTTCAGAAGAAGAACTGTAACAGTGATGTGTCTACACCTACATCCAAGCCTCCTAATCACCTCCACTCTTGAGCAATAGCACCAGAATACACAGCATGCAACTGTAGAGTCCCACGCACCTTTCCTGCTTTCTCACATGTGCATCTACCTTAAAATTTAAAAATAAAGTTATAATGATAGCAATGAGAATCATCAATATCTTCATAATTTCCTAGAGTTTATTGAAGATTTGGAGCTTTCTATGCAAATGTTACAAGGACAATGTAGTGATGTGTATGTTCATGAGTATCATTCAGGCCGAATAAAGAGTAGAGATCATATTAAGCATGGTCTTACAGCCATTATTTGATTACTTGGAGATAACAATAAATACTGAAGTATTGGAATGTCTTGTAGACTATGCTTTGCAATTTCTTTTACTAAGTAGAAAATACAAGAAACTTCGATGAATAATATGTGGTTTAAAAACACACTAACAGACATGTTCAATTATAACACAATGGCCATAATCAGCTCACACAGCACAGTTTTATAAATGTTCTAAAAAAAACCCCACAAATTTTGTTTTCCTGTATTTAATAGATACACATACTAAGTGGAGAAAGGAGATGGTCTATTTGGAACTGGAGACTGATGGGCAAAGTCTAGCATGATTTACTGTCTAATTCAGTCATTCTGGCATACAACTGTTCTTTTCAGAGAATAGGAATGGCAGTGACATTGCACACACATCCCAGGGCTCTCTGGAAGTGAAATAGTCACACCTGGTCTGCTAGTTTCTCAAGGTAAGATGATCAGTAGTCCTTGGAGAAAGACAGTTTTATATAGCACCTTTGATTCTGCAGTTTTGAATTGCTCATCTGTAAAGCACTTTTGTTGACTGAAGGATCTGTGAGTCAGAGTGAACAAAGACATATTCACATTATAACAGATATGTGGACACACACTTCAGTCTAAGTGTCAAAGCTCAGCAGATATTTTTATAAAAGGAATATCTCACTTGCCAAGAGTGACACTTGAAAGCTAGCTTCACTTAGCATCTCGGGTCTCCTGAAGAATACACAGCAGCCCAAACACTATGAAGGCATAATATGAAATAAATAAGCACCTTAACCACTTAGTAACTTCATCTTGATTTCCTTCTGACAGAATACATTTAAATTTTCATAAGGCATCAGTTGGGTATCCAAGGCAGCCATTAATTACCCTGCATTTTGTTTAAAAAAGGGTTAGATGGTATCGGAGCCTGTGAATCTATTTACCAATAACTGTTCTAAGGTATTTTCTACACAATGAATAGAAATGAAAGTACTACATAGGGTCAAATATTCCAAGATTTTTTTTTTTTTTTTTTTTTTTGGTCAAGCCTTTTTGGGTGTACTTTACAGCACAAAACTTACTTACTCATTTTATGCTTGCTGGAAGCCTGGTAGTTACTACCCAGAAATAATATATAATTGCTTCTCCAAGTCTTCTGTATGCTAGTTAACTCTTCATTCCATGCTGGAATGAAGTTGAGTCTCACCTTCTGTGGCTGGTCTTTGTTCCCAGCTTGACACTCATCTCAAGAAATATGTGTCACAGAATGCTTGAAGTTTCTCAGTTAGAAAAATGGAACTGGAGATAGAATTATCCTGATTCCCTCAGTGTTCAGGCATATTTGAGAGGAATCAAGTTATAGAACAATACCAGAAAGGACTAGAAACTGAATCCTAGACACCGCCATTCATAAGGATTCCTTAGACTTTCTTGCAGTCCTCTGTCCTAGTTAGACTCAGACATCTGCATTTGTGAAACCTTACTCACTTCTTAAAGCACCCTGTCCAACACCTGAAGGAGTCAGATGGTCAGGTAAGCAAGACTCCTGAGAGAGGAGGAAACTGCACTTTACTTCCCACCGCTCACCCAGCTGTCTCTGTTGTTTGTCATCTCTGTTTGTTAGTGAAAATAACAGAAGTCAAGCACTTTCGTTATCACAACTATATCACAAACATTTCTAACTCACATGCGGAGACACAAAAAGATTAGTTCAAAAATCAAAACTGCTTATGAATTCATTGAGCTCAACTGAAACTAAACTTTGTCCTCTCCCCAGTGGAAGATCAGCTGAGAGCCACAAGCCTAGAGCTTGGCTCTCAGCTACCTGCCCCCCTCCTGCCCCCACTCCACCGCCACTTCCCCACAGTGACCAGCTCTGCATCTTGCAGCCTTGAAAGCTAGTAGGGAAGAGAGGTAAAGGTTGGCAAAGACTGGCTGAGAATGGAACCCAGATACCTTAGTATCCCTTTCATCTAAGAGAGCAGACACTTTAAAATTGAGCACTTTGCTTCGGTTTTTGTTGTATTCAAAAGTTCCTCAGTGCAGCCTTCAGCTCTAGAGAATTGACCTGTTTCATCTTTCTACTTTAGTTAACTATTTCCCTGTAGTCCCTGCTTTCCTCTAATACTTTCTGTGACCTCTTCCTTTCTCTGTCTCCCTCCATTCCGCACCCGGGTGCTGCGCTTGGAAAAGATACGTTTCAACTGAAGCCCAGCTGGCCCTCTTGTCTTCTTCGATGCTCACATGAGAGTCTGGAAGCAGCGAGCCAATCGTATATTGCAGAGATGCCCAGCAGAACCTGCATTCCATGACCTCACTTCCGAGAAGCCATCCAGTCAGAGCTGCTCCATATTGGAGGGGATGTCATGGGCAGGGAGGAAACAGGAGCTAAGGTCCCTGAGGAATGATGGTTCTTGAAACCCTTCTCACTAAGCCCAAGGAAAAGAGGAGACCCTTCTCTTCCAAAAAGCTTTCTTCTAGAGTTCAGTTTTATTTTTCCAGTTGTCCACCATTGTTTCAATATCAGAAACGGGAACTTGATGGATGGTGGCTATTCCAACCTAAAAGTACTTTCTTCAGAGGTTCTGCTTCACAACCTGCATTCCACTGTGAGAGGAAGGTGTGGACACCTCATCTGAGGTGCCTCAACCAAAATAAAGGAAAAGAGCGTTCAATTTCATCATTGTATTACCTTGAAAATCAAGATCTAATTCTCTTCATGAGATGGCTCTATACCCTTTCCCACCTCACTGTTTCAAAGTAAGATCATTTTCTGTAACTGCAAAAACATACCCACTCTCTGTCCTTTAAAGATTTTCTTGATAGGCCATCTCTAACTGTAAGGTGTCATTAACTCAATTGACATATCATGGTATCTCCACAGACCTTTGCTGTATGTTTTGAATAAAAGTGTGCAAATGTTTAAACATTTCCTGAGCTCCTTTGATATTGCTGCCCTGGTCTTATGAGAGGGAGGAAAATATAAATCAAACTTTTCATCTAGCGTAAAGAAAGACGGAGTGTGTAGAGGGTTTCAGGGCTTTTTCTTCATATGCTTGAGGACTGAGATTGTTTCACATGACTCTGAACACAGAACCAGCTACTAGAGACAAAATCTAGAGAAGACAAAACTAGAGAAGAAATCTGTGAGTTGGAAATAGTAACATTATCTTTTTCTTAGCACTGTCAGGATTAAAGTGGGCAGAAGAAAATGGCTTACTTTGTGTTCTGTAAGCAGTGAACATTCATTAAATTCTAGGTCTAGTTCCCATTAGCATTATTAAAATAAGTGTCATGTTGCTGATCTTGACATCTGCTTCCCAAGAGTCAGAAGTCATCTCCAGACTTCCACTCATAACAGTGTACCACCGTTGTTGATTGAATGACTGCTCCTTTCAAGGTGCCTTGCTACCTATAGCTCTCAGGACAACTGTCCTGAAAACAGATTTTATGCAAATACCGTTAGATTTTGTTTTGTGGAGGTGACAGTTGTCTTTCTTATTCACTGTTGTATGTCCGTGTCTGACATATGCACTTCCATGCACTAAATGCTTAAAAGATAAATACTTTGAATTAATAGGAGACATGTTTAGACAGTCTTCTTTAAGTCAATAGCAGACATTTGGCAGGAAAGAGTAAGTTAACCTGAGAATCATTATTGTTGCTATGGTTTTCAAAACTTGTGAAATAGTCAAACTTACCTAAAATAAAATGTTACTAAAGTAAAAAAAAAATTAAATTAAATTCTTGATGACCAGCTTCACGAATTATTTTCCTTCTCTTTTCAGTATAATCGATACCCTAAAATTAATTATTTTTTATAAATGCATATACTCATTATATTAATAAATAATATATAATGCTGTCTCTCACATTTTCAAATATGTAGGTATTTTTAATATGAATTGTTGCTATTCCTCCTTAATTTGCTTGTTTTGAGTCACATTGTTTTGAATTTTCATCAAAAGGATTCAGATGGTACATAGTCATTCATTTCACCTGACATAGAACTCATTATATGAGTAAAAGAAAAAAAAAACTCCCCTGTTTTCTAGCTAATGCATATTTAAAGTATTGCACATTTGCTTTCATCAACAGTGCTGCAACAAGCATGCCTTATCCAGCTACTTGTGCACAGGCGCTAAGCTCCTCCATGGTGTGGGACAACAGGTGCAGCAGCTGAATCAGCAGTGGGATCTGGATGCTGTCAACGGCCTGGGAACTGCCTGTGTCAGCACGATCATGAGCAGGGGCTAAGCAAGCTCAGTTTCCCAAGTCCTCATCAGCACTTGATGCCTTCTGGTTTAGACTCGCTGTCCGTGAGGCTGGGCTTTTACCTACTATTGTAGTTTTACCATGCTGTTTTATCAATGAATTCGTGTGTTCTCCATTCACTAGTGAGACTTGGTGTGTTAATTTATCATCCAGAGATCTATGTCATAACTAGGCTTTTAAGGTTTTGTTGTTGTTGCTTATTTGTTTGTTTGCTTTCACAGAGGTTTAATTATTTATGTTATGTGTTGGGGGATTTTTTTTTTTATAATCTCTAAATCCATGAATCATTTTCTTCCTTCACATCTCATGTCCAGTTAGATTTTTAGAACATCTCCATTTTTTATTCCCCTTATAAATACTACATGCACTGGACATGGTGGTGCACACCTTTAATCTTAATACTCAGGAGGCAGAAGCACGTGGATCTCAGGGACTTCAAGGCCATGCTGTTCTAAACAAGTTCTAAGCCAGACAGGGCTACATAGGGAGATTTTTGTCTGAAAAATAACACACACACACACACACACACACACACACACACACACACACACAGAGAAATATCTAATAAATGAGCAAAAAAAAAAAAGCCCCACAAAAACAACAGACAACAAAAACATCACTCATTCAATTCTTTTTATTTTTTATCTTCACACAAAAACTTTTTTCAAGAACTGAAAACTACTCAATAATTTTACCCTCTGTAATAGAGTACAGACTTCAACATACTTCACCAATTGAATATCTAAAAGTCTAGTTTCATTCTCATATTTCAGAATTTTATTTTACCTTTAATAGATACACATAGTGAGTGTTACAGCAACCAATAAATACCAATCTTTATACTCAGTCTTTCATGTATCTCATACTTTCTCTGTGGTTGTGCTTTTGACAACTTCTGCTTTCACTTTATAGCTGTCTGTTTTAGTAAACTTTTCAAGTGAGACTGTATGAGTGATCACTGTGTTTATGAAATTACATTTTTGTGCTTATTATTTAATTATAATAATTTTTATTATTATGTAGCATATGAGTGTTCTTCCTGCATGAATATATGTGTGCTCCACACATGTGCACTGGCTGTAGAGGCCTCAAGAAGGAGTCAGAGCCCTAGAACTGGAGCTTCAGATGGTTGTCGATTGCTATGTGGTTTCTGGGAACTGAACGTGAATGCCATGCAAGAATCACTTAGTCTTGAATTAATAATAACTATGTTGGGTTCTTACTTCAACCTGCACACGTGCAATGTTTTGGGGAGACAACAGTGAACCATTACGAAGCTGGTACTATGTAAGGAGTAATCCTGTTTGAGTATGTGTTTTTGGTCTTTCATTGTCTCCGTGTGGCTAGAAGAGCCCAGGCGTGACGCTCCTCTGAATAATGGCAGAAATCCCCAAGGGTGAGGAAGACATCTTAGCATTCAGACTAGAAACTTGGCATGGGCATGCTGTCATTTCTAACCCTCTGGTCCAAAGCAAGACACACGCTGTGCCCAAAGTCAAAGACAAAGGATCAAAACTCCACTTACTCACTGAGTCAGACTGCAAAGTTACATGGCATAGGAAATGGTTACAGAAAAGAATTGGGAAGAGAAAACAACTCTCCCCCAGCTAGTCAGCTATTACCTAAGCTATGGCAGCAGGCTCTCCTTTCTTTCCTGTCATCTGGTGCTGGGGACGGAGAGGTACAACAGTCTACTGCTCCTGTTTAACTTGCCTCCATTTACCTTGGAATTTTTTAAAGGTTGTCTCTACATTATTCACATACTGAAAATTAAATGTGTTTCTGGGATTAGAGAGTTGGCTCAGAGGTTAAAAGCAGTTGCTGCTCTTGTAAAGGACTTGAGTTTGGTTGCTGGCACCCACATGGTGACTCAACGGTAACTCCTGTTCCGGGTGATTTATTGCCCCTTGTGAATATTTCATGGACATCGGGCATGTAGAAAATACATGGACATACAAGCAATCAAGAGCACACATACATATAAAATTAAATTTTAAAAATAAAAAGGTAAGTGACTGTTTCCATCTTATTACTGAACTGAATGCAAGTTGGGTCTTTAATACCTGCTCCTTAGATTTCGACCTTTCCTTTTCCCTCCCTCCTCTTTCTCCCTGTTCCGCATAAATATATTATAGAGAAATTTAGTTCACTGACTTCATTTTATTTTTCTGTGGCTAAACTCAATGCTTAAGAGCTGTTGATGTTTCTGCAGCAATTAGAACTGATTAAATTTAAATATTCTTTTCATAAACAATAGACCTTAGAACAAGTCTGCCCTTTTTCTTTCTTTTTCTCTTGTTTGCTTTATTTATTTATTAATCATTTATCCCATAAGTGCTATGGATTGAATCCAGGGACACCATATATCCAGCATGTACTATACTGCTGGAGCTAAAGCTGTGTTCACTTCTGCTCTCTTTAAAATGAGTTTCCTTCATCATCTCTCAGAGGAACTGAAGCATATTTCCATGGAAATATTTGTCAGAGAGTTAGATAAATATATTCTCTTCTGCAATGGCACTTTCCTAATGATGTTGTACAAACTAGTCTCCTGATATTTATATTAAACGGTGGATTTAGATTTAGTCAGCCTGGACATATGCCTGGGAGTCTGTACTTTTAGCAATCTCCGTCCCTGGTGATGCTAAGGTTTCTGGTCCAAGGGTCCTAGACAGAAAATAATTCTGACATGATTATAGTATTTTTAAATTGCTTTCCCCTATTTGACATCTTTGACATCAGGCTCGTTTTAAGTGGAAACTATTTTGATTAACTTTTTTCTTCTTCAAGCTCTCTTACCGTTCCTGCCCACGTTTCTTACTAGGAACTGTTTTGGGGTTGACTCCACATAATTCCCAAGCTACCTTCTTTGGAACCATGTGTTTCCCTGACCCTGGTATACTCATTAACTGTGGCACAGTGAGGAGACATTGGATCCATTCTAAGACAAGTTCATGGTTTTGCTCATCCTTGATAATGTATCCTTGTCTTCTATTTCCTCCTACAAGAAGCCAGAATCCCTTAGAAAACAAACAAACAAACAAGCAAGAAAAAAAATTTAACTGCATTTTATGAATGAAATTGTAGAATTCTTCAGAATGACTAGTGTGAAACAGGGAATTCAATGTTTTTCCTGTTTCACCATCTCAGATGAAATAGTTTTAATTAATATACTTTCCAGTAATCAAACTCTTGGATACAGTAGATTTTTTACTTTAATTATACTCACAAATTCGCACATATAAACCACTGCTTCCACAGACATAATTATCTTTCTTACAAGGACATATGTGTGTCATACTCTTCCTCCCTTCTGCTTAAATTCCAACTGCCATTGTTATGTATTTGGAAAGTGAAGAATGAATCACACTGTAAATATCCAAAGACATCACAACCAGACTCTGGCCTTTGCTTTTTCATAAAAATAATGGCTAGAGTCTCTAACTATGAAGCAAAATGAAAGATCAGATCCTAAATTATAATTTTAAAATAGTTACGGGCAAGAAGTTGATTTCATTGTTTCATGTGCTATTTAAACTAACTTTAAACTTCTGTTTCTTAAATGAGTGTCTGTCAAGTGAAGCTGTAGAACTACATTTTATTTGTAAAGGTAACTTCAACCGTCATACAAAGTGTTAGGAAGAAATACAACATATACAATGGAATGTTTGTAACTTATAAGTAGATGTAAAGTATTATGAGTTACTTGGTTGGTAATGTTTCACTCCGAATGCTCAACCAGTAATTGTACCACTTGATGTATTTAACAACTACACACATACTTACACACACAACTAAATGGCTAGTCTTTGAGGCTGAAGCAAACTTTATCTGGTGTCATTCTTTTTTTTTTTTTTTTTTACAGAGCAGTCTAATAAACTACTTCAGAAAAATTATGTAGCTATTGTTTTTCAAAAATATGAAAACAGGCTTCTCTTCTTTCTGTAACATACTCAGGAATTTCAAAGCTAGTGATTGTAATGGAGTGCTCCAGTGTGACAGCCAGACAAGGACCCCAGACAGCTCTAATTCTGGAGCTAACAACAGACATAACATTACAATAACTTATTTTGACTCTGTGGGCCTCAATTTCATCTATAGAAACCCCATGAGAATTTCAGTTCCCCAAATAAATATTGTGAGACTGAAGTAAAGTAACAGAAACAGGTGATTTTTTTTAAAAAAATTTAAATAAAAGTTGTAATGAATTTGAAATAGGTAATGGCCTTCAGTGCCTTACTGTCAAGATGGTGGTTGACTTACCACCTTCAGAAATGACAGGAACAGAGCAAATAAGTAAGGAGTGTCCCACTTTGGTGGTCAAATCTCATTGTATAGCCAGCTGGCACAGGTAAGATAAACGCCTTTCCATACCGTCCTGTGACTTTCTCAGAAGCCATTGGGAAACACTTCTTTATTTATCTTGCTCCTTCTTACTGCCATCCTTTGAACTTCTACCTTTATTTGACTCTAACGTTTTGCCACATCCTTCTTGCCTTTTGGTTAGTGGTTCATAGCTCAGAATGAGTTCAGAAACTAGAACATACCTTAGCAATTAGCACTCTGGAAACTCAAGCTGCTTTTTGGCAACATCCTAAAAAGACGATTTCGGATCTTTCATCCCAGCTTGTTTGATAACTCCTATTCCCAGGTCCTTGGACTTGGCAGGCTCTTCAGGGCTAGCAGCACATTCTTAGGCTGGTGAGGAAAGTGGGAGAGACTCGAAGATGCTAAATAGGGACATTAGCTGCACCTGAACTAGATATACTGAGTTAGTGGGGTTTTGTTCCTGTCCTGCTCTATTTTTAAATGTGATTGTACTCAGAACTATTCTGAACATGTTAGTTAGCTCCCTGCTGTCCATCTTCCTATCTTATTATTAGCCACCCCTCTTCAGAAATATTTTTAAAGAAGTTAAAAAAGACATGAAACAAAACGTCTTCCAAACTGCTTTACCCCTGGCTTCAGAGGAAAGAGCAGACTCTGGGTTGCTTTTATACTTCCTCTCTGGGAGACAAGGATGACTGAAAGCCAAGCAGAAGCTAGGAAATTTGGTCTAACATAGAAAGTGTTCTGTATTTTAAGGCATTTTTTCCATACTCAGACTGAGGCGTGGGTTATCCACTCAGGAAAAATATATGTTTAATTCTCCATTAGTTCAAAGAAGACTGGGCTTGTGAACATTAGCATAATTATAATTAGATGTGGTTGAAAGAGTAACTGACCATTTCCCTTCTACCTCCTCAATCCACAAATACTCGCCAACTCTTCAAGCGGGTGTAAATAGAAAGAATCAGGAATGATGGCAGGCTTATAGAAACTTATGCGAATCCTATGCATGTGTCAATGCCAAGAATTAGAAGTTTCCGTTTGTGCTGTTCAACTGTTTCTATCATTAAAAAAATTAAATCACATTTATTTATATGTGTATGTATGTGGGGAGTGCGTGTACCACAGCATATTTATCAATGTGTATGCGTGTCTGTGTGTGTGTGTCTGTGTGTGTGTAGTATGTGTAAGACACTGTGTGTGTAAAAGCCAGAAGAAACCTTGTGGAAGTTGACTTTCTCCTTTCACTAAGTAGGTCTTAGAGATCAATCATCAAAACCTGTCATCAGTTTTGGCTGCAGGTGATCCTGCCCACTTAGCCACCTTGCTGGGTCCTTATCTTCTTTTGATCCTGCTTATTCAGATAACTGATGTTGTGAAGATTCTTACTTCTAAAACTAAGATAAAGAGATGTTCAAGAAAATTAAAATATGAGTATTTGGGCCAAAGTTTTATGTATACATAATATATAAATGCATATATTCAACACATGCTTAGTAGGAATAGAGGACATAATTGGTCAGAAAGTGGCAAAAACTACAAAATCAGGAAATAAAGTCTCTGGCTTTAACTTGGCTGTTCCCTGTGTTCCTGAAAGATGAGTCTCCCTATTTTGAGTGTGTCAAAGTGAACCACTGGCTCTTTTAGTAACTGCCATTTATACTAAGAGGTGACATCCAGAAATGAAATGCATCTTGGAGAGTGAAGCTCAGTTGTGCAGTCATAAATGGTAATAGGAGAGACCAATACAGTCTTCTGCCCAGAGTGACACACTCTGAGGTTTTGGTTGTGTCAGAACCCAAGTAAATTGCTGCAGAGGAGGAGGGAAAGCCACTACCATGGTTGCCAATGAACTAAAAATCCTGAGGGTAGCTTAGCTGACACTAAAATCTCTGAGAGGTGCTGATGACATATCAAGCAGATGAAAGCTCCTGACAATGAGCATATAGTTCTATAATCAGAAAACAATGTCAGCTGTGAGAGGGAAATAACACAGGCCAGTAAAGATTCATTTGCACACATTTCAAGCCATGTCCAGCGAGTTTAATCACTCTTCTTGCTCATGCTCCATGGTCACTTCATTTCCCAGGATTTTCCTTAGCTCCTCACTTCTATTATCCCAGAGGACAGACAGTTACATTAAGGGATATTACACACCACTTCACTGGAATTCTGCCTTTGCACCTGCCAGCTCCCCCAAATATTCCAGTTTTACAATCTAGACTGATTTCCACGGGCTAACTCCTCACCATTCTGATGCTAAGTGCTTGTCTCTTCCTGGGAGGACTCCTTCTGAAGCCCTCAGTCAGAAGAGACTCTTCCACCCCAGTGACATTACCTGCTACATTAGATCTCCGTAACAATCAGCAGTACCCAAAATAACAGAGTTTACTTATCTATTATTTATTTGTTTGCCTGCTTATTATTCATGTAACAGAACTTGTTTGTCATTTTCTTAGTGTAGTGACCTTTTTGTACCTTCCTGCAGAGTGAAAGCACAATAAATATTTCGCAGACTAATAATTGAAACTCTAATGCTTTGTTCCACAATTTACTATCTAAATGTAAACATCCTAAATATTAGGAAATAACCATCATATAAAGCAACATTAATATGTGTGTACTTATCTTTTCAGAGAGAAAGTGATTGATAAACATCATTAGGAATATCAACATAGGCTTTTCAGAGATAGGAGTGATAGAAAATACAATAAAAATGTGTCATGCATGCAGCACCATAGAAACATGAAAGGCAAATGTTTACAGTATATACAGTTATATTATATTAGGAACCCACTGTTAGTTTGTTGTACCACTTCACAGAAAACTTCTTGTTTCAGAAATACCAGATTTTAAATAATACTAGAATAATTTTGCAAATGATCAAACATCAAATCAAGTATATATTGGTCCCAAGGGGACTTTTGCTTCATATATTTAAACCCATAGAAGGCAGCCCATGCTGGAGAATAAGCCAGGATCCCCTGTTTCCTGTAAAAGTTCTTTGAGTATTATTTCCATGTCTTTTCTCCTGTGGAAGTGTACTTCACAGGTTCCAAATGGAAACTAGCTTTTAGGTTTGTAGTTTCACTGGCAGAAAAGATCTGAATGTCCTGGATTAGTTATTTGGCAATCAAGCAAACTCCAGAGGCATATGATGACTGAGCATTCCTCAATACTCTTCCCAAGAAGAGGATACATGAGGGGTCAGAGTCAGGTGCACACACCTTGTCTGTTCAACTACAGCTGGACAGATCACTTCAAAGGGATTGGGAGAATCTGTACAGATATATTCAGTCTAACTACTTTGTGGGAAACCACCAGAAACCAGCAGGATTGGCAATTACTATGTGAGTCTTGCTGCTTTTGGAAAAAGAAAAAATATAAATATCCACCAAGAAGGGGAAAAAAAGTCACAAGAATTATAGTGACATCATTAGCATGTTCTAAATATTTTCAAATTATAATTATTTGAACAAAGAGAAGTATCTGGTCACCCTACATAAAAGTCTGTGCTAACCAGGTTCCAGGCACATATCTTACTGTTATGCTTTTAGAAGTTCTCCTGGTTATGTAAAGGATTCATGGAAAGTACCTCTTCCCTGCTGGCTTGGAAGGGATGCATGATTATATTACTGTGCTGGGTAGCTTCATGTCAGCTTGACACAGGAAAAAGTTATTTTGGAAAAGTAACCTCAATTGAGAAAATGTTCATAGTAGATTGGCCTGTGGGCAAGTCTATGGAGCATTTTATTTATTGATATATAGGAGGGCCCAGTTTACTGTGGCTTATGCCACTCCTGAGTCATGGTCCTAGGTGCTATAAGAAAGCAGGATGAGCAAGCATGAGGAACAAGCCAATAAGCTGCATTCATACACATCAGCTTCTTTTTCCAGGTTTCTGCCTTGTTTGAGTTACTGCTTTGGCTTTTCTCAGTGGACTACGACTCAGACTATGTAGGTCAAATGAACCCTTTCTTCCCCAAGATTCTTTTGACCATGATGTTTTATCACAACAAGAGAAACCCTAATTAAGATAGTGGGTAAAGTATTATATAAACCACAACTATATCCAGAAACGAAGGTGATATCCAAAAATCCCACTCAAAATCAAAACCAAGAAACTATCGGAATTCATCACCAGCCAGTTTTCTTTAGTGGAAATATGATGGACTTCCCTCATAGTTCCTGGGAATCAATAACAGGAAGATATGAAGATCACAGGAATGTAGAGAAAGGAAACCAAAAATGCAAGTGTCTGGAAAGGTCTTTCTCTCATCTTTAGCGTGTGTTCATCTGTGTTAGCTGACATGATCCTTGCTGTTTCTTTCTGAAATATATAAGACAGTAAAATGAGAAGGGCCCGGGGAATTACCTCTTGGTAAAAGCTCTGCCTGCTACTTGGTCTTCAATGTGGACAACAAAGTGATCAAAAGAGCATCTATAATTTTTTGAATCTAAAGTCAAAGAAACATAAAACAGAATACAAAAAAAGTCCAAACAGGTTTCAAAGAAACACAGAAAAAGGAAAAGTAAGGAAAACACAGGAGAATAGCAAGAAAAAAAAATGACAAATTGTACACTAAATCCAACATGATAATTACTGCACCAAATACATCTAAACCGAAGAAGTAAAAGATTTTTCAGAAAGAATTAAAAAGAGAACCTGCTCTGTCTTACCTACAAGATATTCATTTCACTCTGTAGGATAGGCCACTTATTCAGGAGTGGCTGGCCAGAGAAAAGTGAGCTTCATTTTTTTGGGGGGGAGGGTTGTTTTGGGGTTTTGGTCTTTCTTTCTTTTTTCCTTGTGTACTTTTTGTTTTGTTTTGGCTTTTTTGTCTTATTGAGTTTTGTTTGTTTTTATTTTTGTGATTTCTTAAGAGAGGAAAGAGAGTGAGAGAAGAGAGAGAGGAGAGAGAGAAGGGGGATGGGGGAAACAGATGTGTTATGTTGTATGAAAAAACAATGAATAGACATTTAAGACAAAAGGAGTTAAAGAAAGAAAGATGGGATAATATTTATTGCACAAATAAACACATGCAAAACCTAAAATATTTGTACAAATTATCACAAATAATGTATGTTGTAGCATAGAACAAGAAAAAGATTGATATTACATGATGATAAAAAGAGTAGTTTGCTAAGATGACGGAGTTATACTAAATATTTATGCACCTGGCTGTAAAGCTTCAAAACATAAAAGGAAAATAAGGTAGAATTGAAAAGAAAAATACAAAATGCTGCAAGTATAGGCTTGGGGATGTAGCTTATAGGAAGAGTGTTTTCCTAGTGTCCATGTAACTCTAAGATCAAGCCCAGTACCACACTAGAACACCAAAGCACAATTCAGTTTGAGATGCATCATTGGAAGGACCAGACCCCAAATGAGCAAGGACGATGGATGACTGAGGACCACCAGCAGCCATCTGTGAAGAACTGACAGTTACCAGCCTCATCCAAGAATAATAACCACATACAGTCCTTCCAAGTACACATGGGAAAGTTCACCAAAGTAGACGTCAGTCTGGGCTGTTAAAAAACTTTAAGACCATTTGTAAATTTAATGAAGACAAAATATCACTTTTATCACTCAGTTGTCATGACAGAACAAAACAGAAGTGAATAATAAAAGCTTAACAGTAACTTATTAGTCCCTGGAAAATTAAATAAAATATTTATAACCAAAGATCAAGTCTCATGGGAAATTAGAAGGGGTTTTTTTTTATTGTATGTGTGTGTATGTATGTGTATGTGAAGGTTTTTTATTTATTGAAAATACATTTTGTATCATGTGGTATATTCTAATTCTGATTTCCTTCCCCTAATCTGCCTTACTTTCCAAACCATTCAAATCCACACGCTTTTATTCTCTCTCTTGCTAGAAAACAAATAGGTGCCAAAAATAAATAAAATAAAATAAACAAAATAAGAATAGGGGTAAACAAATAAGCAAACAGAAAAAGGAGCCAAAGAAAAAACACAGGAAACAGAGATGCAGAGACACATGCATACACACACACACAGAAAACCCATACAAGCAAAATTGGAAACCAGAATGTATAAACAAAACATCTGCAGGGTAAAGAAAAAAAATTACCCTGACAAAGCACTACAAGACAAAAATATCTCCAAAAATTCTTCTGAGTTCATTTTGTGTTGGCTATCTACTGCTAAGCATGGGGCCTGCCCTTCAGGATGGCTTGTATACCCTGTGAGACACCCTTGGAGAAAATTACTCTTTTCCACTACAAGTGGGTTTTGGGTTAGAGATGGGGCATGTGTCCACTTTTCTTCTCAGCACTGTGACTCTATATGGCTTAGACCTGTGCATACCCTGCGCATGCTGCCACACTCTCTGTGAGTTCATATATGCTTCAGTGTTGTTGTGTCTAGAAGGCCTTCTTTCCTTGTTGCTTCCTATCCTTACTGGCCTTTACATTCTTTCTACCTCATCTTCTGCAGCATTCCCTGAGCTGTGAGGGGAGGGGCTTGATGGATACATCCCATTTAGTACTGAGTGTTCCAAAGTCTTTCACTCACTGTTCATTGTCCAATTGTGGGTCTTTGTATTAGTTCCCATCTTCTGCAGGAGAAAGCTTCTCTAGGGGTGGCTGAGCAAGACACTAGTCTATGGGTATAGTGAAACATCATTAGGAGTCATTTTGTGGCTGTGTTGCTTTAACAGAAGAGTAGAATTTCCATTGGGTCCCTGGCCCTATCTAGAGTCTCGGGTTCTTGTTTTGAGAACAAGAGGGTCTCTGACTCTTGTGCCTGCTCTTGAGATTATTTACCCCCTGTTAGGTTGCCATGTCTAACTTCAAGGGTCAGGGATGAATTCCATTTCATCGATTTGTCCTTAATATCAAGCAGAGAGTTGTTGGTTACTCTGACAACTTTCTCCTACAATTGCACCAGCTTATCTTGCAGACAGGATATTAGGAGTTATTTTTAACTTAATAAAGGTGAAAGCATATCTCAATGTAAAGTATGCATGGAGAAAACCTTTTAGTAATATATATTCATCTATTTTTTTCAACGTGCTCAATTACTGATAACTGTCAAATTTTGAAAATAGAGAAAGAGAGCAAAAGTGATTTTAAAGCAAGAACTAAAAAGGGCACCATACAGATTAAAGAACCCTGGGGGGGCAGAGAGATGACTCTGGAGTGAAGAACACTTGCTGCTCATGTAGAAGACCTGACTTTGATTCCTAGCACCATCTCAGGCAGCTCACAACTGCCTATAATTCCAGATCCATGGAGCACCACTGTCTTCACCCTCCACGGGCACCTGTACTCACATGTATGTATTCATACATATAACAAACACACATAAATACTCACATTTTAAAATGATGTAAATAAATATGTGTTTTAAAGAATGGCACTTGATTAATCTAAAATAGGAAAAGGATAGTTAAAATAAGAGAAACCATGAGCTAGCCTTTTAAGGAGAATTTACACAACTAGTAAACTTTTAGCTAAATTGATAGAGAATAAAAACTAGAAATAAATAAATTATAAAAACCAAGAAAGAACAAGTTAAACATTTGAAACTAACATGTGTCCAGCAGCTATGAATAATAAAGTATTGTACAGCTGCATGATAGGACAATATTCAGTTATAAAGAATGCCATTTGAGAAAACATGTATGAGAAAGCAGATCACTATGTAAAAAGTATCCCATGCTCAGAAGCAGTGTATAATTGTACTTGTATGAGAATATAAACATGTTGGAATCTTGGAAACAGAGAGTAGAATATTCTATCCAGGCTGGGGAGAGAATCAGGCAGGGAAGAGCAGGCAGGCAGGGAGGAGGGTTGATAAGTAGGTCCTAATTTATAGTTAGGTAGGAGCAAGAAGTTTTCATGTGCAACTGAGGAAAGCGTAGAAAATTATGTAGTATATATGTGTGTGTGTGTGTGTGTGTGTGTGTGTGTGTGTGTGTGTATGCAAAGTTATATATAACTTAGAGAGAGAGAGGGAGAGAGAGGGAGGTTGAAGTAAAGAATTTTAATGCTTTCATACTAGGAAAATAATACATGCCTGAGAAGTCAGATACCTTTAATTTTGACACTGTGGGGTATGTGAGATTGCTTGATGGGTTAGGGCATTTCTTGCAAAGTCTGACATCCTGATTTTGATCCCAAGCCTCCAATGATGGAAAGAAAGTATTGACTCCTGAAAGATATCTTATTATCTTTGTGCTGTGGCGTGTGTGCAATGCCCCACCCAATACACAAGAACATGCATACACACAAAATTACACAATGGATGTTTAAAAACTGAATGTTGCACTACATGCTCGAGTATGGAAGCATAAATGCTACCTAATAAATATGAACACGTCTGTTTCAGATGACTATAATAATTGAGAAAGGAAAAAATAAGACTCAAAACAAGTTTCTAAATTATACTACCATGAATGGTTCTTCGTGTATACACTCAGCAACACAAATGAAATCATTCCTCAAACTATCACATTTGGAAGTTTGAGAGGTGGCTCAGGGGGTAAGCTTGCTTGCTCTGCAAACATGTGGAACTGACAGGGAATCTCCAGCATCCATGTCAAAAGCTGGTCGTGGCTGTAACCCTAGCATTGAGAGGTAGAGACTGCTGAGATCCTGAGGTCTCTCTGGTCAGCCAACCTACCCCAAATGGGAGCTCCTAGTGCAGTGAGAGACCCTGTTTCAAGGCAGTAAGGCAGAAAACAATAGAGGACACCATACATCCTCCTCTAACTTCCATATGCATGCACAAGGGCTGTTACTCCTACAATCATGTGCATTAAGTGTATAAACTAATACCAGATATATACCACAGACGATGATGATGATGATGATGATGATGACGATGATGATGATGACAATGATGGATATGATGGTGTTAATCATATACCCAAATTCACAGTCAAAAGCATCAAAATGAAATACGGTGGTTTCTTGGAAAATTGGGAATCAATCTACTTCAAAACCCAGGTATACCACTTTTGGGCATATACCCAAAGGACGCACTAACCTACTACGGCCACTTGCTCAACCATGTTCACTGAAGCTTTACCAGAAACTAGAAACAATCTAGGTGTACATCAACAGAAGAATGGATAAAGAAAATGTGCTACATTTACACAATGGAGTGTTACTCAGCTGTTAAAATAACGACATCATGAAATTTACAGGCGAATGGATGGAACTAGAAAAAATCACCCTGAGTGAGGTAACTCAGACCTAGAAAGGTAATTATAATATGTATTTGCTTATAAGTGAATATTAGCCATTAAGTAAATGATAAACAAGCTGTAATCTATAGACTCAGAGAGGTTAGGTAAAGAGGAGGAGTCGGGGGAATGCACGGATCTCCTTGGGAGGGGGAAAATAGAATAGATTTTTACCAGTGGTTTTGGATGGGGATGAGAGTGGGGGGAATTGGGTATGGGGGATGTGGGGTAGAAGGAGACAAGATGAGAAAAGACAGCTCTAATTGGGGGTATTTGGGAGTTGGTGTGGGAACTTTTTGCAGTGGAAATTTCCTGGAATATATGAAGGTGATCTTAATGAGGGCTCTTAGTAATGGGGATATGGAGTGTCACCTGGCCATCTCTTGTAGCCAGGAGAGGCTTCCAGTGGAGGGACTCGGTTGCATTCAATTGAGTTTTTGGCCAAAAGGGTCCCACGGAAAGCTCCAAACAACCCATACTCTTACTAAGAAGAAGAGGAATGTGTATCCAACTACAAAACATTTTACCTACAATCTCTCCTGTTGGCAAAATATGTTAGGGTAATGATGGCATAGAACTTGTAGTAGTAGCCAATCAATATCTGATTTGACTTAAGGACCACTCTGCCAGAGAGTACTCATGCCCAACACTGAATAAACAAGAACCAGAGACTACTTGTCTAAAAAGAAAGAAAGGAAAAGAAGGAAAGAAGGAAGGAAGGAAGGAAGGAAGAAAGGAAGGAAGAAAGAAAGAGAGAGAAGAAAGAAAGAAAGAAAGATCAATAAAATGACTCCTAATGATACGCTGTTATACTTATAGATC
The DNA here is from genome assembly GCA_026225945.1 of Cricetomys ansorgei. Lineage (NCBI taxonomy): Eukaryota > Metazoa > Chordata > Mammalia > Rodentia > Nesomyidae > Cricetomys > Cricetomys ansorgei. Next base: position 17,550,438 of record JAMJFZ010000716.1, on the reverse strand, counting down.
AATGCCTTATCCAGTCATCATCAGAGAGATTTCCTTCCACAACAGATGGAAACAGATGCAGAAACCCATAGCCAGACATTACACTAAGAGAGAATCTAAATGAGAGGTCATCATCAAATCCCTCCCCTCAGAGCACAGGGAATCCTGCGGTGATTGTAAGAACCAGGGAGGATAGAGGACACCAGGAGAACAAGGCTTTCTGAGTCAACTAAATAATTCACATACGAACTCACAGAGATGAAGCAGGAAGCACAAAAAATCCTACATGGGTCTTCACCAGGTTCTCTACAAATTTATTATAACTATTATCTTAGTATTTTTTATGAGACTCCTGATTTTGAGAATAAGAGGGTCTCTGACTCTTGTGCCTGCTCTTGAGATTATTTACCCCCTGTGAGGTTGCCATGTCTAACTTCAATATGATAGTTTTTGCTTCATCTTACCATATTGTATTTTGTCATGTTTGGTTGTTAGCTCTTAGAAGCCTGTTCCTTTCTAATAATAAACAGAAAGGGAGTGAATCCAGGTGGGAGGGGAGGTGTAAAGGTACTGTGGAGGAGTAGCGGGAGGGGAACTATAATCAGGATTAATCAGGATATATTTTGTATGGAGAAAAGAATCTATTTTCAATAAAAGAAATAAATGAAAAAATTATCAAGATGAAATAGATAACCATGCTGGGTGGTGGTGGTACACCCATTTTTTTCCCAGTACTCGGGGGCAGAGGCAGGTGGATCTCTGTGAGTTTGGGGCCAGCCTGGTCTACAGATTGAGTTCCAGGACAGCCAGAGTTATAACAGAGAAATCCTGTTTCTAAAAAATAAAATAAAACAAAACAAAAAACAACAAAAAAAAAAGATGAAGAGAGAAAGAGAAAGAGTGGGGGGAGGAAGATAGAGAAAGAGAGAAAGAAAAGAAATAGATAACCCAATGATCTTGGAACTCTTCAAAAAATTATAGTCATATTTTATGACCTTACAAAAAAGAATCTCCATGGCCAGATTATTTCACAGGCAAATATTAAAGGGAAAATTAACATTGACTCTATACAATATTTCTTTTAAAACATGAGGGAAAATTTAGAACTTGTTATATAAAGCCAGAATTATTCTGATACCAAAAGCAAAAAAATGACAATATATGATCAATAATGCTTAGAAAACACATGTAAATATTATTTTCAAAAAAGCAAATGGTCTCCAAAAACATTTTTCTGAAAAGAATACACTACCACCAAGTTGGATTTACCCAGGCTTTTTAAGGCTAAAATAGACTTCAAAAAAATTAATCAGACAATGAAACATTTTATACTTGCAATAGTTTTAGGGAGAAAAACCACATATTTATGTCATTTAATATAAAAAATACATGTCAAGTGTCATTTTATGACTTAAAAAGATATAGCTGCAACCAGAAAAAGGGTAGCAGTCAAAACTAAAACACAGGACTGAGTCAAGCAGTTAAGAACATGTACTGTTCTTCCAGAAGACCAGTTCATCGCCTATTACCCAAATTGAACCACCTTCTGATCCAGGAATTTGAGGAAGTCTTCTGGACTCTGATAGGTGCCTGCCCTCATACATGTACAGATATACACACATATCAAAAAAAGTTAATAAAATAAATCTTTAAAAAACTAAAATACAACTTAGCATCATCACAAATGATGAGACAATCATTGCTTTCCCCCAAACCATAGGAATATGGCAAGGTTGTCACTCTCACAGCTTCTACCCAGAATCTCACTGGACATTGTAGGTAGAGCAATATTCAAAATAATTATGGGGATAATGCTCAAACACTGGAGAACAAAAATACAAGTTTCAATATATAGATAACATGACTGTAAGACTCACTCCTTCAAGGGTTGTAAAAAATATCTGTAAAGAATGAGAAAGCTTAACAAAAATACAGGAAAGAATGTCAACACATAGAAATCAATCATGTCACTGTACAGAAGTAATGATAAATTCAGAATCCTACATTTAAAATACCCATCCCATCTGTAATGGCTCAAAAAGTTATGCAGAAGTACCTGACTTACACAACATGGAGTTCTGCAGACCTAGTGACTATTTGCATGGGGAAATTATAAAATGCTGATGAAAGATTTGAGGAAAAGAGCTTCATGGATATAAATTAGCAAATTGTTGGAAGAAAAGTAAGAAAATTTCATAATGCAATATTAGGCAAAATGGTTTTAGGACAGGCAGCAAAACCGTGATGAAAAAACAGACAAAAATGATATTGAACGTCATTAAAATTTTTGTTAAAAAATTGTTCTTTATGAAGATCATTGGTAAGTATGTGAAAATACAATTATGGTTCAGAGAAAATATTTGGAAGTCAAATATCAGGCAAAAGACTTTAAAATAGCAAAAAAAAAAAAAAAAACAAAAAAAAAAAACAAAAAAAAAAAAAAACAAAAATTACTGTGTGTGTGTGTGTGTGTGTGTGTGTGTGTGTGTGTGTGTTTAGCATTTAAAAACAATATAAAGGGCTCAGCTAATGTCTCACTGAGCAAATCGCTTGCTGTGCAAGCATTGTGCCCTAAGTTTGATGCTCGGCACTCATATGTGAACCAGGTGTGGTGCTCAGCAACCTCAGCAACTGAGTGCTTAGAGACTGAAGACTCCATGGCCAACCAGCATGGCTGAAATATCAAGCTTCAGGTTTATTGGGAGATCCTGTGACAAAACATAAAATGAGGAGTGCTAGAGGGAGAAATTTGAAGTTGAACTCTGGCTTGGACAGATCACACACAGAAGAGCACACTCTCACACACATTGAAACATTTTACCAAAAAGGGCATGGAGAGTTCAAACAAACATACAAATTTAATTATTAATTAAAAATGGGGAAATAAATATCAGAGGCAAGATAAGATGTCATGCTACATCAATGAGAAAGGCTAAAATAAAACACAGTGATGATTCAGAATTCTGGAGGGAATATGAGGAATTGGTAGCTGTTGTTCATTGCTGATGGGCATAAAAATTACTTAGGGCATCTTGGAAGGCAGTTTGACAATTTGTTCTAAAGTTTATCCTGTTTTGCTGTAATCCCACTATGTAGCAATAAACCCACTGTGCCATGATAATCCCACTGTTTCAGTAATCCCATTCGATTAATTTACCTAGGAAACAAGAAAAGATCCTTAACATAAAGCCTGTTCACAGATACAGTGGCAGCTTTATTCACATTAGAAATACCTACAAATAAATAATTCAACTGTCCTTTAATAGATTAATGGATATCTGAACTGTAGTATATTTACATAGTAAAATACCAGAAATAAGAGAATGAATTATTGATACCTGAAACAAAGTAAATGAATTTCTAAGGCAGTATTCTTAAAGTATCTATCCTTAAATGATTAAAATCTGTTTTCTGCCACTCATATGCACTCTTAAATCAAAATGGTACTGATAGAGAATGAAACACTGATTACTAAGAGGTCAGAGGAGGATGGTGCGATCCAAGCAGAATTATGAAGGAGTTTTGAGGGATGATAGAATTGTTCCGTATCATGGTTTTGGTGGCTATACACATGTGTATGTATTAAAGATTTCAAAATGTTAGATCTATAACATTGTGTATCTGTAGAAATGCCTTAAATTTAAAACCATGATATTAAATGCTGCAGAGGATGTGGAAGGACAAAAGTCTCATCTGTTAGTAAAAAGTGCCAAACATCTGGATGCATTGGAGGACAATGTTTTATTTTCTTACAAAGCAAAACATAATCTGTCTTTCCTCTAAAGGCATACATTTTATTTTAGATGTGCAAATGAGTTGAAAATATACTAACAGAAGATCTTGCACAAGAGTTTTGCAGAAGCGTAATCCATAATTTGTAAAAATTAAAAGGAATCATGATATCCTTTATTAAGTAAATTTATAAACCAACTGTGATGCTATCACATTATGAGATATGATTCGTTGATAAAAAAAAAAAGAGAGAGAGCTATCAAAGCTTCTAATAAACCAAGTGTGGTGGTATATAGTTATAATCTCAGCAATCTGGAAGAAGAGACAGAAGATAAGTTTAATCCTTAAGCTACATCCTCAAGCTACACAGTGAGTTTGACACCACTCTGGAATACCCAACACCTGCTCTGCAAATAAGTAAACAAATCTTGGAATGTTGTGCAGGAAGCTTAATGAATGCATATTCTCCAGGGAAAGAAACCACTCTGCAAAGGCTACTTATCATGTGTTCAAAGTATATAACCTTATGAAAATAAAACAAAACTGTAGATCAGTGACTGTGAGGGATTGGGATTAGAAACAGTACAGACAAAGCGGTGACATACAAGAGATTTTTAAGGCAGTGAAACTTTGAGTATAAAATAACAATGGTGGGCCCATGACCCATTAAATATTTGGCAAAATGTAGAGAATGCTACAAGTAGTGAACTCTAATGTGCACTGTAGACTTCAGCTAATAACCATGCATCACCGCTGGCTCAATTGCACCACACTAATGAAAGGCAATAATAGGGAAGCAGGATGTGTATGTCTGTCTGAAGGGGCCAAGGGGCAAGGAGGGATAAATGAGAATTCTCCAAACTTCTTACTGACTTTTTTTTATTATACCTAACACTCACTGCTGCAAGAAAAATAATCTATTAATGAAATAAGTCAAATTTGCCATATTATCATCTCAAAAATAAAAACTTTAAGGAGACAAAAGGGATAATAGGTCAAGCATCCAAAATTATAATTGGCAAGTGACCCAGTAAGAAAAGGATCAGGAAGTAAAGCACTGATGCTTCTTTTACCTAAAATGCACATATTTAATTATTTTTTAATTACACAAATTGGCAGTAAGAATTAATTTTATTTTATATACAAAGCAAATGAAGGTACTTTGTGATGCTTGCAAATATTTCAAGTAGGCTAATGGTAGACACTCATACTGTTAGCAACAGGTTGAGCCACTGAGTCATACTTTGTTTTCAGAAATTTCTTTTTCAACAGTACACTTCATTTGAAAATCACTGTTGTCTTTTGAAAGTAATTGAAGCATACTGAGATATCCCTCAACTATTTTTATGATCCTCCACATTTTTTCCCGGTGATATTTTATTGGTACAAAACGTGTCCACATTAATATATAATAAACATTCTTTAAAGTAGTGGTCAGTTCTTTTATGGTTTGGCTTGGCTATACTATTATGATAAATTATCTGAAACAAGTTCAACCTAGTAACTGTGGAAAAGGTTACATTTTCTTCAATTATCCTTTCAATCAATCTCCCAGGATAATCATTCTGCCTAAAAATATGTTTCTCAATACTAATTTCATTATCCAGGTGATTCTCATCACTAATCATTAAAGTACAATTCTCCAGATTCTTAACAACTCTTACTTGAACTTAAATGGGTGATTAGATTCAATATGCAGGATATTACCTGCACGGTGGTCTTGATAATGTATTCTCTATTGTAACTATCTTTGCTTCATCATACTAATGGATGTTAAAAAGGGACAAAGCTCTCTATTAAACTCTCTCCAGTAAATCACATATAAAAATGAAGATTATGCTTGAAAAAGAGATAATAAAAGACTTTCTTGCCTTCATGCCAAGAAATTCTTCTTGATATTGAATGTCACTCAGCCTTTCAAAATCACAGACAGCGTCGTCTCCAGACATTGATGAAGCGTCAGCCATCCCACGTTGGCTGTGGTGACTTGGCTTTCTTACTTGTTTTAATGATGTAGCAGTAGCATGACTTACAGAAACCAGGATAGTATTATGGCTTTCCTAGTTTTCTTCTATATTTATTCCTCACTAAGTTGTATCCAATGTAGTCTTCAATTGGCATTCCTGCATTTTCTAGATCAGAAAATAAACTATCTACTGACAACTGAAGAAGTTTAAATGTAGATCTTTGTGAAGTACTGCCAAAACACACAAATCTTTAAGACACATCTTTCTTAACCTCCAACTTTCGCATCGCAGTAAGACAGACAGTGTTATGAATGTTCCAGTTGTATACATTTTTTTTTCCTCTGAAAAAATAATGTTTTCAAACTTGTTCTGATACAAAAACTGTATTTTCAACTATCAGTAGACTTCGCTTGAGTTTTGGGAAAAACCATGCTTATTGATATGCAAATCTTAATTTATGTTAAGCAGCAATTTCAGAACTAGTTTTCAAGATAAAATAAAATAGAAACTGCTTCTTGACACTTTCATGTGCTCGTTGACTAGAGTCCATAATTTAGTTGATTGACTATTGTTGTTAATATTACTGTTACTTGTGTTCTAGATTTTTCAAATTGCACAAATGTTATTTTCTTAATAAGAAAGCATTTGGAAATTACTTGTGTTTGTTTCTCCCTGCCGTGTTTTATAGCTTAACTTACATTAAGTGCTACATAAAAATGTATATTTATTACAAATCTTTATCAGGTACATGTGCTGTTCCCCTAACGCATACATTGTACAGTGTTAAGATCAGAATAAACACCTGTATCCCCTCACACAGCTGTCTCTTTTAAACTTACACTGCAATTCAGTGTTTGTGGGATCCACTTCTATGGTTTTTGGCAGTCTTACACCCACCGCCAAGTCTGAGACACAGAGCTCTTTAGTCAACCTCCGGGCTCTCTTTTCCTGCTCCGTTGTAGTCAGCTCCCTTCCCACTTACATCCTGTCCAAAATTACTTTGAAGAAGTTTAAAATAGTAAGTGCTTGAGGAAACAACCATTTGATGGATTTCTTCACCAAATGAATGTTTCCAGATACTTCTGATTTTTATATTCAGAAAGATAATTAAATACATGTGGTTGATACTATTGCTAAATACACATAAAACAGAATAAAGAGAAGCGTGTGGAATGCGAAGCGCTGTCTGCCATTTTAATATTATCTTTGATTTTCAGGAACCTTGCCTCCATTTTCAATCCCACAGGAAGGCTAAATTTGGCGGTTCTCTTCAGAATTAGATCCCACCTAATTGTCAGTCATCATGATGGGGCCAGGAAAGAGAAAAACACATCTCACCAATCTTTGTCACTTCGACTTATACCAGTTTAAGCTGCAAACTTCCTAAACCAAGACTTATCACTTCAGGGTTATTTCCATGTGACCTGTGGAGAATAGTCATGAATAGGAGGGGAAAGCATGTGGCTTTCTCTGCTGTAGGGCTGAACTCCCCTGTGCGAGACAAGAAGGCAGTCCGGAGTGTTGTGAAGTAATCATGAAGTTACACGCTTGTCATTTCTTGTACATTCACTCAGAACTAATGCACATCACTTTTTCCAATTATAATCATTCCACCATTTAACAAGCACAAAAGGCCTTAGATTCCAATTTGTCACTGATGCCTCGCTCTCTCTTGCTTATTTCTTGGCATTTCAGTCTTGTTAGGTTGTGCATGGCTCCAATAATAGAGTACTCCCCAATTCTAAAACAGACTTTCGAAAGCAAAATAATAAACAAACAAACAAACAGGAAGGCTTACAGAAGTCCACTCAACATTGGTCTCGCATTACAAGCCTTCTGCTTCCACTGCCACGGTATGTTTTTGGCATTATAATTCTCTTCTGTGCAGTACATTTATGTGATATATGCATTTGTGTGTCGGGCTCTTTGCTGGCCCTATGAAGGTTTTTCATTCTATGTCTCTGCAATGAACTCGCAGGTCTTTGTCTGCCTCTGCTAGTGCGGATATACAAACAAGCCATCAGTGGCTCCAGAAACATCATCGTCTTCACACTTTGTTAGCTTCTGCCTCCTTCAGTGAGTATTAATATGCCGGAATGAGCCATGAGACAGGCTGGCTTTGGATACGCAGCCTTGAACATGAGCTACATATAAGAGGAAATTGGTATTTTCATTTGCCGCACATGCTTTAATGATATTAAGCAATCTAATATGGTGCATACGCTGGATTTCAGTAATGTTTCTCTTGAGAATTTCCGACGGTAATGGCAATTTAAAATGACAGCCTTACATTTATATAACTCCTTTCATCTCAGAGCCTTTATACTTTATAAAGTTAGATAAAGCAATCACTCTACTTACCCACCACAGAAATTGTGCCACCTCTAGGGCAAATCTGAGCTCACTTACAAAATTGACTCAACATTATGGATAATTATGACAAGACGCAAAAGCAACACAGGGAATGAAGAACTAGTATGGAATATAGAAAAGTGATTGCTGAAGGAAATTTTAGCTGAAAGGTAAGAATTGGTAAACAAATAATTTCCCGAGGTTATTTAATAAGCACTGGTGCATGGGACTGTGAACTCCCATGCCAGCCACTAGAGAGCATTTCAGGGTTACAGATTTAAGGCTGATTCTCTGACGGTTGAAACATAGGGCATGGAGGGTAAAAATTCAGAAATCACAGATTTTAGCAGAACTAGGACAAAAAAAATACTTATATGTTGAAAATTCTTTTTAAAATGTCTATTCTTCTCCATGCTCAAAATATAACCTAGTTCCCTCTGCTTCTATATGTGTCTAGTCAGCAAGACCAAGTCCTCAGAAGTACTCAGAGACAAGTAGGGGAGACACTCAAAGTTGTGAAAATTATTTTCAAGGTATATCAATTTACAGGCATTCTTAAAAGATTCTGCATGCATCAGTAATCGCTTTCCCTTGATCCATTACTTGTAGTAAATACATTAGGGAGCTGAATAAATTTATAGTTAGATGTGGATACTGGGGCACAGGTTTAGCATAAGATTTCTGAGGCCAAGTGCTGCGGAGCAGAAACTGGTACCCTGTATCCTGCTGCCAAGGCTACTCAGACAAGGAGCTGCCACCTCTAGAACGAAAACAATCAAAATGGCCATGCCTGCTCTGTCTCTACCCCTTTCCTCAGCACAGTGATGCTTTCGTTGTTGCTGTCTGTGACTCTCCAAACCTGTGAGCCACACTACTACCCACTGACTCTTTGGTTAACTAGTTCTACCCTACTTATGGAGACTTTCAAAACCTTATCCTGAGAGCGCCAATCGCTGCGGAGAGATGGTGCTCTGTTCTTCGGAGGTCTCTTCCTCTCTCACATGTATCCATTAATGGTTTAAACATTACTGGAAAACTTAGGGAGCTATGAGTAAAAGTGAATTCCTCTGTAAGTTTTAGTTGCTATGTCTTAGGCATTCTCAAGTATCTACTATGCTTTATAAATATAGAAATAACAGAGGGGTGAAGAAATGCCTTTTAATAACTTTATCCTTTGGGAGTACTTTTAATTTAAACATAATTGCATTAATTTAAGAAACCACAAAAGGGATATATCTGTTGAAATAAATATAGATTAAAAAACACTTGAATAAACTATAAGTACATAGCTAAGTTTAAAGAGAGAAACAGGCTGAGTGGAGGTTCTGGGCAACCTGAATCCCCTTGCTCCTCCTCCACAGAGGGAATCTAGGCATTATATCACAGTGCACCAATAGCATTTCTGAAAGGGAACATGCCTTTCAATAGCGCACACAGCCTATGTGTCTCCTGTTCATAAAAAAAAAAAAAAAACCACATTGGCATGCTCAACAGGGGCTATTCAAGACACCACTCTACCTGATTTAATTACTATAAGAAATATATCTTATCTCTAATTCACCTGCTTCCCAACAATTCAGGCAATATTTGTCAATATTATGACTTAATGTTAGTTTCCAAGGTCTTACTTGACCCATCAGAACATGGAAGGTAAATTAGCAAGGGCTGAAATTCGAGTGTTCTTTAACATTGTTGTGTGAGTTTTCTTTTTCAGGTGGGATCAGTGTGTTTGATTAGACTACCAGATACTTGTCTTCCCATAGCTTCTCCTGCAATGTTGGATTATCAATATGTAATGCTCACTGTCAATAGTCCAGGAAATGCCAATCTAGCTAGTGAAGCAAACAAACTTGTTAGAAGTGTCATCTGGAGATTATTTCCCTGGTATTCCATGGTAAGAAGAGACTTCTGGCTCTTTTATTGTGTGAAAAATGAGCCAAGAAAATCCATGTTTTACATGGTTAAATTACGTTCATTTACTTCCTAATAGATAGCTCTTTAGGTAAAAAGGTAGTCCTTTCAAATTGTTTTGATAGGAAGTGGCTTGATCTCTCTTCTGTGAACAGAAAAACAGAAAAAAAAACCCATTTAAATACATTAAAGTACCAAGGTATTAAATGTAGTAATATACTGTATTAAAATAACAGTTACATTTGGAACCATAGAGAAGCACCCAACCTCTTCTACACTTCAGAGACAAATGCCAGCACTTGAGTGTGTTTTCCCATGTAGCAATTTCATTGTGATGAACTTCCTGCAACTGATCTGCAACTGATTATTTTTCACAGAAAATGATAAATTTCAATAGACCACTGCAAATTTGAAGCGAAAGGGTATGCTCATGTCACTGTAAAGTTCCCCAGTTTGTAAAACAAAAATACTTGTAATCGGTTTGCGTTTGTGAAGACTCAAGTGAAAGCTTGTGGTTGAGCAGACACTTGCTGATTCAGCCTAGAAACATAAATTCTTCTTGCATTTCTCATTGGTTGGCTGCAAAGCTTTACAGGTTAAAGTTTCTTGCACAATAAAACAGTGTTGTGGTTTGAATCTGAAATATCACCCAAAGGCTTACATTGATAGTTGATAGGCTTCTTTGAGGGTGATTGGATCATGTTGGCATGGATCCAATCTATTGATGAATCTATTGATGGAGTTCTAATCTGATACTGTTAGTGGAACTCAGGGGAACCTTTAGGAGTTGAGGACTAATTAGAGAAGTAGGTCACTGGGGGGGCTGTATTGAAGAATGTGGTTTTTTTTTCCTCTGTGCTGGCCTTTCTCTTTCTGTGACACAACTGATAAGAGATACAGCCCCTTATACCACTAACCCTCCAAGCCATTGTATTGTTTTGCCTCACCACAATCCCACAGATGTGAGGCCAGGGAACAGGCAAAAGACCCCTCTGAGACCATAAGCAGAAATCAGCTCTTCTTACACTGATTTTCTCCAATATTTGTCACAGCAACGACAACCACAGAACGACGAACAAACAGACCACTCAGAGGTTCTTTTATTCCTCATATTGATGTCTGTGAGGATCAATATACATGGGAAAAATTTGCAACTTTAATTCCTTTATAAGTCTAAGACAGTTTGTTATCAAATACTAGAGTAAGAAGGACAGGGCAAAGCTCACGAGGAAGGGGAATTTAAAACAATTCACAGATTTAACAGATGACTGATCAGAAGTGGAAGGAACAGCAGAGTAGATGGAGAAGGCAAAGCCACATGCAAATGAGGAGGCAGGAAAACCAGCTCACCTGCCCACATTGACATAGCTGGTTACCTGTAAGATTATGTATTTCCTAAAATTCTGAATGGATCTCAAGCTACTTAAGTATCCTGTACTTGCATTTCATTTTTCAAGTTTTCCTGATCACAGCTTTTATTGTGTGTAAGAATGTAATCAGAATTGTGTAATTCTGTGATTATTTCTAAATTATGAATTGACAAATCTGAATGAGACAAATAAAATAATACCTTGAAAATAAACTCCTGGGTGTCCAGTGCTATAAGTAATGACTTAGGGTGGGAAAGTTCAGAGTGTGCTTTGGACAAGGAAAGATACAGAAGTTTTGCAAGGATGTAAATAGGAAGACAGCTAGGGGGATAGGGATAGGAAGAAGCTTCGCAGACATGGAGAACTGGCTTTTGTTTCCCTGCTGGTATTCATGCCTTCTAGTAGTTCCACTGATATGAAGTCTGAGTTTAGCCATGTGACTCGCTTTGGCTATCAAGAGAATAGCAAATGTGTCTTTTCAGATAATTATGAAGTGTTTTGTACTGAGGTATAACATCCCTGTGAATTCTGACTGTGAGACTAAGCTTGTGTAGCCTTGTCATTAGCATCTTGACTATTGTCCTCAAATTACACACTGAAGAGCTGGCACATGGGACAGTCACCATATTAAAGGTACACTACACTCCCAGCTATTAGTAAATGGCACATAGGCTAAATGTACACGGCTGAATTTTGAAGATGGGAAAACTACAGAAATTAGAGGACAAGTGGCTAGGCAAGGCATAAGGAAAAAATGTGAGAAATCTCCTTCGAGATTGTCTTTTAGACTATAGTAATTTAAAACTGATCATATAATAGAAGACCAAAGGCAGAACCTTAACAAAGGCCTTCATTGAATTTAACAAACGAGTGACAGGAACAGAAGCAGCAAATTTCACAACCTTGAGTTATGAACCAGAACCAGAATGTCACAGAAATCAAGGAAGGAGAGACTTCTAAAGGGATAAAGGGGAAACTCTCAAATGTTCAGAAACAAACAAACAAACACCCCCATAGCTGAGGACAGGCCTATGGTTTGTCTAACCAATCTAAACTGGTAGGTATAAGAAAAATGGTAAGAACCAATTTACACGAAGAATGTTATTCATTAAATGACTACTCTCTTGAAAAAAATAGCATAAGAGCAATATAAAATAAAAGATATTTATAAGTATTTAGGAGGATCAGTAAAAATGTCTTTTTAACACGCTGATTCCTTATTGAATGTGACATTAGCTGCCAACAGGACAGATGCAAGTTAAAGATATATTATTGTGTCTGCTATTTGATGTCTTTGTCTATGACTAATATCTTTTGTATAACTTCTAAGAAATCTTGAGAAAGTAAATGCATACTCACTTATTAAATGTGTACTTACTAATGTATCTTTCAAATTCTTAATAATACTTCTGGGAACATGGCTTGCTTGGTTATTTGACTGGCTTGGTTATTTTACTGTGGAGTAAAGAATGTTAGAGGGAACATAGGAACATTCTTTCATCTATGAGTGAAAACACAATTGGGAATCTAAACAGAATTGAGAGAGCCATAATCAGCTTGACGATTCAAAATCTAAGCATTAAAATTAAGTGTTTGCATACAAGGAGCTGAAAAACAAAGACATTTGAAGACCAGAGTCTTAAAGATCAGAGTCTTGTAGATAACTACGAATTGAAAATATGGGGCACTAGATTTATGCAACACTCAGAACTCACCAGGTAAGTTTTCTTGTTCAGTGGACAGTAGCATACCCAGAAACACACAGCTGATGAAGTGCGAGAAGTGTAGGCAGAGTTCTTGGCCGTAAGTGGGATATCTATATCATACCTTGTGATGGTTAACTGTGGTTGCACAGTTGACATACTTGATACCTCTGCTGAGGGCTTGCCTTTCAGAATGCTCTATGGGCATCTTTATGAGACATTTTCTTGATCAAATAACTGATCTAGGAGAGTCCAGCCTACTGTGCATGGTGCCATCCTCATGCAGTTGTGCCTGGCTTGTATAGAAAAGGAAAATGAATATAACGTAGGGAGTAAGCCAAAAGGTGATATTCCTTTATTTTCCACTTCAGTGTCTGATCCTGGAGATAGCTTAAGTTCCTACCTTAGTTTTCATCAAGGATTGACCGTAATATGTGTCATTAAGTAAATTCTTTCCTCTCTAAATTGCTTTTGGTTAACAGTATTAAGCATAATAACAGAAACCAAACAAGAACATACCTCATCATTCTGAGGTTCAGGAACTCTGACAGAAGAGGGGATTGAAAGATATTAAGAGTCAGCGGGTGGTGAGGATGGAGGCAAAACAACATCTTCTGGATATTATAAGACCCGTGAGCTCATGAACTCACAGTAACTGTGGTTACCTGTGAAAAAGCAATCCAGTCAACATTTCAGCTTGAAGAAGATAGGAGTTGTAAAGCCCCACTCTGAACTGAGGACCTATTGACAGTTGATACCTGCCTGGGAGAGATAGTCAATTTTCTTTGAGGGTGTAGCAACTTGTCGGTTGATCATGCTCCAGTGAATGGCTCCATACCCATGAAATACGGCAGCATAAATTTGACTCGAGTTACAAAAATTAGACAGACACATGAAGTTGGGAGCCGGTGGGATATTGAGATGGATCTGGGGAGGGGTTAAGAGAAGAGTTAAGAAATATGGATATATGAAGTTCTCAAAAAATTAATAAAAAACATTTTTAAGAAGAAAAAAGGGTATCTCAGATGATAGAAGTGAAAGTTAAACGGTCTGTGAAATCTATAGAAGAACATTAAAATTCTTGTTCCCCCTCTTCCATCCAGGTGACACCTCCTAGATCACCCTAACATTCGACTGCAAAGCTTAAGCTCATAAATTCAAGAAGACTTACCTAAGTGCAGGCACTAAGTGCTACTTACTGAATGCTGAGATACTAACAGACTACTAACTCTGTTTGGCTCCAGGAGCACAGGCAGTTTTGAGCATATTCCAAACCTTTGTTTCTTCCTCTAATGTCAAAGATTGACATTTAATTTGAAAGTAAAATATCCATTGGCTTTCCTTGCTAAAAGAGACATTTCAGGATTTGCAGAATTTTATTTCCTCAATGAAGAGAAATAAAATAACATATTTTATACTCTAAACTGGTGAACTTCTAGACATATGTATGGTAGTCAACTTTTCAAGTCTTTGCTTATGTATCAATGGATAAAGGCAGTTGCCCTTGGATCTGAAAGTCCTAGATGTCTTTTTCATTAGGATTTACATTATATTACGTAGTTCTTTGCTGAGTTTTTTATTTAAGAAAAGAATTAGAATGAAAGCAGAAGAAAATGGCTCCCTAATAAATATACATTAATCTCTGCATATAGCATTTTATTTAGATTCATGAATAATTAATTTGAAGTATATTTCTTAATAAATTTAACTGGGAACACTTGATATTTGATATGATATTTCATATCAAAGCAATGGCTTTGAAGTCAGAGTATCTGAAAGTGAAACCTCACAACTCAGCAGCTGGGAGACCTTAGACAAGTTATTTAACCCCTAGGAAAATGTTGCATAAACCGTAGATCGTTTCAAAAATCAAATAAGAGCTGTATAAACTCCTGATCATAGTACCTGGAAGATCAATGCATTTTCCTTTATCAAATTGGAAAGTTTTCTACATGGTAGAATTGCTTTATTTTTAAATATTTAAAGAACTTTACCCAACGTGACTATTCTTCACATGTTTTTAAGCAGTCAAAATAAAAAGTTAAACATTTGTCTTTTGTCATCTGCAATCTAAACCTTTCATTGTGCCCACATCCTTAACACCGGAGAAGTTGAGTTGCTTTGTAAGCATAAGACGGAATTAGTTTTCAGTGACACTGAGAGATTGCTAGCCCAATGGCTTGACAAAAATCAGCCAAGTCCACCTGTACCACATCATCTGCACACATTGCATTGAAATATCAATTTAGAAATGCCACTTTCCTGGAGCAGCAAGTAATTATCTGGAAGAAACATATTTTATCACTACCTGTAGCTCATATCAGGCAGCAAATCTTCATTCCCTGGCACATGATCTCCTGTTTCCTTACAGTCTGTGCTGCTGAGCACTGGTGCACCTTAGCACTTTTAAATAAGATGTTGACACCTGTGTCATTGTGCAGGCTCAGATCTGGACC
Organism: Cricetomys ansorgei; assembly: GCA_026225945.1. Lineage (NCBI taxonomy): Eukaryota > Metazoa > Chordata > Mammalia > Rodentia > Nesomyidae > Cricetomys > Cricetomys ansorgei. The sequence continues at coordinate 17,534,968 of JAMJFZ010000716.1, read as the reverse complement.
ACAGTGGTTTTTTTTTTCCTCCCCCCTTTAATTTGAACAGACTATTTTTCATCTAACGACAAGCATACATTACGCCGCTCCATTCCTACCGAGCCTCTAAAGCTATTTCAATTCGACTAGAGCGTTTTCTGCCAAATGGCTACTCTGAGTTACACTGAGCACATTACCCGCCAGAAAGCAGAGCGTTGATGAGCGTGCCCTGTCAACTATCCTGCACGTCGACGTGGGGGTTATTTGATTCAAAATTGGATTCTAGCCTTCCCTGATCTGCTGTGTAAATGGAGAAGCATGGGTTGAAAAAAATTCTGAAAGTGTATGAAGACAGTGATACGTCTCCCCACCCCTACCCCGAGGATGCCTTCCACTTTGACTCCACAGAAGTTCTCATCACACTGATAAATATTCTAAGCTAAAAGTAAAAGAATTTTTTTTTCTAATGGAAAGAAAACTTAGGAAAATTATTCTATGCATGAATTTCTTCTGTGATATGAGTAGGGTGCAAGTTGAAGGCTTTTGTAGCAGGGTGGCTTTCTGACCCTTCTTTAAACATTTAAGACTTAGTTCAGAAGTTCACTGACTAGGATGGGATGGGATTCTTAACTATGGAGCCTTCAAAAAATCTCCTAAATATATAATATTCTCAGCGAGACATGTCAGTCATTGTCAAGATGAAAGTCGTTTAAATGCTAAGTTCCTGGTAAACTGTGTCTGTGTTGTAGGGCTCTATTCACAAAGCAATACCTTAGCTGTGTGTGTGTAGCATACAAAGAGATACGATTTTATTATGGTATGTTCAGTATCGCTGAATGCTGTAATGTGGGCTTGGAGGGAGTTTGCTATGCAAGTTACATGCTCATCACCACTATGTGTATGGCCCTCAGGGCAGCATAAAGAACTTCAGAGAAAACATATTAAATGGGCATGGGGAAGCATCCTTTTTGACCCACATGAAAGGGCCTTTGTGTAGATCTCATGAGCACAAGAATTTATTTTCAAGTGGATAAAGATGTGCAGTTTCTTTAGAATCAAAGGTAGATTGGCAACACTTTCTATAAATGGCAAGATAATTATGAGCATATTTGGTATTCTGTGTAAAACATTCATCACTTTGAATAGTTTTGGCATCAAGGCAGCTGTAATAGGCAATCCCACAAGAGTTCTTTTGTAATTTAGCATTAAATGATGTTCCCTTATGGTGATGGCTGTGATAAGTTAAAAAGACAGAGGATGGAAGAAAGGAAGCACAGTGCTATGCTCAGTCCAATGCTGCTCTGCCAGAGACTGTGGAAATTGGCTGTGAAATGAAGACGGGGGCAGTGTTGATTTTTCTGAGATAGAGAGTGCTGGCTGGTTGGGTATTTGTGATAAATGGTTACGTGACCATATACCTTCTGTGGATTAAAGTCTAGCATATAGCTGACAGAAATTAACTGTCTCTACGAACTTTTAACACGACTCTCCTTTGTTACTGTACGTGTGCTAGGTGGATTAGCATGGTCCCAAATTCAACATCTCTCTCTGTGTCTACATCCTTTGTTTGAGGGTTTGTTGCAGCTACTTCAGGAGGTTAATTCCATTTTCCCATCTTTTGAATCTGGATTAGCCTGGGAACTTGCTTTGTCCAATGGGATAGAAGTGACAGCCTGCTAGGGTAAAGCCAGGGCTTCTAATGACTCTCCTGAACACTGTGGTCTGGTGTCATGGGAACGGGCCTGGATTATTCTGCTGGAGGATGAGAGACACAGTGAATAATCATGAATTATCCCAGTTGGAGCTATCCTAGTTTCCCCAGCCTCTAGTTGACCTCTGTCTGATGGCAAATTGCTGAGTAATCCCAGACAACATCACTGAATGTTGGCCCAAATGAAAAGAATCAACCCTCACAGCCGAGTCTATATTGCTAGCTCCCGTAACTGTGAGCTGGAAGTTGGTTATTAGTGCAGTCAACATAATTTTGTGATGGCTTATCATGTAGTGCTAGAGAACTACTTTGATGCTGTAGGTTGAAGAGGCACCAGGTTGAGGAACACAAGGCTCAAGATTTAGCTGCAGCATTACTGAGTGAATGTGAAACTCTATTAGGGGAGAATTCTCTCTCTCTTCCTTATATATTACCTTTGTTTCCTCAGCTTTAGGCTGGAGACATTTTTCCTAAAGGTCCACATTGGACTTTCCTTCAAGGCTAGATCACTTGCCCCTCCATGAAGCCTTTAATGAATTCTTCAATCTGCTGTTTTAGAACTTTCTAGAACTATAGTACTAACTATAATGACATTTACAGGTTTTTCTTCATGTAGTTTTTAACCTAATTTTTCTTCCTTTTCAAAGGATATTGTATCCTATCCATATTTACAGCTCAAATCCCCTCATGTATATATGTATTTTTCCTTTTTTGTTTTTCTGAGACAGGCTCATGACATCTATCCCTGACTAGCCTGCAACTCACTCTATAGCCCAGGCTGGCCTTAGACCTACGGGAATCGTTCTCCTCATTTTCCTTAGCAACAACTTAGATGACAGGAACAAGCCATCATTTCAGGCTAACTTTAGCATCTTGACAAATCTAAATAATGTGTAAGCAACCAAACAAATAGGAACATAAGTTTTGGAAAAATACTACTCTGGATCCCAGATTCTCTCTATGTTCCTGGTGCTGCTTTAAGATATTGTCAGGTGGTTCCTAAAGTTCTCAGGCAAATTAAACTTTTACTCACTATTACTACTATAAGTATATATTTACTTTGTTATTATTTATTTGCCTAACTTTGCAAAGGTGGGAATTGAACCCAGGCCTTCCTACAAGCTACATAAATACTCTACTGCTGATCTAAACCCAACCTACTTTATTTTTGGGTTTTATCTTTGAGCATTAAAAATAAAGTTTTTCAGATATATTAAAATTCTAAAAACTATTTTTTCATTATTTATTTTAATACAGACTGTTTTTATAATCCAATATTTCCCTTTGCTTCTTTATCTATAGCCTATGCCATTGGTCCTACAGCCCTAATTTCAAGTATATTCTTTCAAATTCCTTCATAAAAACACAACAAAAACTTAGTTCATTTCACTAGGATGAAGACATATAATTTTATTAAATAACAGGAATTTGGGGCATTATTAATGTGCTTTCATTCATCCTCCAAAAACGACTGATATTATCTTTCATTTGTCTCTACCTAACCTGTATTTCAGCTGTGTGTTGTCATGTTGGTTAAGTTTTTATTGTTTCTGTGCCACATCAAGTTACAAATATCAAGTTACTTTTCATATTCATGAGATGAAAAGCCCTTTTGAATGGCAATGATTTTGTCAAATGTCTCCTAAAATGATTTACAAAATAGCTATAAAGTTAGAAGACTGGATTCGTTTTTGAGTTTACTTAGATATTTTTATGCAGTTACTTAAGTCGTGTAAGTAACTTTAGGCAACCTAGCCTCTCTCTACTCTAATTTCTCAACATTTTTAACACCATTAAAATGCCAGGTCAACCTTTTGCAGATCTACTGAATATGAATGTGGTCATTTATTCTGAACTACTGCTAATAGCTAATGCGAGTTTATGTCTGTCCTTCTAGCATTTCCAAAATTCATGTTTGTGATCGGCCCAAGTCTAAGGACATATTCTTGGAGATGCAGTAGCTTTAAATGTGATTCATTTTCGGTGATAGTTTAAACACACACTTTTAACGTGCTATAAACAAAACAGTTCTATTTTTGAGAAATAGTAAAGCAAGAGTATGAGTAGCTGAGAACTTTCTGATAAAATGTGTATTGTTGACATGGGCATACCAATGTCAAGGCTACACAATACACTGGACCCAACATAACTAGCAAAACCTTCTTCCAGGTGAAGCTCAGAGGCAATGGTAAAGTCTTCCTTAGGTTCATGTATGAATGTTTCAGAATGAATGGCCGGTATGTGCAAATACTAGCAACTGTAGCTTTTTCCTCCAGGATGATTGCTAGTGAGGCTGCTCCCTCAGAGACCTGCAGTGGAAACTGGTTAACTCCTCTTCAGTGTGGTGTAGGTGACAACATGCTGAGGTGGTGAGGGGTTGCTTATGCTGTGCCATCAGAGTGAGCCAAGTCCACGTGAAACCAGCTTCTATACTGTATGTGAGTCGATTTTCCTTCATTCCCTTGTCTCTACAGTCAAGTTTCCAGGACTAAGCCACACAGGACAAGGAACAAGGGTCATGTTCTAAGGATAAGATTGTGGATGCAAATTGTGGGTTTTGGATGTCTAAAGTCCAACTGAGTTGACTCCAAAAATTCAACAGAATTTATCTCTCACTGAATTTATTATTTAAATCGGGAAACACTAGTCCATAACTGAAGTGAATGAAATATTTACTAAAATGACTCACTCAGAAAACACATCAATTTATTCATTCATTCCAATAGAAATGTACTACTTCAAATGAGCCCAGCACTGTGATTGACATCACCATTGTGGTATTTACAATAGAGGAAGAAAGCCCAACAATAAACAAATCAGTAAGTAGGCAAGTTGTTTGAATTACTGCTGAGTGTAAACAATGCAAATGTACAAGGTGGCACTCAGTTTAGTTACGTTTAGTGGGTGGTTTGAGCAAATCCCCAAAGTCAGATTTGCTTAAATAGCTTACAGTGTGTAGGCATCTTGATGCTTGAATTCTAGTATGTGGATTTGCATGTAGAAATAGCCTGTCAAGTCTTACAATACTCTTGATATAACATTTGTTTTCTGCTATAAAATCCTTTACGTCATCAACAATGTCTTCTTCCCAATGTCAGATGGAGTAACTAAAAAAACTACCAGTGTGTGGAGTTAATTTGGAGTAATTGCTCATATTCTAATTTATTTTCTTGATCTCATAAAGTCCTGAAGAGAAACAGGTGAAACACACACACACACACACACACACACACACACACACACACATGCATGCATGCATAATTCATATATGGTGTGGTATACTGCAACAGAAAACAATTGAAGTCTTCCTTCTGAACATGCTTTGGGCATGGGTTGTCTATTATTAGGGGTTTGCATCAGCCATTCTAAGTACTTGGTAAAAGAAAAAAGAAATGATGGGATCTCAATATTATTTATTTTCTAGAGTTCAATAACCCTGGGATATCATGTTACAATTAAGACTATTAAAAGTATTTTAACAATAGAAAACTGTAACAACTGGCAACTTATGCCTAGATGGCTAAAAGTCTAGACGTTCAGGAGAGTTTGCAATATACCCTATCTATAGGAACATTTTAATATGAGCCACAGAGTGGAAAGACCTGCTGTTTATAAGCCTTGTCTATGTGATGTTAAACCATATTTTAAATGTTAAAAGGTGGAAGGGAAAAGGAAAAACCTCTGTATTCTGAATTTGTATTTCCTGTCTTTGTCATCTAGGATCATCTAACGTAAGCATCATGGATTTCATGCATGCCTAAAAATGAAATGTTCAAATTTTAATAACTTAACAGTTTTCCTTTTGAAAGAAAAATATGTGCTTAAATCAAACCCTTCCCAATTGTTACTCACAATTTAAAATTCATGTAATTTTATTAAATAAAATTCTTATTTGTTTCTAGAGAAGAAGGCAAATAGATTATCCATAAGTTGATTTTCCCATTGCTTCCAAAATTCTAGGTGTGTATTTATTTGCATTGTTTTATTTAGCCATTTTATCCTCTGCACTTACCTTCAAATGATAAATGTACCCAGGTCAGTTAGAACACTGTTCTTTTGATAGGAAATGTGTACTAATGCTCTTGTTTGAATTGAGAGATTTTTCAGGAGTTCCCACCGTCACAGACAGTTAGCTTCATCTACAATATTGATTTTATTAACTACATTTAGTTAATAGCTTGGTGAAGCATTAGAAAAGGAACTAGAAGACCCACGTTGTGAGCCAAAAATATAGAAAGAATAACACTTATTGAATGACAGATAATTTACTAGGACTTGATATTTTTAATTCTCATAAGATATGGATTTATACAGATGAGGATAGATTAATTTATTATCCAAGGAAGTGTATGTATTTCCCATCTGTTTATACATGGAGAGTATAACTTGCTTTCCAATGTTGTATTTTGGCTCTAAATATCATTCAAGTCTATTGCCAAAACTCAGATAACTTCATTATAGTATACTGATCTCTCAGATTCTTCATGGCTTGTTTTCTTGAGGGATTATAATAAGGAACTGATATAAGACATTATTCAAATGTTTTTACCATCTTGCAATGACATTTTATTTATTCTTTTCTGTTCCCTGTGTGGCTGGGATGAGTTTGTCATTTAGGCAAGAAGTAGTTATCCATGGTGGCATGTTTGAACAGATGGAGATTTTGAATGGCACTATCATGAATAACAGTACCTGGATTTACTTATTACTTTCAAGCTATTCAAGATAATTAATCATTCTCATTCTTTTTTAGTTCCATTATGAAATGAATGAGAAAATATCTTTATTTCCATTTTTAAAAGTTAGTTAGATAATATTATTTTTCTTGGTTTTAATCTGAAGTATTTCCTGGATATCTCTCTCTCTCTCTCTCTCTCTCTCTCTCTCTCTCTCTCTCTCTCTTTCATAACCCACATCTCCATAGTCTATGATGCAGCTGATTATGTCTTTTAAATGCCTTGGGGTTTCCTATGGCATAGAAAAAATATTTAAGCTCTTCAATTATTTTTTAGTATATCCCCTAGTCCATACCACACATTGCTCTGCAGTGTTATTTAGACTATTTCCTGATGTACCTTTTACCTTATCATCCAGCCTTATGCTACAAATATTTTTGAGCTACTTAATCTACATCTCTTTCTTCAGATTTTTGTGATGAAAACCAGCATTGCCTTTTCCAACCCTGCCCACTCTGCCCTGGTACTTGATCTAACTTTCAATCATGTGATACACTCTGGTCCAGGGATTTCTAACTTAGATTTTCCAAAGTAGGATAATGATAGCAAAGCTATTTCTCCTCTATTCATAAAATGGTAATGGTGTAATGGTAATGGTGTAAGCTCAAGCCATTCATGTTTCCATTTACATACCCAGATATCAGAAGAGGATGATACAGGAATATTGTGAAAACCACATGAGAAATGAAAATCCAATTTTATGTGAAGCTCCTATCCATGACACGAATCTCTAAATGTTTTAATTGTGAAATGGTAAAATGACAAAATGGCAAACATATGTTTTCAAACTGATCAAAATTAGTGTCAGTATGAATTTTAGTCACCAAATATCACGAGTCACCCAACTATTCATTCCATGGTGAAGCCATAAAGCCTCATTCTAATGTCTTCTTTGTGAAGTCAGCTGGGGTTTCCTGTGGTTGTCATCTATGTCTGATGATATACTTTCATAATCATCTTCCTGTGAACATTGTTTATTTCTGTCTTCTTTACTTGCTGTTTAAGTCCATGTCCTAATAATTCATGTTGTCTTTAGGAAGCAAGTCAAAGGTAGTCGGAATTAAGTAAAAGTATACTTCAATTTTTATTTGGTTCTGTTCTTATGAAGTTTAAGAGAAAATATATACAGCAGGATGATGTTCAGGTATACAAAAAATGAACATGTTTACGATAATGTGATGGTTATCCTGTAGATGTGTGGTATTATATTCTTTTTTTATGCCTTAAGTGTTTTTTAATAAAAGAATGCTGTCTTTTCCTTAGTGCAGAACTCATGTTCAGAGAAGAACTGACTTCAGGGAGCTATAAACCCAGATGATTGCAGCCAACTGCACTGGCAATGCTGTTTGTACTTTTCTACTCTTACTATAGGAGTTTGCAATATGATTTTACAGAATAGAGTCTTTTTCTCAGATAATGTAAGCATCATAACAGTGAAAACCACAGACAGGAGTTACAAAATATATATTATACATGAATGGACTCATAAGGAACATTATGTCTCCTAAGGGCTGGCCTGCTATGAAGAAATCAATGTCTTGAATGCTTATACCTTGATACACCTGAAAGATATAGGGGGAAAAGAAGGATACCATATTGTATATTATTGAGATCCTTCTTGGCTTCCTGTGAAAGCAGATGTAAGTAACTGAGATGGTGATCCAGAAAGGAGGTCACATGATTCCCTTAATTATCTAGGTGCTTTCACTGAAGAGTAGTGGAGGCAAGAATGACTGAAGGAGCCTGCTTACCTCAATTTCTATCTCACTTTGTATGTATGTGTGTGTGTGTGTGTGTGTGTGTGTGTGTCTGTGTGTCTGTGCACACAACTTCCATTTTTTTCTGTAATTCAGACTGCACAATTGCTTTGCAAGCTGGACAAACTCAAACTTAATAAAATATCTGTACTTCCATGGCTGAAATAGCAAAATAGTGATGTAAGTAACGCTTAGTCTACAGGTAAAGTCTGTGCATTGCTGTTTTCCTTTTCCCTCTGTCTTTTAAGGATCAACCTGTGGAGTGACGTGATTTTGTATTTCCAAAATAATCACTTGTTATGTGGTAGACAATAGAGTTACATTCACTGGACAAACTCTAGGGGAAGGATTTTTAACATGTGTCATATTTAGTGTAGTTGAGAGGACAATGGGTGCCAGTGGGGGTAATGGATAGTCCTAGTTGACTTCAGAGACAGAGAAATTTCTAGAGGAAACCAGGCAGACAGAACAGGCCTCCAAGAGGCAGCACCTCCAGTAAGCCAGGGTGCTAAAAATAGCAACAGCAACAGCAGCAGCAGCAGCAGCAGCAGCAGCAGCAGCAGTAGCAGCAACAGCAGCAGCAACAGCAGTCACAGAAGCAACATTTGAACAGAGGCAATCAGCATCTTTTGAACCAAGAAAGTGCATTAGGGGATTTAAAAATGTAATCCCCAAGGAGAAAGTGTCTCTGTCTCTGTCTCTCTCTCTGTCTCTCTCTCTCTCTCTCTCTGTGTTTGTTAGACTGCATTTTCACAGACATATACACATGGAAACATATACATATCATCTTAGAAAATGGCTTAAGTCCCTACATTATTAAATTTTCAATGAAATATTATCAACACTTCAATATCCAGGGTGTTTTCAGATAACTAATGTGAAAGAGATGGAGTACACTTTTATTCTGAACACTTCAATAAAGTTGTGAATGGTTCTGTTCCTTTTCTCTTGGGTCTTTATCATGGCATTCAAATGCTGATTTTTCTCTATGTTTAACTAACAAAATGATGTATTCAATCCCCATAAGGACATTAGTCCTATAACATCTGCAATCACATCTCGATTTCTGAGAATCCCAAACACGCCACCAGTTTAACCCCGACAATTCAAACTGATGGCCCTGCCATTGTTTTAAGTGGGTAGCTTTAGTTTTTGCTCTGTTTAACGGTTCTAACAGTTTCAGGAACTGGTACAAGAGAGGCCATTTCTTTGTAGCAACTGCAATTTTAACAACAGATAAACTCTTTTGAGGAAATGTCCACTGGGGTAGAAATAAAATCTGGAAGTAATCAGCCACCACTGGACATCAAATATTCTTTAAAATTTTTTTTAAACACAGCTGGAGTCTGCTACTAGTCAGGATAGGATTCAGGTACCTAATCCCTTGGGGTGAGTCAACAGTCTTCTTCTTCCTTGTCTTGGATGTGGAACTAAAAAGCCCCAGGGTGTTGATGGTTGCAAAGCAACTGTGGCATCTGACACCTGCTGGGAGCAATAAATAAAGAAGTATGCCTGCCCTGGTGGGTTTGTTCCTCCCTTGTTCACTCCTGAGTCACAGTCTTTTCTTTGCTGAGTTTCAGGAGCGATGAGTTCTGCCTTCCCCTGAAAACAAATCTGATGTTGGAGGGTGGAGGGAAGGGAGCCACTGCTTTTCAGTTATTTTTAATCCATTTTCTCCACCTACTACATAAACAAGTCTTTACTTCTGAGCATTATGGTGCAAATTTCTCCAAAAATAAAAAGCCTTTGGTAGCAGCACGCTTTGTAGTGAGCGTGGCTTGTTGGTCTGTTTACCACTGGATGGTGACTGACTTTACAGTTAACTGATGAATATTGGTGGTTGTGATTTGCATAGACTGATTACTTAATGCATTCTGTCAACCCCTCTTGTTTAGTTACTCTGAGAATTCCTACAGTTATTTCTAGGGGGAACAAACACTATAAGTGAAGCTATGGATATCATTTCTCTGCAGTGCTTCATAAAACAATGGACTGCACCTGCTAAGATCCTCTTGAAAATAGTACAGCACAAGGATGCATACAGGTAGTAATGGTTCAGTTGTTTCAGCTCTGCAAACACTGGGATTGCCGTAGAAATCAGATTCATCTGGCTAAATTTTCCAGTTGGCAAGCAGGAAAGTAGAATCGAATACCCTCTACCAGACGGTTACTTAAATTTTATCATTCAAACACCAACATAATTATTTACTCATACCAATTAGTCTGAACTCCTACAATTCAAACTAGCCATCGATTTTCATTATTATAATTCACACTTTTCTCTATTTGGCAAGTAAACTAGAGCACAATATTTTGCATTCTGTTCAAATGTTTTCCCCCTCTGTAAAATGAATCAAATGTGTTTCACACCATATGCCTGATATTTTCTACTTGTCCTTGTTCACATATTTGTGACTCTCCGGTATCTGGCACCATGAGACACAAGTCCGAAGCAATCTTTAAGTACTTGCTTGCTGGGAAAAGAAAACAAAGAAATTGGGTAAAAAATCTGTTGGGTTTCAATTATTAACAAGGTCAATAAGTTTTAAGAGATGTTTTCCATTTGACTTGCTTAGAATAGCGAATCTTTTTATTTACTAACAAAACATTATTATATATAATCAGAAATTAAATCCAAGAGGTTACCTTTATCAAAAGTCTGTACTCTTTTCTCTCTGTCTTTCTGTCTCCTCTCTGTCTCTGTCTCGGCCTCCCTGTCTCTGTCTCTCTCTCTCTTTCTTTCTTCTTCTCTCTCTCCAATTCCTTAGTATTGCTTGCAAGGAATATTGAATTCACCCCAGGGGAGAGATCACCTTGATGGTGGGAACCCAGGAAGCCTGACTAGGGAGGAAGCAGAGTAGTTTTTTCTTTAACTTTCTCTGCCTCTTCAGGGTAATCTTCAGCCAGTAGCCACACTTAAAAGCCTTCCCTGAATGAATGAATGACAGTAGGTGTTCAGGTCAACCTATTTTTCCTTAAATTCTTCTATCTTTTTTGAAATACTCATAAAAGCCTTGCTCCAACAATAAAAAAAAAATGCCTAGAAAAATGTTCCTTTTGCTTTTAACAAGGTTATAACTACATGGTAGATTTTTTTTTTTTTTTGGTTTTGATAATCTCTAAGGTTTTTAAAATATGTTTTTGTAGATTGTATATGTAAGACTTTAAATTACTCTTACAATGTGTTTTTTTTTCCTTGAAAATGATGTTTCAGAAATCAGTATCAACTTATCTGCCTGATTATTAGCTCTTTATGTTAGCACTCATCCATCCTGTTCAGTGCTTGACACCTACTCATGAATGACAACCAAAAGGATCTTAGACACAGTTCCTCACTAAAGGGAGCTCACAATATTTGCACTTGTTTTGGCAACATTTGTCTTTTTAAGTATAACAAGAGAAATGCTTAAATAATTTAATTTTAAATATTTCACTGTTTGTTTGCATATTTTTTTTAACAAGGTAAAGACTATTTCTGCCCATCTTATCCTTACTTCAACTGATTCCACTTCATCTTCAAATTGTCATTGCATGATAAGACATACAGAGGTTTTCATCTTCTTATAAAAACTTAGATGTCTTGGTTATGATTAAACTTCAAGAGGATGCTATGCCTTCTTTCCTTAGGCATGTGGTTTCTACATGACATCATTCAATAAGGAAGATTTGAGACCTGTCAATTAAGAATAGTTTGAAGACCATATGTAACATGAAATCAAAGGCTGATTCTTTTGAGTTTCTTAAGCTTCCTAGTTCAACCAAGTGGATCAATGAGAAACAAATAGTTACACCTAGTATTAAGTGTTAATATTGACTTTCACAGAAGATATTGAAAATAAAACAAACATCTCACGTTATTGTTATTCAGCAATTGACAAACTAACCAATCCTTTAGAGAGAATTCTACCTTTGTCTACATCACCCAAAGTTGACCACAGATGAAAGAGCAAATAATCTATACTATATCACCTATGTTGTACATATGGTTTCTATATGTTACTCATCTATACTCCTGCCAAGTCTTGTGCTTCCACAAATTCTACCCATTCTATATCAACAAAGAATGACATTTTTGCACATAATATGATCTATTTTGGTCCTTGGTGATCTGAACTTTCTCTAAATAGGAGTTATTAATTGAATGTATTTCCTAAGATACAATTTATTGTTATTTTAAATATATTATTGCATATCTTCTTCTTAAACACCATAGTTATCTAAATTTAGTGTCTCATGGAAACTGAGCTCATGGTTTGTCCTAGCCCGTGGGATCTTCAACCAGGACCCTAGGGGAGAGGGCGTGGGAATGGGGTATGGGCAGGGACGTGAGAATGATGGGAGGCAAGACAGTTTTCCTGATCAAACCTCAAATTTATTGAACACATAGTACCAGTATTCATGCAATTTTCGAAGTGGGGAGAAAAGTGGGGAATGCGTAAGCAGGTTGCTATGGTATTCTTATCTTCAGGCAGACTGGTCTATCCAGTGGGTTAAGAAATCATAGTGTCAAGGGCCCCAGAGCAATAAGGAAGTACTGTGAGATTTCTCTAGGGCTTCTTGCGTAATCTATAAGGGTGGAAATGTGGAATGAGGAAGCAATAAGGATGGGTTAGTTAGACAGGCAGTTTCCCAGAACTGGGTGGCTTTAGGTTATCTGACCTTGTTTGAACTCTGTCCATTAAGACCAGAGAGAAATAGATCTTTTAAACAAAAATGGGGTGCCTTATGTTTCAAGCTAGCATGTCCAGACGGACCGCTTACCACAATGGTTTATTAAAATAATGAAGATATTCAGAACAGCTTACAGGTTACATACTACTATCCCCTAACTACTGAAGAATATGTACCCTTTACAGTTAGCATACTCATAAAACATGCTTTGCATTTTTTTTTAAATTAAAGACAATTCACTTTTGTGTGCTCACACTGTTCTCTGAATCACAAAAAGAGAATAATTTTAATTCTTTGATTTGTTTTTTTTTTCAGATATTTTATTCTGTGCATATAATTAAATACGTACCATATTGGATTAATGGATCATGGTGCTTCTGAAAAGTCCTGACTCTTAGCATCTCTGTTTCCAGGGTCTTCTCCAGTTTTACTGCTGAACTTCTACGTGATAAAGAATCAACCATAAATTTTCCTGGCCTCAGTTTTTTCACCTGTGAGATTCACACTTTTTACCACGTTGTCCTCAGGATCCCTTCCAGTCTGAAATATGATGATTACACTTATATATTCCCTCAAAATGTACTTATTTGATGTATCACATGATGATGTTTTGTAATATATGAGGAACCAAACCAGAGCAAATATTCTGAATAATACCCTCTCCATTTAGTGGTTTATAAAATCAAAATAATACTACTTAGTCGCCAGTATGGGTTAAACAACAGAAATAAAAATAATAAATAGATCTCTGTTAGGGTTAGTTTTGCTTCTGACAGATATTTGGAAATATATGAAGGTATTTTGAATTATGATGTCCCACATGTAGCAGATGGAGAATAGAATTGATACAAAGCATTCTCCAAAGCCAAGGAGGCCCTTCTCGCTCTCACCCAGGCCAAGTATATTTTAGTTCACAGCATCAGTGTTGCCTTGGTTGGTTGAGAATCACGTGTAATAAATGAGACTGACATTTCAGCAAAGATAAAAATTATGAGAGTTAAGTATGACTTTGTGAAAAATGCAAAGAGAATAAAAGCCATTTAGGAACTTCATCCTTAGAGTACTAGCAAGAAAACTATTTGCAAATTTAAAATGCCCAAATGCAGTAAAAGCATCGGAGACTGGGTAGAATGGAGAGAAAAGAAAAGGTATTTGAAGAGTATAGCAGCAGTAAAGAGAAGAAAGAAAAGTAACAAAGAAAAATCATACATGTGGGTAGGAAAAGGTGTGCTGTGAAGGGAGTCAATTTATTCATTGTAACAATGGAGAAAGAACAGAGGCTGCAGAATTAGCAGAAAGAACCATCCCAAACCCAATATAACTTTTAAAAAGAATAATGACAAGGTCTCAGAAAATATCTCCTGGCAGAGCCATGTTGGATATCATGCTGTCTATATGGCAGCAATGTGGAAACATGCCTTAATATTGTAAAGCTAGCACCAGTGGTTCTGTTTGGCTATTATCAATTTGGTAGTGATATCTGTTATATCGGATTTTACATGCATATAAAATTTTTTGGCTACCGCCTGTTTTAATGAAAACAAATTCAGTGATGATTGGTAGGAGGTAGGGGTAAGTCAGTAACAATAGAAATAGAATGATACTCTTCTGGGGAGGGCATAGAAAGCAAATAGCAAAACATAAGGATTAAGGAAGAGGGTAGAACTGTTAAAAACATTTTTTTATTTACTTGATATAAATACATTTATGGAAGAGAGATCAAGACAGAAATGTTTGCACTTTGGAAAGAACTGTTATCAGAATAGTGGAAGGTAAAGGGTAAGTGGGTAGAGCACTAGAAATACTTGGGAATAGAACATCTGTCATGTTTATGAACATAGTGGAAACTCACTGCCAGCCTAGATTCCCAAGGAGGCAGATACACAATGGACTCAGGACTATGATTTCCCAGGAAAAACACTTGTGGAAAGTAGAAGGAAAGGGCAGAAGGCAGAAGAGGCAGGAACCATCTCTGGGCCATGATGCAAGGTAGGCATTCAAGAAAGGAAATAGGGTTGTCTAGCAAGTGCTGTACCCTGCAGAGCGTCTCAGAGTTTAATCGAGGCTTACAAGAATCTCAACAAAGACCACTGGTTAGAGAAACCTTTCCATGAGCACATCTGGCCTGTTCTGTCTGTTGATAACTGTGAAAAGTATGGAAAGAGGATGTGTTAAGAAATACGCTGTCTGTGGAAATTAGCCATATGGGTGACATTACTGTGTTCCGTGGATGCTGCACGTACCATTAGGCACTTTTGGATCTCCTCTCCAAACACGTCTAAATATATAGAAAAGTAGTTGAAATTAGAGCAGGTAAGAATAAGCTGACAGACAATGCCAGGCCAGGGAAATATAAGGAAAGATATAGAAGTCAAATCTTAGTTTCAGAAGGCATTTGCCAAAATCTGAGTAAAGTAGATATGTCAAGAGGATGGTGAAAGGTCTATGAATCTGAATTTCTGTGATATAGCTAAAATACAGTAAAGAGAGACTTCACTTCATTAAAATATATACCAACTTTCTAAACATTAACAAATTTTCAGCACCTCTGATATTAGAAAAGGAGCATAAAATAGAAAACACAGACTCACTAAACAAAAAAGCAGATGTTTGGCAATAAGAATGGAATATTCTTAGAAAAATAGAGCATAATATAAATGTAACAACAACTAACAGAATCAAAATGGATGTTATAGAAGGCTAAGAGTAAGGGGGAAGGAAAAATAGCCACAAAATGGGGAAACTGTAATACTCAGTTGAACTCCACGTTAAAAAAATTCAAAACCCGAATAAAGAATTGTTTTTCAAAATTTATAAATTGCCAAAATAAACATCAAGTTAAATGCAAAGTTTAAAGAGACAGAGAAAATCTGCTAGAAGTTTAGAATGCTAATTTGACCCAAAATATAGAAAAATATATTTATGACCAAGTGGCTAGATTATGGTTACTAAGATATAACACAGCTTTCCCCCCAAAACAGAAGGAAACAGCAGATGAAACCTAACAGGGCACTAAAATAATACTTCAGTATCAAAACGAGCTGTTTGAAGAAAAGTATAGACTTTGTCACATCACCTATCTATAAATGGCAATCTTTTTACATTTTGACATCATGAAAATATTAATTTTTAGATCAATTGCATGTTTCATTTTTATTGTCAATGGGTGGTAGCTGTAACCAAGTTGTTTGGAAATATTTCTCTGACATTTTGATTAAGCAAAAAATGTGTTAGCATCCAAGTATCTTTTACTTAATGAAATGTGTTGCTATAAATTAGGGACAATATTGCTGCAAGATGCTCAAAATGGCAGCTGTTTATAAATAAATCAATCAGACCAGTATAAACTCATAAACGTGTTTATCTCATTTTAACAGTGGCTTTAATAGTCAGGGTTCTCTAGAGGAACAGAACTTATAGAATGAATTTCTATCTCTATCTATACATAAAGGGAATATATTAGAATGGCCTACAGGTTGTGGTCCTTCTAGTCCAGCAGTGGCAACAGAAAGTCCAAAAAAACAAGGAGTTGTTCAGTCTATGAGACTGGGTATCTCAGATAGTCTTCAGTAGACACTGGAATCCCAGAGACGTCGACTCTAATGTCAGTGAAGGAATGGTTTTGCCAGGGAGAGTGAGGGTAAGCAGGCAAAGAGAGCAGCAGAAAGTATGGCCCAAGAAAGTGGATCTTTTTACCTCAAAAGATCTGGATTAGAGACGTATCTCCCCTCCTCAAAAGATGCAAATTAAAAGTGGGTCTTCCCACTTCAAATGGCTTAAATAAAGAAGAAAACAATCTCTCACAGGTATACCCAACCTCTAGTTAATTTCAGATGTTGTAAAGCTGATAACCAAGAATGGCCACCATAGTGGTGTTGAGTAAACAGGAGAAAAATAACAAGATAGGAATTTCTGTCTCTGTGAATGTGTGTGTCTCTGAGTCCATGTAAGTTTCTTGAGCTTTTTCTTTTTTGGGTTTTTTTCTGTTGTTTGTTTGTTTTGTAATATTCTGATTTTATGTTATGTTATTATTATGTTGTTATTATTATTTAGATGACTGTTTGTATTCTAATGAGAGATAGAAAGAAAACGTGTTTGTGTGTGTGTGTGTGTGTGTGTGTGTGTGTGTATGGGGAGGTGGGACCTGAGAGGAGTTGGAGGAGGTAAAACCATAATCAGAATATATTGTATTAAAAAATCTATTTTCAATTAAAAAAAACGAACACAGAAAATCAATAACGATTTCCACTACTACATGAGCTGTACTTGAGATACTAGCCAATACGATTAAGAAAGAGGAAAAAATGAGAGGGATAAATGTTTAAAAAGAAGAAGTCAGATTATCATGTCACTTGAGTATTTTAATATGCATGGTTCTATTTGGGTCTGTTTTGTAGTCTCCCTGTAGCTCATGTCAAAATTATAAATAAAAACTGTCAGTATAAAGTTAAATTGGAAGCATACTTTAAAATCTAATGACAGTTGTGTGAAAATTATATACTTGGTTGCCTAAAATGTGTCCCAGTGGCTACAGCTGTCATAACTTGGGTAATGTGATACATTGCTGCACTGTACTATAATGTCAATCAAGGAATCAGAATTCATGACTCCATATGGATGTAGAAGTGTGACTAAAAATTCAAAGGAAAGGAAATAAATTCTCCAGATTTGAAAATAGAGAAGAGATAAATTATAAATTTCCCATCAGACTATTAGACCAACATAGTAACAAATTCTGCTTGCAAGATACACAGATTAATATGAAAATTATTGGGGAAAACTTCTAGGAGGAAATTCACATAGCTATGTAGTTTCAAATATTCACGCACTGTGTTAGCTTAATCTACATTTCCATATCTGTGAATGCTCTTCCAGCAAAGGAAGAATCTTAATTCTCCTCCAGTTGAATGCATGAATCAATTCTAAGCAATAGAATACAGAAAGAAACAATGTTAATTAAAACAAACAAACTTAAAGCATGGTAGTTGACTGATCTGGGCAATCAAAGTTAGGTTAATAAGTCATACTGAGTACCTGCTCCCTTTGTTATGATGCAATAAAAGCAAACTCCATCTCTGTGATATCATTTCCCAAATTCGTGATACTGGTTTGCTCATGAAAGAAAAATACTTAGATAAACCTTGAGCATCACTGGGTAAAGCTCTTGATATTGACAGTATCATGAAGAATAGGAAGGTTTGAGAAAAGGCCCCAAATTGAAAGAAAGAACAGAGGCATGACATCTTCAGTTGGGCTCTGAAGCAGGTAAAGATGAAAGTAGGAAAATGGGTTAACTATGGAAAACTGATGAAGTCTAAAGTTAAGAGAATTATACCAGTATTTATTTATTTATTTACTCTAAGTACACAAATATATTAAGACAAACTTATATATTATTGGGACCCATGGTTGACTTTAAGCATAAAAAATTGAAGTCTTAAATTTTTAGTATAGCAAATTATTTAAAATGTACAAGGTAGAAAGGGTAAGTGTAATTATCCTAATCATATCCATATCTTTAAGAATTATAAGCACATAATGGATTTTATTTCAGCTAAAGTATTTGTTTGTCTGCTGCTATATCATCCTGAAAATGTGATATAATTAATTAAATAATCATTTATTGATTATTGTTTTAATTGTAGGGACCTCATCTGGCTGGTTCAGAACTCTACACTGATAGCTGGATGCTGGAATCAATGTAGGGGAACAGCAGCCAGCATTGGAGCTTCAGGAGTTCAGCCTTCTGTTTAGCAAAGCAACAGTAGGTTGTAGATTGTCCCCTGAGTGTCTTTTGCTACTGCTGGGCCTTATGGTGCTTGTTGTTATCATGGTCTCTCTATCACTCTTGTGGTACGAAAGTTCTATGAGGGTCTCTAACCCCTCATTAGGCAGTGTTACTGGCACACATAACAATGGTGATGATTTTCCCTCGAGCAATGCCACTTGGGCAAGGCAGTGCCACTCAGTTAAACTAGAGATTCAACTGAAACTCCAGAAAGAATAACTAAAAAAAAAACAGTAGATGATTTTCTCATATAGTTACATAATTAAATTAGGATGTTTTGCCAGCTGCCTTGGGATTAGTGACTTAGGAAAAAAAACATTTTTCACTAAGGACTTGCTTGGTCAGAGTCAGGAAAGCTAGAACAAAGAAAGCTTAATTGCTAGGGCCCATGAGTTTCACCTGTGAAAAACAGGCTCATAATCAAGAAATAACAGATGAAAGCCATTGTTAGGCTTGAACTTCTTCTATTGCAAATAAAATTGATTGTTTCCTCATTTCTATAGTCAAAATTTTACAAATGAATTTGAGCTGTGCCTTGGGGATACAGAGCTGTGCAGCAGATTCTCCCTTTACCTAAAGAAAACAAAAAGACCCCTGACAAAGTTTTCTAGTTACAACAAACTTGTTTCACTGTGTTAACTAAATAAGAATTGTGTCCGTTAGAATACTATGACGTGCACTCATTCCCTAGCAACCTGGCAGCTACAATAGAAGCTGGCTGTGAAATTAGTTGGCTTACTTAAACTCTGTTAATAATAATAATAATAATAATAATAATAATAAAAACTACTGATTCTAGGATATAGACATACCGTGGGGGAGAAAATATATGGGAAACTAGGTATTCAAATGTGAGTTTTAAGATAACTTGTTTTGAAAAAATATAGAATTTGTAATCATTGAAATTTAAAACCTGTAATCATTATGTGAACTTTAAGTTTAATGATTAAAATGTGATCATTATGTGATTTTTTCCCCATGAGGGGCTTTGTCTAAAAATTATATAGGGTATATGGGAAAACAGGCATACGGAAGGAACAGTAGTAGGAATAGAGAAAAAGCCTGAATAAAGAGAGAAGCCTTGTCCCACCATAAGAGTTGTGGTTTTGTTCATTTTGTTTTGCCAACTCTGCCTTTCCCTCCCTGGCCACTGAACTCCTACTGGGGCTGGACGCAGGGCAGCTGGGTCATCCTATATATTTGCTGAGAAGCCTGGGATATGTTGTCACTCAAGTGCAACAGCTGACTCTTTGATGGGAAAAGGATTGTGATGATGGCCTGGAGGGTCGGTGGGTATGAGGCAGATTCAGTATGATTGTCTTAGGCGGCAGAACTGGTGTCATAATGGACACAACCTGTAATCCTCACCTTTGAGAACTTGAGCACGTTTTAAATGCTGAGGTTATAAAGGTAAAGTAAAGGGCCTGCTGAAGATTAAAGTATTCCTTTTCATTTTGTTACATGTAAAGAAGTCCCTGTTTTTAAAAAAATCAGAGAACATTGTGCTCATAGTACTCTGACTTATACTAGATAGTACGCTGTTTTTGTATATTCTGGAAACATTTACTTAAAACATATTGTAGATGTACATATGTACTTCTAGGCCCTATCATTTTTAATATATTTAATTTATTTTCTAAATGCATATTGGATAAGTTATTTTGCCAATTTTTATAGATTAACTACTTTGTCTGAATTTGACATTTGACAACAAGGATAAAAGTCATTTCCTCCATTCCTATTAGCATGACCTGAAGGTCCACATTATTTTCTCCTGTTAAACAGTTCTAACCTAAGGATACACAGCCAGCAAAAATAAGACAACCAACTCTTCTCTAAGTGTGGCAGAGATCTGTATGTTTACAATGATTTAAACATTGATTACATCTACGCTTATGAAATTGATCCAAATAAATTATAGTATATGAATTCGAGTGAGATGATGATTATATTGTATTATTTACATTTCAGTGGCTGCGATGATTTTCTCCAATGTGGTATTTGCTTAAAGTAATTATCCTGACTGAGAACAGTGGCAGATTGAAATTAAATGTTTGGATTAAATATTTTGTCAGCAAACATGCAGCAACTGCTTTACTACTGCTGCTTCTGTTCTGTGCATACTGATTATCAAATGATTACCAAATGATTAGCTTTTATTTTGGCACAGTTTTAAAATACTCAGAAAAATGATTCTTGATATCTAGTCTTCTAATTGTTCAAATCATTGGGAAAATATGGAAGAAAGCGGCCCAAAGAAATTCAAGGCAGCATAACTTCTAACACAGACCTCAGTCAAACAAATAAAAACTGGTCAAGTCTAGAAATGATCCCTGCTTCATGAGGGCTGAACTCGGGTTAAATATAAACCCTTTTAGGTGTCCTCCATCCTGGCAGGTAGGGAGAAAAAGTATCACTTTATGCTGAAAGAAGAAGCATATGAAGCTATTTTTAAGAGAGACTCTGTGGTTCCTTGGGCATTGATTCTCTCTTGCAAAGTAGTAGTTAAATGTGCTAAATGGGAGCAAATAAGAACATATGGCTTGAATCTACTCTGAAAAAATGAATGTATTTTTAATAATAGTCATGGAAGTCACTTGACAAGATGTTTTAAATTTTACCTTTCAGAGTTAAACCATTAGAAATGATTTTTAAATAAAGCGAGAATATGATACATCTTGCAAGTCTCCAGTGTGCACTCACTTGGATTTTGGCCAAGGACTGAAAGTGTACAGTCGTATTTAAAATAACTCAAGGGACTGAATATAGGCCAAGATATCAACAGAAAAATAATTCAGTTTTCCTTTCAATGAGTACATATCAGAAAGAATGACAAAATCAGTTGACAGAAACCACTATAAATATTCTAAAGTATTAACAGGTTCATAAAAGGCATTAAATGCTGTGTCTGAGCTGATTTAAATTGATAATGCAATTCCAATTTTAGACTGAATTATGCTTTCACTGATAAAGAATCAGAAGAGGACTCAGTAAGTTCTTTGCTTATAACATGCTGCAGTTTGAATGTGAAATGCCCTCCCCACTTATGTTCATGTATTCGAACACTTGATCTTCAGCTGGTGGTGCTTTTTTGACAGGATGTAGAATGTTTTGGAGGCGTGTCCTCACTGGAGAAAATAGGTCACTAGTTGTTGGCATGGAGTTTTGATAGGCAGCCCCACTTCCTAACAAACCACCTCACATTTCTGCTACTAAGTCTTTCCTACCAAGATGGACTGAATCTTTCAAACTATAAGCCAAAGCAAAACCTTCTTTCCTCAAATTGCTTCTTGTCAAGCATTTTGTCACAGCAGTCAGGAAAAATTATTAGCTTGGCACATCATTTCAGCATTTACTATCCTTCTATGATAATGTGAGTCATCAAAAATCCAACTCTCAGATCTCCCAAGCAATTGATTTTCACCATCAAGATCTGGCATTTATATGACAAATTAGAGGATATGAGTACATCCATATACACAATTTGATCCAAATGAGAAGTACTCCTCAGAATGCCGTATTTCCTGTATTCCATTCACAAACTATTATAAAATTAATACCCCAATTACAAACAAGGCTCTTCTCAAAGGCTTGCTTTGATATGTAATGATAGAGTAGGCATAGGAAGAGAAAAATGAATGAATCAGATTGGAAAAGAAAATTAGATGAAAGATGCTTTTCTATTCTAATTAGATTCAAGCCAACTTTTCTGATAGTTACAGCGCCCCTTGCTAGACCTTATATTCTAAACAGTACTGTTATCATTGGCTACTTACAGTGTGAGCTCAGCAAGAAGGATAAGGAGACGCTTTCAGATGCAAACCCTGCCAGACTTCAGCAGTGAGAATCATCAGATACGGCAAGAGACATGACGGACAGTGGAACCCTGTTCATGTTTGATTCAGAAGCTCCTCAGGTGTTTCACTGATGCAAAAATTCTGCCCCCTTATCCAAAGGCTTATTTGCATAATGAAGGAAACCTGTAGCCTAGTCTCATCCCACAATCTCTTAGCAGCTGTTGGTCATCACGTGCACCCAGAGTTACAGCTACGGTTGTCTATAGTGTCGGGGCAGCTGACTCAAATCTTTGATAAAATCAGTCAACCCTTGATGATCTCCTCTGAACATAAGTTTTTACCTTTCACAAAAAAGTGCACAAAATCAAAACAAGGTATCTCCTCATTTATTGAATGTTTACATTATGAATGTGAACAGTGTTCACCAACATTCTTTAGTGGAGTCAAAAATTTAAAAGACAGAAAGAAAGAAAAAGAGAGAAAAACTAAAATTCCCTAAAACCCTTTATACAATTAATTGCTTCTGGTGTCAGAAATAATTTGTAGTTGAGATACAGAGTTTAGCAAATTACAAAAAATACAAATCATTGAAAATATTAGAAAAATCATACAGTAAATATAGATTAAGCACAGTTAGTATGAAAGAACTATTCAGTTTTCAACATTTGTGGAGAGTGGAGGAAGCACTGATTGAATGTATATTGTTGACATGGATACAGCCATGTTGAGGACCCAAATGCCCCAGACCCACAGGGAAATGTCAGAGACTTCTCCAGGTGAGGCTCAGGAAATTGGCAAAGCCTTCCTCTAGTCCAAGTATGAGTGCTTAGGAATTACTGACCTGAGAGCTCAAAGAATATCAACCACAGATTCTTCCTCCTGCAGGATGACTGCAGTCAGAGAATATAGAGGCTTCCCACAAAGATTAGCCAACCCTGATTTCTTGTTCAGCTGTATACAGTAAACCCACCTTCTTTATTCAGCTGTGGTTGCTATTGTTGATGTATCTCCATCACAACCAACTGCCCCATTGATCCTAGCCTTTCAGTACATGTGTCTGCCCTTTATCACTTTATGACAAGTGCCCTTGTCACTCCAGTCGGGTTCCCAGAACCAAGTGGTGCAGAATGCAGTGAACACCTTTTCTTGTAACTCTGTCTGTCCTGGAACTCATTCTTGTAGATCAGACTGGCCTCAAACTCAAAGAGACTTTCCTGCCTTTGCCTCCGAGTGCTAGGATAAAAAAGCATGTGTCATCACAGCCCGGACATCTTTGATTTATTATTATTATGTGTATGAGTATTTTTCTGCAAATATTTCTGGTTTTCTGCAAGTTCCTGAAGAGGCCAGAAGAGGGCATCCGATACCTTGGAACTGGGATTACAGATGGGTTGTGTGTGGACATTTGGGAGCTGGCAATCAAATTGCCATCCTGTGGAAGAGCAAGAAGTACTCTTAACCTATGAGCCATATCTCCTAGACTTAACTTTATTTGAAGTTTTGCATCACCTCAAAAAACTAGCTGCTGCTTGTTTTTCTTTCAGGGTGTGGCTCTTTTCAGTGAATACATTCACCCTGTTTTTCAATTATCACACTGCTGCTTTTGACAGTCTTTGATGATTTAGTATTCATTGCCTTGAGCATTTCCTACTTAATCCTCCATATTCTATGTCATTCTTCTATTTTGTTCTGCATTTGCCAAATCCCCTCAGCAGAGCAGTGGGAAACTACCAGTTTGGTGGAACCACACTGGCATTGGAACAGTGTACTTTTCCATATGCACTTTGTAT
The DNA here is from genome assembly GCA_026225945.1 of Cricetomys ansorgei. Taxonomy (NCBI): domain Eukaryota; kingdom Metazoa; phylum Chordata; class Mammalia; order Rodentia; family Nesomyidae; genus Cricetomys; species Cricetomys ansorgei. Next base: position 17,510,748 of record JAMJFZ010000716.1, on the reverse strand, counting down.
ACTACCTTGTGAATCATCATTTCCAAACCACTGCCCAGTAAATTCACTGGCTGTGCAGTGACTGTAGTTGAGTATGACTGTAGCTCATTAAGAGTTCCTGAAATTTCCTCAGAAAAAGTGCCAAAGCAGACACTGATGCTACCTGACCCCAGGGTCTGATGTGTCCCAGGCTTTCCTTAATTCACAGGATGAAGCACAGCATGGATGACCTTAGATTTCTAACCCTTCTGCCTGTAACTCCCAAGGGTTGGAATTATAGGTGTGCATCACAGCCCACATTTAGACAATGCTGGGGAGTGAATCCAGGGCTTACCAATGCCAGACAAACACTCTACCAACTAATTTAGTTGCCCAGATGACATATTTTGAAAAGCGAAGTTTCACTGCCATGTGATGAAGCCAATCCTTTCCACCAGATTCAGGTTTCTCTCCCTGCCTTGGTGTAGTAGCAAGTCTCTCTATGTCTGTCTCTATCTTTATCTCTCATGATAATTAAAGTTTTCAGAATTTCAACACATTTTAATCGAGATTGTGATTTTTGACGTTTTAGAGGTTAGGAGCTTTAAGCCTTAGGTATTTTGATGTGTGGGCATCTCAATATTTGGAACCGTGCCATTGGAGAGCCTGACTGTCATGACCATGATCAGCACTTGAAAGGTAAGATACAAACATTTTGTATAGGCTAGCTAAATGGTCAACTACCTTCCTGTGCTATTTGATTTGGGTCAACTTGACAAAACCCAGACCCATCTGAGCAGAAGGAACTTCAATTGAGAGGATGCTTCTGCAAAGCTGTCCTATAAGGAAGCCTATGGGGTGCATTTTCTTGATTGATGATTGATGAGTGTGGGAGCTCACTCAATGAAGTACAACCCCTGGTCCTGGATGTATAAGAAAGCAGGCTTTGCAAGCTATGAGGAACAAGCCAATAAAGTAACACTTCTCCATGACTTTAACATCAGTTCCTGCCTTCAGGTTCCTACTTTGAGTTCCTGCCCTGGCTTCCCTTTTTAAAGGACTGTAGTATGGAAATATAACTGGGTAAACCCTTTCTTCACGAAGTTGCTTTTGGTCGTGGTTGTTCAATCACAGCAATAGAAGCTCTACCTAAGACACTTGCATTTTGGGCACAGCCACTAGACTATATCACCCAGCTTCTCTTGTGACTGGTGTGGCCAGAAGTCTGAATTCAGATTTCTTGGCAGGAGAGATTAGTTACTTCACTCCTTAATATTCTGACTTAAAAGAATAAAAGAGAGAGAGAGAGAGAAAGAGGGAGAGAGAATGAGAATAAAATGACATGGTCTAGTTTGTTAGGTAAAGTAACATGATTTTAGCTATTATAGATCTCTGCATCTGAAGTGAGACACAAATACAAAAGCTAAAATATTTTGCATTAGGAGTTGGCCACAAAATGGTAAAGAAGCTAATAGTGAAGGGTAAACATACAGATGAAACTCAAGAATTTTGGCCTGTCCACCAAGCCCTCTCTCCCACTGCCCTTGCTATCCTTCTCCTCTACTTGTGTTGGTCTCCAGGAGGGTACTATTCAGTATGGTGCTCTCTGAGGTAGTTTGCATGGACTTTCCCTAGGCTTCCATTTTGGTGGCTGCTCAAGATCCATTTAGAGATTTTATCTCTAGACACCACAGTCCTCTTTCAATTGCCTGACATGCACAGTGTGCAGGAGAGAGATTTATTTCCAATGAGATCACCCAAATGGCATGTTAATTGTTGAAAATCCACTTTTCAATGAAAACTGATCGCTTAGTTTTTATTTACAATGAGAAACTTATTGAGATGGAGAGCAGAATGGTGTTGCCTTAGATTCTTTTCCTATTGCTGTGATGAGATACACTGACCAAAACAACGTAATGGAGAAAGTTTACTCTGGTTCACAATTCAAGGTATAGTCTGTCATGGCAAGGAAGTTAAGGCAGAAGGGGGTTGGATCAGCTGTTCCCATCACATCCACAATCAGAAGAGACTAATGAATGCCTGGGTGCCTGTGCTCAGTTTGATTTCTCTACTTAACATGGGCCAGGTTCAGTGCCCAGGGAATGCTGCCACCCACAGAGGGTGGATCATTCCACTTGCTCTACTTGAATCATTGTGATCAAAATGATCCCCCATTGCCACAAATAAGAATCACATAGCTGTTTATTACAGACACAGCTTCACTACTTGGTACAATTTTGATCTTCATTTCATTTCCTGTTACTGAGAGAAAATACTCTGACAAAACAATTTAATGGATAATTGGTTTCTTTGAGTATAGTTTCTGGTTATAGTCTAGCATAGCAGATAAGCCACAGTGGCAGAAGCCTGAGGGAACTAGTCACACTGTATCCTCAACCAAGAAGCAGAGAGATGCCTGTTCCCTAGTGTATGACTCATTTACTCCATCAAGCCTAGGATCCCCCATCCCAAGGAATAGTCATGCCCACAATCAAGATGGGTCTTCTCACATCAATGAAAATGGAAAATAACCAAGAAAACCCCTCAGACACAGGCTGAGTGTTGTCTCTCAGATGATTCTAGATTCTGTCTTGTTGACGTTTAACAGCAGGCACCACAAGCATGACTAAAATAATAATGCAAATGCCTCTGAGGGGAAAGGTGCAAAATAGTTGTCCTTTAAGAAGTAAAGGCCAAGGTCTGGAAGTGTAAACAATCTGGCATGTGCTCACTAGGATCACAGTTGTCTGGGACAGGGATCACAACCGATTCCTGAGTGAATCAACACAACCCAGCACAGCACTTGCAGCCCACAAAAGCTGGTACAAGTGCACTGGATTTTCCCTATACCCTCTACATATCTTGCCAGAAGGACAGCAGACTGTTTTACCACACAAAAGAGAAATACACTCTAAAGTGGCACGGTATATTATAGTTTTCCCAAGAAGCAACATCTGGGGAAGGCTTGATGTTTGCCACTAACATTCCTCATGCTAATTTCTTTTTTAAAAGCCCAGAAAAGGGAGTTAGGGAGATGACTCGGTTGGTAAAGTGCTTACATTGGAAGCACAAGATCCCGAGTTCAGATCCTATTTCAGATGCCATTACCCAAGTGAAAAAAGCCAGTGTGTGTGACAGGTGGACAGGTGTTCAGAATCTTAGCACTGTGGAGGCAGAGGCAAACAAATCCTTGGGGGCTTCTTGGTTTACCTCCCAAACCTACATGATAAAATCCAGACCAGTGAAAGACCCTATCTAAAAAACTCAAAAATGCATACTGAGGATTGACACCTGAGACTGTGGTCTGTCATCCACATCTGTGCACACTCATGTGCATGTACATATGCATGCCCACCCACATACATATGAACACACACATAAATACACAGGAAAAAGTTCTCATTCAATCGCATCATGAGCCACATTATAAAATCTTTCAACGAAAGGCAAAAAGTTCCCCAAAAGAACTAAAAGAAATTATTATGATCCATCAACACTGCTGGGAGTACTCTGTAAATTTAGCCTTTTTGCATTCTTCTATTGAAGGAAACAGTCAGCTCTAACCTTATCAGTGTTACCCATAAACCTAGAAGCAAGAGGAAGAAATTGATTAAAGGGCTTGTGATTATCTGGAAGACACCCTCTGTCTGTAGTTCATGTGTGGAAATGGACAATGCAGTTTCTAAAGCAATTGTTTTGGTCTTCCAGCCTCTCTCTCTCCAAGGAAAATACGTAGTTTCATTATGGAATTTTGCCATGTTTTTTTCTTGATTACAGTCATCTTGCTTTTAAGTTGCTGTTAGACCAAACTTGAAAACAGTCATCCAAGTTGGCTGAGAGCTACCTGTCTCTCTAAAAGCAAACAAATGAAGTTGACATATTTTTGCTGCCTGTAACCTATTGAATTTGAAAAGACCTCAGGAGAACAAAATTTTAAGGTTGTACCGATGACTGAAAAGACATTTTTGAAAACTATTTTGTTTTGATTTTAGCTAGAAGAATGTATTCCTTAACTGATTGGAACGAGCTGAAGAATTGTTGTGGTATTTTTTTCCTCTGATGTTATGTGATAGTTTCTTCTTTATTCTCTACCTCCAACCTGGTGGCTGATAGAATTCTGAATGGCCTTTCAGATGTTGTTCACTGTCTAGGACTTATATTGTGGGATGAAGAAAAATGTGCCCTTGGCCCTGAAGTGCACAGGGATTCCTGGAGTCTGTGAAATCTAGCGTGGGATTTGATCATCAGGGAACCTGAGGCTCAACACCCTCCTGGGAAGTTCTGGGTACCAAAGCTGCTGGAGACAAGGGCTATCAGAAGGCTATCGGAAGGCTCTCGGGAACTTAAATATATCTATGCAACTTTTATGCCCAGTGTAACACTTAGTAAGACCATAAGACCATGCAGATAGATTCTATGCTTGGCAATTACAACAAAACAAAAAACAAACAAAACAAAACTTATTTCTGATAGTTATAAAATGAATCCAAACCAGCTTCCCAGACACTGATCAACTTGCCTGCTTATCACCCTTTTAAGGATTGCTTTGTTTGCAGATAAAGAGAGACTGGGATTGGAAGTCAAGCTACTATGCATCAAACAGCTCTACCACCTTATTCTTTATACTGCTGTGGGTGAATTGCTGGCCTCAGTTTAAGTTCAAGCTCTGGTAACAAGAGTACCTTAAAATTCTTGCCTCTCTCTTAGCTTTATGGTGGCAATCTACATAGAGAATTTAGCATGCTATATAGATCACTGAGCATTAAACTTAAGAGTTTACTTAATTCTGCCAGGAATCTTGCTAAAATGCAAGTTCTGATACAATCCTTCTAGAATAGAGCTTGCAGTCTAGCAAGCTCTGGGATGAGACCAGAATTGTTATTCCGTGCCCCGCTTTTTAGCAGACAGATTCTGTAATATATTATTGTTTTTTTTCATATTAACTTGTTAGAATTGTCACATTTTTATTATTATTAACTGCTTTTCTTACTAAATAAAATCTCTCTGTAAAAGAAGCATATGTTTAATGCCCTCCCTCATATTATTTCAATTCTATAAAATATTTGACAAAATAACTAAGTGAAAAGTTTTCTCCAATTGCCTATGACAGTCTTTCATGTCTTTACCCATTTTTTAAAAAGTAGTTTGTATCCTCGTATAAATATAATGTCTTTCCTGGTACTTTGTCCTTTGAGCGTTGGCTGGGCTGTTTTCAAATTTCATCCTCCAACTCTGATTGCTGTGCCACTTCTCTAACCCTGTCTTACTTCTATCATATGTACTTCAAGCTGTGTGACTGTCGGCCTCCTCACTTGGGTTTTTGAGTAGAGCTTATGCATCATTTGTATTTACAAATTCATCATTTGGTCCAATTTGGTCCAGGATATAGTAGGGATTCCTCTCTGTTGGAATAGATGAGCAGCTTCCTAAAAAGACCAGCTTCCTCAGATTTGAGATCTCAGATGTTAAAAAACAAGCTAAGAATTGGAATATTGGGTATGGAAAGATGGCTCGGCAGTCAAGAGCATGGGCCTGCTCTCCTACAGGACCTGGGTTTGATTTCCCCCACTCACCTGGAAGCTCCCAACCATCTGTAATTCCAGTTACAGAGGATCTGTTGCCTTCTTCTGGCCTCTGTGGGCACCAAGAACAAACATGGTTCACAGACATGCATGCAGACAAGACACCAACACCCATATAATGGTAAGTCAAAAAGCATTATAGTCTTGCCTAACAATACCAAGGTGTGGAGCAAGTTCAAGATTAGAACACTGAGACTAAGCCTTCTCCAACCACCCCCACCACCACACTTTTCCTGGACCATGGCCTTGGCTCAGACCAAAAGGATCTGTGAGCATTAATCTGGCTAGGAAGGGGACAGAGAGGAAACAGAAGTCAACTCTTCTCTGGGACCTCTAGAGCTTGATTCCCAGTGGAAACACAGCTAAGATAAGAGCTTCTGGATTGGTTCTTATGGATTTAGTTCAGGGAGCCTAGAAAGAAACAAACTTTGGGTTAATCTTTCACCAGTGGATGCCATGCCATCAGTTCCTTCTATATCCAAAAACCCGAGGTAGACTTAGAGATTGACTTCTCTCGGGACCCTAATTTATTAGTTTGTTGAAATCTTGTTCTGTGAAACAATTAAATCAGAGAAATTGTGAACTATACCCTCTGAAGAGTATTATGAGCTCTTACCTCCAATAGATATAATTATCATCTTTTAGTTGATTTGTTAATGCCCTAGATTTACTTTTTAGGGGCATGGTTCTCAGTGCTGGTTGATATTAGAATCATCTGGCTGTGGTGGTGGTAGTGGTGGTGGGGTCAGTTATTACCTGTGCTGACTGAGGACAACTAAATCATGTTTTCTAAGAGACCAAGCATCTTTGTCTTTAAATGCAGTTTAGGAAGCTCATGTAGACAGAGCTGATATTCTTGTGTTTGTAGATAACATCACTACAGTTTCCTATACATTAGTAAGGTAGCTGCATGCAGAACATGTAAAGCCCTATTGAACTGTTTAAAAAATAATTATTGCTTTGCATATGGCAGCTCTTATATAATAGTGGTGGAAAATATTAAAAATTTATGTGACTCTGTAACACACTAAACAAATGGAAAGAAAACGGAAGGGAAGAGATTCTTTTGGCTTTCTGTTTCAGAGGAAATATGTGGTTCTTGTTGCTAAGGAAACAGTCATCCATTCATGTTCTTCATTCCATCCTTGGGTCACGTCCAGTGCTGATCATGTCAAGACTTCAAGAGTAGAGAATTTTAAAAAATCATTTTATCACTGAGTTTTGCTGCCTCAAAAATATAACCTATCACCATATTGCTGCTACTGTTGTTTTAAATATCCAATGGCCGGGATTGTCTTTCTGAGAGCTTAGAATTATTTTAATGTTTTCTCATAGGAAAAAAAGAATGTGCTGCTGAACGGATGACAGCAGTAGCAAGACTACTCCCATGCTGGGATTAGCAAAGGGCTAGATTATAGCGCAGTCACTATGGCGAGGACCAGAGTCAAGGAAGAGAGGTGTGCAGGGTCCAGCATTTAAAGAGGCATTTCTAAAAGGGATTTCTAAAATCCCTCATCTCATCCCAGCACCAATCCTGATAGTCACTTCTGGCTTAAAAGACATTTTTTTTTCTTACACACATTAAGATGAAAAAGTGATTAATTTGTCTACATTAATCATAGACACTAAATGCAGAAGGCAATTACACAGTGAATCAGACTGCTAAGGTTCATTCATAACTCTGCTTTAAAGGCAACGGGCCTTATGAGAACTACAGAGGCTCAAGGCTTTACTATGTACAGTTTCCATAAAACGGGTGCCTGCTTGTAACTTTCTACACACTTTCTACAGTCTCCTCTGCAAGCAAGCCCTGAATTTTACCGGAGTGTCTATGAGTCTTCCACTTTTAGATGTCTAAGGCAGTTTAAACATCTCACTCACTCTGTTCAAGGTTGAAGAGCGGTTAGTGTGCGACTGATTTCTAGGCAGTATGACAAGACATGGTATCTTTGGGGAAAATTTTTCTTGCTCTTAAATGAAGATTTCCTTCCTTTACAGATGATTGTCTTTCCTACAGAGGTTACTTGGAAGCAGGATAAACATGAATTGTTCAAGACTATCTGAGACTATCACCAATGTGAAAACTAAGGATGAGAGGGATGGGTCCTAATTCTGTGATTTTCCTGTTAAGTTACCAAATTAACAAATGTAGGGCCCTCTAATCTCTAACTTCCGTGCTCCTTAAAGTTAAAAAAGCAAACTTCTTTAGGTGAGTTTTGTCATATCTTCGGTTATTTTTGCCAGAATACTCTGTACACCTCCCTCCTGACCCCCACCAAATCTTTCATTCTTTTTTAAAGGCTTGGGCAGTGAATAGTAGTTTGAGAATGATTGGATTTTACACCAAAGAAATTTGAGGTATGAAACTAAAAAGGACACAATTCCAGTTAAGAGAAAATATCTTTATACTAGACATAGGCTAAGCTAATATTTCCAAAATGCAAGAAATTTATACAACTCAGTATCTAAGAGACCTTTACTCCAGTTGGAAAAATAGTAATAGACCTAAATTGACAGACATAGAGATGGCCAAAAGGTACATGAAAAAATTTTCAACATTCCCAGTCATCAAGAATATGCAGATCAAAACCACACTGAGATTTTACCCAACCCCAGAAAGAATGGCTACTAACAAGATAAGTGTTGGTGAAGCTTGGAGAAAAGAGAACCATTATTCACTATCAGTAGCAACATAAAATTTTAAGTTTTTTCTGTGTGTCTCTGTGTCTTTATGTGTTTCTTAAGCCGTTTCTTTGGCTCCTTTTCTTGTGCTTGTTCACTTTTTTGTTTTATTGTACTTATTTTATTATTATTATTATTTATTATTATTATTTAGATGCCTGTTTATTTTCTAAGGAGAGACAGAAAGGTATGCATTTGGGTGGGCAGGGAGGATGTAAAGCATCTCAATGGAGTTGGAAGAAGAGAAACCATAATCACAATATAATGTACAAAAACTTTATTTCGATAAAACAAAAATAGAAAAAAAGGTTTGTCTTATAAAAATTGAGAGTATAATGGTGGTTATTATGGGTGTTGGGAGGATGGAGAGAATAGTAGACAGAAAATGTTGATCAATGAGTATTAAACTATAGTCCCCCCAAGGTTTAGCAATTATGGTATGCTCTTTTAGTAGAGTGACTATAGATAACAATAATACACTAATGTATTATATTTCCAAAAGTTACCCAGAATATTTAGAATATTTCTATCATAAAGAAATGATAAACTTTGAGAAGGTAGCTATGTTTTCCCTAATTTAGACATTATGTGATATAGACAGTTATCAAACAGCACAGGTATGGATTATTATGTGCATATTTGATTTCTTTTAAGACAGGGTCTTTCTACATACCACAGGCTAGCCTAAATTCATGATTCTACTGTATCAAGATCTCAAAGGCTGGGATCACAGTAGTTCACTACATGGCTCAGCTGTTTTTATACATAATGTAAAAATAAATTTAGAATTTTCAGTTAATCCAAAAACATCTTGGTAGTAAGTTGCATGGTATAAATGCTACAGCAGTTTGTAGGCAGTGCTACCAAAGAGAAGTAGTAAAATAAAGAGATACACAGGACATTTCTAAGAACCAATCAACCAAACTTCTGTCCAGAGGCTATAGAGAAAACAAAACAAAACAAAAAACTTGCTGACAAAGCAGAAAACTCAACCAAAGGAAAACATGACAATTTTGAACTTTAAGTCAGTACAGTTACAACTTTTTTCAATACCAAAGTTGTGGAAGAAAGTGAGTAAGGAAAAATATTAGTACAAAATAATCATCAAACCATGCTCCAATTGGCATTGTTCCTCTAGCATATTTACTAACTTATTCTATAAAATTTGAGAAAAAATGAAAAGATTTTAGAGAAAAGCATCTAAACACAGTTTTTCTATGTTTAGAACAAAGGGCTTGAGAAAAATCTATGGTTCCACTGATAGATTTAAATAAACATCCTGGGAGAAAGGAATGATAAGGATCAGGGAGAGGAGGAGGGCCAGTTTAATTTGTTGATATAATAGCCAAGGATACATTGAAAGCTAGGTAAGAAGACAGAGTCTGTGTGAATCTGGGTACCATCCATCTGGACATGAAGTGAACATGGAATTAAAGATGCCAGGGAATACAGGTTAAGGGTAATTTGTAGGCAGAGGACAACAAGAGAAAAATCAATGAGATAATTTACTGCATCCATTAATGTTCATACTGAAGTCAAAAGAAGCAATGAACAAGGGTGACTGCTAGGAACCTACAATGGCATGAGATGTTACATCAGTAATGGACCACCAGTATTGGTATATGTCTTAGAAAGCTGGAAGAAGATGGATCTGAAATAAGCCACGAGGTAGAGAGAAATAGTTATTAAGACTGAGGGCATAAAACATATCTTTTCAGCGCTTATAGACTGGACAACATCCTGCACAAATATTCTATCTTGTGGAAGATGGAGAATGTGCTCAAGTGTGATCTGTTTTGCAAAAGTCTCAGAACACAACTTGACATGAGAGGGAACTGATATATCAGAAAACGAATTACTAATGTGGGTTCAATGATTCTTTTCTAAAAATTGTACAGCTTTTCAGGACTTCCTGCACAAATGAAACCTGAACCATGTCCTGAGGTAAATCTACTCACCCATCTTACTTTCCCTATGCTACCCCCTTTACTAGAAAGGAGAGAAAATGAATTATGTGGGGACTCAAATTAGATAAAGGGGCAAGAGACCGAAGAGGGAGTTTGTGTGAAAGATGTCATCCTGCCATAGCAGTAGTCCAATTGTTTCTTCGTTGTCAAAAACAAATAACACTTGCCAAAAAAGAAATCCTATTTAGAAACCAAGGCAAATGATTGTGAGAGAATTGGGCTGCTTTGGCTGAAGTGATATTGAGAGAACTTGGCTTCCTAACCCATGTTCTCCAGCCTTTATGAGACTTCTTCATGGACTCCTGTGGAGTGCACCTGTGATCAACATACTGAATCCCATTTTTTTCCAAATAAAAACCAGAAGCTCAGAGGAGTTCAAACTCTAGCTCAAGGCTATCGAACTAGCTAACGTCTCATACAGAATTAGAATTCATATATCTTTTGTTTTGCACACAGCATTTCAGTTAAAGACCTGGTAGGAAGACTTAATCTCAGAGCAAGAAATGAAAGCATGACATAATTTTGCCCTGGTCTGTGAATGCCTTCAGAAAAATGTGTGTGTGTGTGTGTGTGTGTGTGTGTGTGTGCACGCACATGTGTGTGTGCATTTGCTCAGGCTATAAATTCGAGAGGATGTAACACAGGGCACTAGAGTAGTTAGAAGGATGAGAAGAAGGGGTAGAATGGTGTAAATGTAAAAATCATATAAGAAATTCTAAAAAATAATGAAGACTGTCCAAATCAAATACTTCCTATTCTATATCTTATATCTCCCATTACCTCATTTATGTGGAAGTAAATAATCATTCATTTCATTTTCTAGGAATGGGGAAGTCAATGAAATTTCTCCATCTAGTCTTGTAGCAGAATAGCACTGTGTGAAAGCTAGGGTCTACATTCCAGGGGCTACATTCAGAGCCCCTGTGTGGTCTGGATGGAATGTAGACACACCTTTAATCCCAGTATTCAGAAAGCAATGGTGTCCATGCCTTTAATCCTTAGAGAAAAAGTATAAGTAGACACAGGAAGCAGAACTCAGAAGGAGGAGCCATTGTCGTACAGGAAGTGACATCTGAGATGAGGCAGAGTGAATAGCAGACAAAATGATTAATCAGAGAAAGAGTTAGAAAAGTAAGGACATGCCCAACTCTCATGAGAAAAGGCAGGCTCTCAGCTCAGTAAAAGAGAGTTATATTAAAGTTTAGAGTCATTCAGTTAACAGGGTCAGTTAAGAAAACTCAGTTAACAAAAACAGACAGAAGAATCACTTGAGTAACAGAGTAAGTTGAAGAGTCAGTTACAGAGGAGTTACTGAAGTCAGGTCAGTTGCAGAGGCAACTGTCAGAGCTGTGAGAGCTCAGGGAGAGATGCAGAGACATAGAAAAGCTAGGCAGAAGAAGCTCAGCACAGAAAGTGAGTTGAACCAGAGAGTCAGAGTTCAGAAAGAGCTAGTCAAAGTGTCTCAGTCAGTAGTAGGCCTCAGAAAGCTAAGGCTGAAACCTTCTAGGTTCTGGCTAGCAGGTTAAATGTTCTAGAGTGTACAAAGGCTGAAGCCTTCCAGTTCAAGGATTAAGACTACATTGTAAAGAGGCCTAAACCCTCTAGAGCTTTAGGGCTCTGGGCTATAACCAGTGATTTAATTAGATAAAGAATAAAATGTCCTCTGCCCTGAATCAGTGTCTAGATCTGCCGAATCCAGATCAACACCTACAGCTACATAGTCTATTATTCAAGTGATTTGTAAAAAGTCATATGCACCAAAGTCAGAAAGCTTGCTCTCTTACTTAAGAGTCTCTGCTTTAAAGTGCTTTCAAAAGACATAAATGGAAGGAGAGTGCTGGCAAAATGACATATTGTCCCCAATGTATGACAAAAATCAGATATAACTGCGACTTAACCTTAATAAACCAATGACTGTTCAGAAAGACGTGATGGTCTGAATTCAATACCAAGTTTGTTGGGAAATTCCTCATAGCACTCACCGACTTCTGTAAAAGTATATGTAGAGGAAAACAGCCAGAGTACAGTTCTACATATACAGAACAAACACAACACAAAGCCTGTGCCTGTTTGTACAAGCATATTTTAGAGTGGATTATTTTGGCCATATTTATTGTTTCATTGGGGAGCAGGCATGATACCTGAAATGTCATCAAATCTGCCTATCTGCTATATGTTTTGCATCTTCTTTATAGAGGTAGAATTGACAGTCTTAAATTTTGAGTGATTTTGTAGGCTAATAGTTCAGCAGTGTTTGGCAATCACTTTTACCAGCAATTACACTGGAGAAAAAGGAATTGAATGGAATACTCTTGATCATTCTGCTTTTCAAGCAAATGAGAAGAGAAGACCTCAAGCGCAAACTGGTGCTCTGTAATTTGGATTGTGAATGAGCCATTTGTGCTCAGTCTTTTCTGGAAGTACTCTCACATAGTAAGAAATTTATATATTGTTTGTCAACATCAAATATAATTTTTGTCCCAATAAGATGAAAGTGCCTCATTCTAAGTCATTAAATAGCATTCATGTCAAGATCTGGGACTTGGCTCTATGTTTTCTTGAGTAGCTATACATCATCTCCAAGAGATGTAGGCACAGGGCTCAGTATTTCCTTACACAGGCTAGTGCATCTACAAAACACGGGAATAATTTGCAGTCAGGTCAAATGTCTTTCGAGAATGTGATTCATTGCACTGCCCATGACCTATACTGAATTTAAGTTTAGAGATCTTCATCTCAGTTTGAAACTAGGTAGATTTATGGGTCTGTCCACACTGCAAAGTCCTTTGACGTCATTTCAATAGGAAGTATACTTGGTAGAGAGAATTTTAAGGCAATAGCTATGTCAATGTTATGCAAAGTTGATTAGTCAGCTAAGGCAAATATACTTTTTATGTTTCTCTGAAAACATAAATATTTAAATTGTTTATTTAACCAATGATTTTAGGAAAAAAATGTCTAAAAGATTTTGCATATAGAAGCAGCCAGTACTTCAATGAGGAAACCAACAAATGAAGCTCTGCTAAAAACCTGTTCTTTGCTTTTACAGTACTAAACTTTGTACATACATATGGACATGAATATATAAAAAACATACACACGTATTTTTTAATATAAAACATTATCTGAATGTGTACATAAGTAATTATATATATTTGCGTGCACATGTGTGTGTGTGTGTGTGTGTATGAATATCTTACATTAAATAAAGGAAAAGTAGGATCAGTGAACATTTTCCACAGGAAGAATTTTATTTTATTAATAAATAAGAATGCTAAACATTAAATTGAACATATTCTGAATAATCTTAGATACTTTAAGTAGACAAAGGAAAGACTAATACAATATAAAATAAAAATCTTTAAGAAAAATGAAGAACTTACATTAATATGTGTAACACATTTCTGGTCTTATGTTGATATTTGGGGTGGAAAGCAGGATGTAATAGAACAGTGATTACACTCTAAGTATAGATACCCTTTACTGATTCTATTTAATCCTACATGGATAGCCACATTCTGCAGTTACTGTCTGAAGAAAAAACATAAAGGCAAAAGGGAATTTTTCAAATATTCTGGAAGCTTTCAATCTTTAATGAGGAGAAAAGAAGGGATTTTTTAAAAGAAGAGAGTGTTAGAAAGCAACATGGTGCTGTGTTGTTGAGTTGAGGACGATGATCAATAATGGACTTCTTGGAACAGTGCTAGTCTTTGTCCCTGTGTTATTCCTAAGCCAACATGATAGAAGATTGTAAAAGACAGAAGTACTTGAAAGATAAAAGAGAAAAGGCTGTAACCATTTTTGCCCTAAGGACAGGGAAAACATACACGAGTTTCTCTGGAAATTCTTGCTCTATGCCAACAGGCTGTGAAGTTTAAATTATGAAACTTTTCTATCTTGTGCATTGGTATACCCTAACACATAATGAGGAACACTATCTGACCCATAATAAGTGCTCAACAAAATTTGTAGAATGCACAAATGAATAAAAATTGATCAAAGAAAATGAGTTCAAACAGATAAGAGACTAACAACCATAAAAAACCTTCTTATGGTGCATCAGGAACAAAAAGAAGCACTGAATCTCTTGGAAATATGATAAATGAAGGAATGGTTTTAGCATCTTAAAGGAACAAACAATTGTCCTATGTCACCCTGAATTGAGTGCACAGTAATAAGATACTAGTGTTTATCCCCTGAAGTTAGTAGAAATTCCTTAAGTTGAAGACTCAGTCCTCTGAAAGGCTGACACTAGCCACATACTGGGGTCCCAAGGCACCTTAGGACACCTGTGTTTCTGAATGAGTAACTGTAAATTTAAGAGTTTCACACCTCTCCAGTGTGATAATTCACTAGAACAATTCACAGAACTCAAGAGCAAAGTGCTGTGTTTATCATTTTTGTTTTATTATAGAGAAAATAGATCAGAAGGATATACTAGGAAGAAACATTTACTGGAAATCAAGGAAGAAATGGTGTCTGGTTCAGTCTTTGAGTTTCAACTCATTCTCTAGCTTCTTTATTTCCCATAAGGTTAGGCTCAAATTACTAATCAAAGTAGTTGGTCTTTGAATAACTAGCCCTTGTCCTAAACATCTCTAGGGAATGGTTCATCATGATTCATCTCACTAGTTTAACAAAGACAATCTCACTACTTAAACACCTACCTAGATAGGTATAGACTCAACCAACCTCTATACAGAAAGTGAAGACACCAAATATTATTTTCTAAATTTCAGTTAATTAATCCACTGCTGGTTCTATCCCTTTGTTTACTAAAATTTTATTCAAATGTAGTGCCAGAAATTCCAAGGTAAGGTTAGAATGTTGATTCTTACTGTCATTGGTTAAGTCTCTTCAAGGATTGGATTCTGCTAAGTAAATCACCAATGCTGTGGTAGTGCTGATGAATAGTTCTAGACATAACACTAGTTCTAGCAGCCCACCATATCCTCGCACATTTCTATTATAAAAGAACTCAGACACAATGCAGAGATTACCTAAATTTGGCAAAGGATTCTGGTTAAGTAATTCTCAATCATTTTAGTGAGAAGTAACTCTCCCTTTCAAGTTCTTCTATCTGTAAGATTTAATTAGTTTTCAGGAAGCCTTACACTGTGCCAAAAAAAATACTTCTTTAAAAATTCAGTGTTTTTGTAAATAAATAGACGTGTTCTCATTTCATTTATTCATCTGTCTGCTCATTGGCTAACTGTATAGAGCATCCCTGCTGGGTCCTAAGGATACAGACAACTCACCACCCAAGTTCTTCGTCTCTGGGACCTTTATTAAGACAGTAGGCTAGGCTAGGGAGGTAGACAGTGTACAGAGATCACATTGCTAAATAGACCATGAAGAGAGAAGATAGAGGGAATCCCGAAAAGAGGACACTGTGGCTGAAGAAAGTGCTTTAGAAGTTTACCTCCTGAGTAAGTTTTTAATAGATGACATGTGATGTGATGGAGAAGAGGCCAAGCTCCATCCTGGTGGGGGAAAGGGGCTGGAGGGGACCAGTGGTGATGGGAGAAGTGGTGTGTGGTGTATGGCAGGTGATTCTCCATCAGTTCACCTGAAACCTAGTTGGCCATGCTGATGAGCTTTGATTTGTTTTTCTGAGTACAATGGGAACTCATTGGAAGATCTTTCAAATCCTAACATGATCTCATTTTTGATTTTTTTGTTTGTTTTTAGTGTTTTGGTTTTTCAAGAAAGCGTTTCTCTGTCATAACTCCGGTTGTCCTGGAATTCATCCTGTAGACTAGACTGGCCTCGAATTCACAAAGATCCGCCTGCCTCTGCCTCCCAGGTGCTGGGATTAAAGGCATGTGCTACCACTGCCCAATTTTCAAGATTGCTCTGCCTCTACTGTTCAGGATAACAGAAGTGGGGGGAGCATGGAAGCAGGGAGATAAAAGCAAGGTATTCTAAAAATCCTGCAGCCCAAAGCTATAGCTTTATCCTTATAAGGCCAAAAATAAACTGTGTACTTTTATAGATTCAAATTCAGTATCAGAGAGAAAAAGATGTTTTTCATTGAGACATTCAGAGAAATTTGCCTTTCCGACAGTGGCTCCTGTTATTTATTGCCAAACAACATTTCTATAGCACTGCAATGGACGAAGGATTCTCTCTTCCACACCCACATTCTCTAGTACCATTTATCCATGTAGGGTGTATGTAGGGTGGGCAGGTGTTAGGAATTTACTGTGAACTACATATCAAGACTGTTTATCTGAATCCTAGTAGCTGTTGCCTTAGCAGGACAAACATCATGTTTCCTCCATGCCCAGTCTTCAAAGGCCATAAGACTTCGAAGTTTGAGTCTAATTTTTGTTTTAAGAAGGATCCCATTGGATTTCACACAGGACCGAATTACAGGGTTAAGAGGTACAAATCTGCTTCACATATACCTATGAAGCTTATGCTTATTATCCAGGGGATGCCTATGGTTCCAGGTAACAATGTGTGCTCTGGAGCTTACCTCCTCTTCCTGAACTTTCCATTCTGTATATGGTGCATCCTCCTGAATTCGGGCCAATGAAGGCCCTATCTTAATTTTAAAAGTTAGACTTATGACACATATTTACAAAAATGCCATTTCAGTCATAACTATAAAGGAAATCAACAATATATTTACCAGGAGAGTTGTAGAAGAAATCATATTTTAAGAATTTCTGGAGGCCTGAAACATGATCTGTCCTTTTCCTTTCTAGTATATTTAAAAACAAAGAATGCGTACCTTCACTGATTATTGCCTATTTGAGGACAAAAAAAGATTTAATGTGCATGACATGACAGGAGATTTTTCCTAATTCTGAAAATTTCTTAAAAACCAAGTGATGTTGTGTTTTCTTTCCTTTAATGCTTTAGCCCCTGATTACTCCTCCCTACTCCCCAGCTGGCAACGTCTGCGGATTCGATACTTCCTCCACCAGCCCCCAGCTTGGTTCTTCGTCCTGTGGACCACATACACGTACACAGAGGAACAGAATTGTTTCTTTAAAAGGAGAAAAACAAATTTTTTTAAAGCTGCCATTGTGAGGAGATGGAATGAAGCATCAGGGGCCTTGGCTGCGGCCTTTGAGCCGCTTGCCTGACTGTTTCAGTATTTTAGTGAAGGCAAAGAAATGACCCTTAAAGTGTCCATGTCAGACTGGTAATAAAATGATGTCTTGAGGAAACCAAACCTTTTCTTTCTCCGAGCTTTTTTTTTTTTTTTTTTCCTCTCCTGTAATTAGACTTCCCATCATTGGGACTGTCTTTGCTATTAAACAGCATCCCTCTCACCCCTGCCCAGGGACAGCAAGAGCTAAGTGAAGACATCCCCTTATGTACGCGGCTGAGAACTGGGACATACCATATGCACAACAGCTGCAGTTTTCCTTTGTTAGCTTCAATATCTTTGCTTTTATTTGAAGGGCCCTGCTTGGTACCCTCTTCCCCTGTGCTTCTTCACAATGTTCTATTATTTGTTATGAAAAGCATATAAAGGTACCTGCTGCACTGGCCTCTCAAGTTCCCAGGCTACACGACGCATCTTTGGAATTGGTCTGCAGCCAGGACCATCACTAAAGAGAAACATGTGGCTGCCACTTGTGGTCTCCTGCCCATCTCAGCAAACCTGGTAGTTGCGGTGGAAGACGCAGCAGTCACTCTTCCAAGTGAATGGATTCCACAGGGACTGTAGAGAAGGAACACGATTGCTTTTTAGCAAGCCGGGGACTCCACGTCTCCCCTTCGCGCCGTCGGCACACTCACCGTCTGCTGTGTCTGCTGGTGCCTGGGCAGATGTAACTAATTAGTACCCCTTGCATTTGTTTTCTTCCAGAGTCCGTGTGCTCTCTGGGTTTTCTGCTGGGCTGTGCTCAGATGCCACCAATGTGCAAAGTCATTTAAGCTGCCTCTTCTCAGAGGCAGATTTAAATATCTATGATTTAGAGTCCTTTACTTGTGTAGCCCCAAGTTATTGGCAGCTGCCAACAGTTAATTAAGCACTCTCATTTTTTTTTTCATTGACTCATTTTTAAAAAGTTTTATTGAGTGTATATTATGCGTTGGGACTTGGTTAGTACAAAGAGGATGCAGTCTTTGTCTTTATAGAATTATAAGTCAGTGGATTCGTATAAAGGATGCATGTATAAACATGTAATCAGTGAGGACTGCATACACGGCTAAGTACAATGAAGAAAATTAAGTACTGGGGCGTGATAGAGAAAACCTGATCACTGGGAGAATCCACTAAAGTAGGCCTGTATCAAGGAATGGAGCTGGCTATGGGACAAGGAGCTGGAGGAGAAGCATATGGCACAGCCACCAGCAAGTACAGAGGCCCAGAGGCAACAGGAAACTGAGCTTGCTTAGGAGACAGAAGGGCTGGGTAGCAAATATTTGGAGAGGTATTCAGGCGTGTGCATGTGTCCTTTGGAAGGGTACCTTAACATATGTGAAAGTCAGTAGAGATACCTTTCCAATGAGAGAGAGTTTCTATGTATCCACAGCAATTCCAGACACATAATTTCACTGTAAACCTGGCTGTTTTGAGAGACAGATCCTGGGTTTCTGGGTTTTGAATGTTTGATCAAACACACAGGAGTATCATGTTATAAGTTTCTAAGTGGGAACATGTTGCTTAACAGTCACAACTACAGGAAAAGTGAGCAGCTATGCTTGCCATTTTCAAACCATGGAAACTGGAGTAATGAGTTTGTAAAACTTCAGGAGAGTCATGGAAACAGGAAGAATAATGTCTGTCAGACTCCTTGCTTCTGTGAGTTTGTGCCGACTAACCTGCTGTGAGATACGCTCTGAGAAACAGTCTTCAAGGATCCAACTGGCTCTACATGTATGGTGCAAGAAGTACTTCTTTACAGACAAGGAAACTGGTGCTCAGGGTACCTGTCTTGTCTGAGGGTGGCTGGACGGGCAGCTGCCTGCCTGCTTCAGGTGCACTTTTCCCACCCAGTCATTCTACAGACAAAATGGAGAACCTGCGGGCCAGAGGTAGGTGTCCATCTACTTGCATCAGATAAGGAGATACGGTCCAGCAGGACTTGCCTGGATCCCTCCTGTGTCTGTATGCTTCTGCGTAAACTGAACTCCAAAGAGTAGGCTGGAGTGGGTAGGATTCTCATCTCAATAGACTGAAGAGAATGTGGTTTTCATTTTAATAAAAGAGTAAGTTATCACACGGAGCATCCTTAAAGCTCACAGCTTAAAGATGATAAGGACCCTCAAGGCCATCTCATCTGCCATCTGCCTTGATGACACCTCTTGTCTAAATTTATGGAGTTATTACACATGCTCATTAGAAGAAATTCATCAGCCATTTTTAGCTTGTGGTGACCTCAGTTGTTACTGTATATATTTTTTAGCATAAATGCTAAAATACAAAAAGATTCTTATTATCTACAAACAATACCCTGAGAACTTAGTAGCTACAGGAGGATACTTGCAGCTCAAAGATGATTTCCATAAAAGTAATAACGTAACAACTCATAATTTCCTACAGCATATTTTACAATCACATTGTAGATACAGTTTGCAATCTGTGCATGTTCTTTATGTACACCAGGCCAAGATACTAGACTGGTTTTCCCAGTACTTATCATCTGATTTCAGCTACTAAAGATGCTTTTTTGTTCTTTGTCTTCATTTCTGTAGCTAATGACCAATAATCAGGGAGAGTCTCAAGCAAATTTTCTGGCTTCATCACTTTTTTTGTACAGAAGAGTCTCAATCTATAGCCCAGCTTCCTAGCATAAAGGTTGTGTCCCAAACACTCTTTTCCCAAAAAAGCTAAACCATGCTGTGACTATAGTAACCCCCTCAGGTGAACCCCAAATTGTCCTCTGCCCCCTGTAAGCAGATCAGATTTGTGTTAAGCTCGCCACAGTTGGAAGTCCCTGTGTTGGAGCTTATTTTACCATTTCCACAAGCTAATAGGAAATTTCAAAACTTAGGTTCAAAGTGCCTGCAACAGTCTGCGGAGAGTTCAGAACCTTACAAGACCTGAACCTGAACTCGCTCCTTTAACATCCTCAGTGGATGTTGATAGCCCTTTGGGAATTAATCTCACAATCAAACTACAAGAAAGCCAGAAAAAGAGTGATACAGTTGGGCAGAGACATGAAGAAGATATTCCCCTAGGGTTTAAAAAGAAAACTGTGTTCAGAACATCAATCTCAGTAGCTGGGCTGACAGATGATGTTTTACAAAATAAGCATCCACAGCCGGGAAATAGTTTCTTTAATTGTGCAATCAGTTTTGGAGCTATTTGGAGTTGTCTGCATAAACTCTTCCCAAATACAAACACACATACGCACCCACACACATTTATTGAGTGCAAATACCCATTGCTGTAGTTAATGGAGTGAAATACGGCTGAAGTGGGATGAGGCAAACAGCAGGGGAGGAATTGTGGAAACTAAGTTAACTGCTCTGATACAAAATGGCTTTTTCTGTCTGTTCCAGCCAGACTACATATTACTGTGCATGATGTACTATGGATCTGCATGTTCCTGTTATCAAACTATTATATGGGATAAGGGCTAATCAAAATACTATGTGGGAGTTTGCTTCGCATTCGATGCAGCCTACTCCCCCGCCATGTATCATCATCGGCAAAGTCATGGGAGGTGAGGATTGCTTTGTGTTTGCCAAGACACAGTTCTCATGGCAGCTTTTGTTTGAGACTGGGAGATGTCAATATGGGAAGCAAATCTGAAAATGGGAGGATGTCACATAACAGCCACCGCCATGATGAAGGAGCTAAAGGGATTGATTTATGGGGAAGGATTGAACGACTTAATAGAGTGGCCAAATCTTGACCCAGCTCCATACACTAAAGTGGGGGGGGGTGGAATTCTGTGAACAGAAAATTTCAAGGACAGAGTGGTCATGGCAGGGCAGGAAAACATCTTACTTAGCTGGAAGTTTGTGTAAAGGGCAATGACCAGGGCGGCAAGCCAGTAGAGACTTCACATGCATTGCTCTCTTCAGAGTGATGAGGGGAGGGTCTTTTCTGACATGACTGACAACTCTAGAAAGATGTTAAAAATGGACAGATATCTCCAGGGAACTGCATGAACTTGGAAGGGCTAAACAGGATGACTTAATAAGCCTTTTCCATGACTATGATCTTTTTGTTTGTTTTTCCAAATTCATATGAAATGCAACAGATCTTTAATTTTCCATCATGTTCCTTTAAAAATCTAAGCTCATCTCTCTGACAATCTGTCTACAGAGCCATCCAAATGATCATTTTATCCACAGGAGAAATTATAGTAAAATAATATAATGGTGATTTTGAAACCTAATACAACACTTAACAATGTTAAAAAAATACTAATGAAAGAAGAAGAAAAGAATGTGGAACCCAGTTTCCTTTCTGCTTTGCTGGCTACATGAAAGATCTATCATCTAATGCTAGTTTCAGAAGGTTATTTTTTTTTTAATGGAAAAAAAAAGTATTTTGTTAATTGGAACATGACCACCACGGCTTGTCCTATTTTCTGGATACTGTTGCTATTAGGAATGAAGTTTTGATTACCTCTTGATCATCAAAAGCAAAATGAGTACTTGGTCTAATTAAAACCTGGCTGGATGTAATTCTGATGCAACACAGAAAGAACAGAAGGAGGCACTGGCTGCAAAGCTGCTTCTGAATCACTGGTCCTGGCAATCTCTTCTGATTTACTGCAGCATTTTGAACATGCAACTTAATCTCTCTGTCCTTTTTTTTTTTTTTTCCTTGCAGAGCAAGGAAGAAAAGCATCAGAAGTCACAGCCAGAGCACAGAGCAAGAGGCAGGATTTTGATATTCTTCTGGGATTTCCTGAGGATAGACAGGATTGTTGTATTAAGTGCTTTGAGATATTAAACTAGCATGTTTGTGGGTATGAGTGTGTGTGTGTCGGGGGGCGGGGAGGTATGTGCTTTTAAACTTTCCAGGTTTTTGTGATGCTTTAGCGTATACAGTAGACATTCAATAGACATTATGTTGAATTTGAATTACCAAAATAATTTCTTCAGCAATTGTGTCAGCTTACATTATGCATTTTTAATCATTTTACCTTGCTGACATAGAATGGTGTTCTTGGAACAGAACAACAATTATAATTATTTTTCCTGAAAAAAGCATTAAGTCTGAATGCCAAAACTCTGTTCTGTGTAACAAACAGAAGGATAAGTATGCTCTCATTTTTGATTCACCATATAGAGTCTCAGTGAGAGGGCAATTACAGAGAGCTCTGGTCTTCAAGATCTTGTCAGCACTGGAGTGGAAAGGAGTGGAAAGGATGGAGTAAAGACAGTTTTGACCCCAGAGTGCACCTCCTGTAATTCATGTGACCCTCTACTGTGAGGACTAGGGTTTAGGAGCTTGAAGGTAACTACTTTATGTCAACTCCAAAAGGGTTAAGAGAAGGAGGAATGGAACCTCCCTTCAAAGAATTTTTATATACACATAATTCTAGAGGCTACAGTGGGAACCTTGACAATATGACCAAATGAATTTGAGCTCCTAGTCAACATTAATAAGCACTTAGAAATGCAGTTGCCTGCTTCTTTAAGAGCAGAGTAAGCTCTGACACACATGAAAATGTACTAGGGTCACTGAGATACTGAGCCATTGAAAAACTCTTGTCTTTACTCAATAGGTGTTGGTTATTCAAATTTTATACATCATATTCAGTTTAGATAGTAACAGGTTGTACGACTAAACTTTTCCTGGGGAGATTCAGCACACATTGTCTACTCATGACGTGCAGATAAGAATCCCACAACAGACCAAAGTACAGATACCACCAAAGTCTAATTCAGTAAACCAATGAGTTTTGTTGGGGTTACTTACAGGAATAAGGGTGTTGGAGAGTGTCCTTTCCATGTGGCTTTGGTGGAATCCTTTCCCAAACAATTCAGCTGGTTTCTGCTTCTGCCAGGCAACTGTGTGGTCTGAGTCTTTGCTGCTTACTTGTCTGCGTCATCTTTACAGCCTTTTTTGTTTACTCTGGCAGGGAGGGGCCCTATTGAATCTCCTCAGTTTCAGGGACTTCCTGAAGCTATTTTTGGTATTTTACCTTCCTGGTTAAGCAGCTTCTCTGTAGGATGAGATCTTTTAATCTTGGAAGAAACTGTTACACTGTTATGTAAGGTATCTATGCTTAATATTAAGGAGCTGCAAATGGATGGCTCACATTTGGAATTTGACATCCATGAAAACAGTACTTTCTGTCTTTGCCTCTATGCTTCCTTAGAATCTCATGCTTTTATTTCTGGCTTATGCTTATTTTCTCATGATTTTCCTAATCAGAGGTTACTTTTTTATGATCTTGGTTTTGAACCTGTTTGAAATGTTGTTTTCTCTGCTTTAGCAGTCTGTGATTCCATATCTTATCATTGATCTATACCAGTTGGTGTGGTCTTTTCAGTAAAGGGTCAGCTAAACGGCACATGAATCTCAGAGATCTGGCTTTCAGTGACATAATTTTATTTGTGTTAAAAATGGAAAAAATAAATCAGTTTAAGCAAAGAAAACACAACTTATGCAAAAACAAGCTAATCTTGGCAAACGTATAAAATGCCATTTAAATGTCCCCTTTGGGGGTACCATCTGACAGAGATCACCTATGGGAACTAGAACACGGGAGATCACATATATCACTTGCTGGTAGAAAAAAAAATGTGCCTTTTAAACAGACACTTGTCATAATGCTGGACAATGTGAGCAAAGGAAATAATTTACATTATGAAGAGCTCAACAAACAAATCCTGTAAATAATACATGCTGAAGAGCAGCACACAGCTCCAGCAGGGCTTTGCTCAGAGAGGTTGTGTTTAAAACATTTATTGGAGGCATATATTACAGTATATCACTTACTGGCTGGAAGCCATGCAATATGTGTCTTTACAAAAAAAAATTACCTTGTAATATGAGCCCCTCCAAGGCATAATTATATAATAAAGTTCTTATTGGGAAAACTGGAAGTAGGCCAAGCCTTGTCCAAATATAGTGAATGTCAGAGCCAAATTTATTATCCTTAGCTATTAACAGGAGAAGGCAGGTTTTGTTTACCAAGCCTAATTCTCTCCTAATTACAGCCACTATAAAATAATTACTATCCATGGGATAACAACACAAGACAGAGTGACTAACAGAAGAAACTGCAGGGGTTAGAAAACAGAGTGCAATCCTGTGTCATTTTGAACAGCTTGTGTACTGCCATGAACAAATTAACGGACTTCATTAAGGAATTATATTTTAAGAGTGGCTTTGCGGTGAAGCAGTAAAGCAATTAATGCATCTTATTTGGTCCTAGCTCTGAGTTGCAGTGCAGTTTGAGACAGCAACTATTTTTTTTTTCTCTTAATTTTTGATGTATCAGGTTTAATAGGATTACAAGCACATTACTGGGCAAGATAGTTAATGAGTGTAGAGAAAAACCTCTGTTTGGGACAAATGATCTGCGGCCCCTGCTAACTTGTTCTGTCTTTATGAGCTGATTTCTTACCGAGGAGATTTTAATAATCTACTAAAGACAAACGACAACTTTTATCTATTTCCATTTCACAACCTGCCCTTCTGTCCTCAACTCAGTTAGATCATGCTTTGGATGAAAGGGTTTTTGTTTTTTTTTTTTTTTTTTTTTTTTTTTTTTTTTTTTTTTTTTCAGAAAGGCCAGGGTATTCTGTGTCTCTATTTGATTTGCACCACAGAATCGGGAACTTGAAATATTATTTCAATATTTCATATTTGCTTTCCACACAAATCAAAAAGGGGTATTATCTAGTTGAAACATGATGCCTCATTAAGTTCTCAATGTCGCTGGTTCCCACGTTCCCTCACCTCTTCTATCTTATCACAGAGCCCCAGAGATAGAAGGGAGCCTGGCTACAGATCCTCGTACACTCGAAAAGCATGCGGCAGGGATCAACTCCCGTTCTCACTGCCTGTCCATCATGGCCAGGGTAGAAGGCCAGGCTGTGCAGCGCTGTGTCCCCTCCCTCCAGCCTCACCCTCCTAAGTCCATTCACCTCATAGTAAGAAGAATGGTTCTGTGCTGGTGACTTGGTGAAAACATACAAACTCAGCACACTTGGGGAGTTGGTTTTAGATACTGTTTTTAATAGGCCTCCAGATGGTCACATAAAAGCAAAAGGATTATTATAGCAACTCCCAGCCGGGCCATTAGAGATAAAGGTGGGCCAGAGTTTTCTTTAAAAAATATTCTTCTTTTGAAGAGTACATGACCTGTTCATAGGAGGAAAAAAAAATCAGAATAAAAGTAGGGGGGAGGGATCCTAAATCCAGAAATTCAGTATTGTATTTACTTCTATCAATGCTACTTTATGCACATCAAGTCACTTGATTTAAAGTCATAGTTCTTTCCAACCAATAATGCTATGGCAGGCTTCAGAGTCCACCCCCTTCCTTTTCTTTTTTATTCTCTAGACACTGAATGTTTCTACAGGGAAATAAAGTTAAGAAAAGAATAAGCAATAAAGAGATTCAGGAAAAAAACTTTTCATGTGGAAAAATGTCCTGTCTCAAATATATATATATATATATATATATATATATATATATATATATATATATATGTATTGCAAATGGCTTTTGAGCTGTGAGGTTGAAGGAGGACATGAAATGAGGGTCCCCCCAGTGGCTGAACACCTCCTCATTGTACAATCAAAGGAGAAGCATTGAACGTCTCCTTTCTTTCCCTGCGGTCAGAAGCCACAGTAGCTCAGAGGTTGGAAATAGGCCTGGCTGACTTCACTTGGCGTAGCTTTGCTCTGCTTCCCTCCATTCTCCTTTTCTCCCATGCACAGGTCACCATACTGTTCAAAGTTTTATTTTAGAGTCTTTATGTATACTCCCTAACACCACACAGGCACACATTTGTTTGCCAGGAAGCAGAGCAAATAGATGGTTACCCCTAAAGCTTGCAGATCTGTTTTTCTCCACTTCTATTCAACTTTCACTGAGAGTCAATTCCTCCCAGAGTTAGCATTTAACTGATTGGTGTGCTCACTTAGAATTGTGTCTTTTCATCTTTCCTTATGTCTCCTTGGGAATCTTAGTGAAAAGTTATTGGAGCCAATTTTGAGGATTGCTAGCCATTTCTTATTTTAATGTGAAGCATCTCTTATAAGTTTCATTCTTATTATTTTGAAATGTCTTAAATGCCTAAAATTATACAGATTAAGAAACACCTACATAGCCACTAAGATTCAACAATTGTGATACACGATTAAAAGTTTTTAAATATTTGATTCTTGTTTCTTTTACCCAGTAAAACATTGCAAGAGGAATGAGGACTCCTTTGTCCCCAAAAGTGGTGCCATGAACCTCTCAGAACCATTCGACCCTCCTGCTAAGGACAAAGTACTCTTAAAATAGGTGTATTGCTTTCATGTCCAAATTTATGTATGCTGTCTACATATATATATATCCATAAGTAATGCTATATTATTTTCTGATTTTAAATTTATATGAATGCTGTTCTTGAATTTTCACACACCATTGTATTTTCAACATGTATCCTTGTTTATGCACATAGAATTAGCTTATTTATTTTAATTGCCAAATAGGCTTTCACTTCCACTGTGGCTATAGCACAATTCATCAATGTACTGTCCAAAAGAGAATAAGGTCACCTATATTGTGTACTTTAGTGGATGACAAACAATCCACTATCTTCTTTGTACTGCTTTCACTTTGATACTAAAAATAGTAAGGATAAAATATTTTGTTTCTTTGATTGTTCAGAACAACAATTTACAATGCTACAAAATGCTGAGTGGCAAGTCTAAGTCTTTCTTGTAAATCAAATCCCTGTGTGGAAGAATTCTTCCTGTGCTAATTTTAATGAGGTAGCTATGTTGGTGTGGCCATGAAGGAAAAGAATTAGAGGAAAAGAAGGGGGATTTGGCTGAGTCCTGTAGAACAGAGACGGGAACTGCCAGAAACAATGAACAAAGTTGCTGACTCTGAGAGTTCCAACACTACCAACCGTATCCGGTTATTATGACGATAACACACAGACACAGCAGATGATCAAGGGCCTAGCAGAGCATTGTGTCCATGACTCAGGCAGGTAAAGAGACCGAGTTATTAATCCACGTGACATACTTGAAGATTCTGCCATCTCAATGCACTGATTGCTGAGCTTTAAGTTCCATGACCAGTGGCATCAACCTACCCTAGCTTTAAAGGCTGTGTCTTTTCTTTGAGCTTTGTGCTTAGACAGTTAAAGACTTAAAACTCCATTTAAAAGGTAAACCCAACTATGAATTTTAAATGTTACAGTGCTGCTCAGTGTCTAGAGAAGCAAGGCTTGTTGACTTAGGCCACTAATACCGATTTGCTGGAGCTCAAGTGTAGAATGGTATATGGTGAGGTGTCATTTAATAGGAAGCTAGGAATGGCAGCGTTAATGGCACCATTATCAGTGGCCTCTGATCTCAGGGAGAATAATATTTCAACGCACCTGTTCACTAAGGTCAGCCTTATGCAGAGGCAAAGTAAAAATTCACCCTTTATGTGTATTTCAAGAAACATGGGGCATGGCCAGCTTTGCAGGAGTCCCTTTCCTACCAACCTACCACAAGGCCTGAAATTTCCATAATTTGGAATCATTTTCTCTGTCTTGGGGTATTTTATGTAGAAAAGTCTATGATATGAGATAAATAAAACTTAGCACAAAATAACTGATTATACCTTTGACATTCATTAAAAATTGTAGTAAGGCTTGGGCCTGGAGACGTGGCTTAATAGATAAGATCTTACATTGCTCTTCCAAAGGACCAGAGCTCAGTTTCCAGTACCCATATCTGGTCGGTCACAAATCAACAGTTTCAGGGGATTCAACCGTCTCTAGGGGCTTCCACAGGTACCCTTACACACCTGGCATATAATCATGTAGACACAGATGAATGAAAAATAAAACTTAAAATAATGAAGATCTAAGCTCTATACGTGAGTTTGTTCATGAGCATTGTTAGCCAGTAACCTGACAGTATCAGAAAAATGCTGCTAGGATGGGTAAGTATCCTGTTTTGAAAGTTTAAGGGAAAAAAGATTACATTATAAAAAAATAAATCCTGGTGAGATTATGTGTCTAGATGTCTCTTTCTCTCTCTCTCTCCTCTTTCTCTCTCTCACACTCTTTGTGTCTGTGAGCTTATATGTCTAAATGTACGTTTATATCTCTTTCACTCTGTGTCTCTGTGTCTCTCTGTGTCTGTGTGTGTGTGTCTGTGCATGTTTGTCTCTGTGTGTGTGTGTCTCTGGGTGTGTAATTGCATGAACACACTGCAGAGGCCATAGGTAGATGTTGGGTGCATTACTCCATCACTCTCCACCTTATTTTTTGACACAGTGTTTCTCATAAAACCCAAAGCCACTGATTCAGCTGTGTGAGGTAGCTAGAGAGCTCCAGGGATCCTCCTGTCTCTGACCAGGAGCACTAGGATCACAGCTGCTTGCCACTGACTCTTCACAGGAATGTAGGCAACTCAAGCCTGTGTGATGAGCACTTTACTAAATGAGCTGTCTCTTCAGCTCCTCTGGTAAGATTCTGAAGGACAAAAATTAAGAGGTGGAGCACCAAATAGTTAATGTTTTGGAGGTGGGGAAGATATGAATAACTGAGACAAGATCATAGAATAGCAGTTCATATTCTCTCTCTCTCTTCTTGCCTCTGCCCCCTATGAATACCTCCTTTATGCATTTGCCTGTGGTTAAGTCTGGTAGCCTTCCGTTTGCAATGGACTCTTTGTCCCACCTTACATACATATTATTTTTTAATTTTAATCTAGAGAGATTATTTTATAAATACATTTAAGCATGTTATCTGCGCATGTGCATATTGTGCATAAGATTGCACGTTAATTTTTGTCTTTCTTTAGTTTCATTGCTCTGGTTTAAAACTGTTTTATGATAACTGAAAGAAATATTCACCCGAGTTTAAACTGCTGATGCAGAATCTTTTTCCTTGGTGGAATTTTGTTTGCACAAGTTATACTTCAGTAAATACCAAGCACTTTTATATTTGAGTAGAGATTAATTCCATGTGCTTGCCTCATAAAATGTACATTAACCCATTTGCTTCTAACCACATTTGGAGCTGGTCTTGAACCAGCCGTGATTATATATTACAGTCAACAGCTAGATAATTTCGACAAACCCTTTCTACATGCCTTTGAGATAGAGAATTGAGCCTTAAGGGTGAATACCATTTCCCCACTAGGACAAATACCACCCCTCAGAAGCTGGTCTTCCCTCGATGCTTATCAAACTCCAGCCACTAGGAGGCAGTATTTTGTAGCAGTTAAAATCTTCAGCTTTGACATCAACTAGACCAGGGTTCCAGGCTGCAACTAACAGGAGCATGGACTAGTTACCCACTTTCAGATTTTTCTTATTTTGAAAAATGGGTTAAGACCCATTACTGTTGCATTCTGATATGAAGATTAAGTGAGATAAGCTGTGTAAAGTGATTAACATACGCTTGGTGCTCATAAAACCCAAATAAACCTAATTTCTAAATGATACTTTGATCTGTTCCAACCTACAGATCTTTTTCTCCCCTCCTGCTCCACTCACCTAGCCTTACAAACTACTGTCTTCAAAAAGAATGCCATGGACACAGATGCAGAAAGCGTTAATTTTCATTAGAAGACTCTGGCATTAAGCCAAGGCACTATCAGCAATGCATCTCCCGTGCATCTTATTTCCCCTTTCATCTAATTACAGGGGCAACAGCAGGGGAAAGAGGTATCTTTTCAGCTAATGGTAAGGAATAACTGAAACCCAGATGAGTAAAACCTTTAAGGTTTTCAAAGTGTACACACTCAGGGTTCTGTTCTCTCCCAGATAAATGCGAGAACCAAATGGAAATCTTCTGTGATCTCCTAACACCGCTCCTGTATTCCCAAAGCCACAATGTTTACCTTGGAATGTCATGACTGTTGCATTGGGCTGATCTGCTATATAGCATCAGGATTTCCTTTGGTGTCATTTTCTGCTCCTTCATACCATGCACTTGATATCCATAACAACTGCATCAGCTACTGAGCATCTGTACCTTCCCTGTGTGTAGAACATGATGCTGTGAGAGTAATAATAAGAAGTAATAAGTGCCAGAGTAGTTCCTCCCCATTGTATCCTAATCTCTAAGTTTATCTTCTATTCAATTTAGCTATTCAAAACAGCAAATGAAAATTTCAGTGACAGATCTTGGTTAAATATATCCATTGTCTCTATAGTACTGCACAGAAATTTATGGTCTTAGAACTTCATTAACATTCAGAGACCACACAGTAGTTTCTAGTTCTTAACACAGAGACTACTGTCAATGAAAGCCACTGTTTGGGACTTATGTAGAACCATTATTCTGTAATCAACAATTGACCCTGTATGCAGCTTATTCAGGGATCTCAATTTCACTGCTTACATCAAGGCTTTAGCTATTCTGATGACTTCATTCATAATTTATTTTTCCAATTCTCATCAATCATTCACTCAAAAGAGTCTGTCTATAAATTTCTTGGTATCTAGACTAGTTTCCCTACATTTTTACCTACAAAGAAAATAATTTGTGAACACTTTAAAATTCCTGCTTTTGAGTAAAATTTTTCTCAACCTTTAGAGTTTTGATACCTTTACAGTTTAATAAAAGACAAGATTATAGATTTATAAAAACACCATTGATTTTTAAGTTCTTCCCAGAGATCAATCCCATGGCAGATTCATCTTGAAATGTAAGTGAATGCCTGCCTGTTCTAAAATCACCTCACATGGAGGAGAAGGAATCCTGGATTCGCCCTTAACTTTTCTGGGCAGACATTCAGAAGCAGAACTTTGGCCGGTTAAGAAGCACAGCTGTACCCTGCAGGTAGAATGAAAAGGTCCTAGACGAGGTCTTGAATGCATGTCCTTACATGGTTCACATTGCAACCTAATGTACAGTTGCAGACCACCCCACCTGAGATAATAAATGAGAAACTCTCAGGGCTGTTGAGCACTTTGCAAATTTTCACAGTGGCTCAGCACAAACTTGGTTAGCACAGGTGTTCACATAATTGTGATTCATTGGAGAAATTCTCGGTGCTCAATAGTCCTCTCACTCTTTTCCTCCTAGGTGGTGGCTGAGTGTGAGTATATTGTGGGGAAATGTGCCATGATGTTGAGCTTCACTGGTGCTTGGCTTGAAGGGTACTGGGTTGATTAAAAAAGAAAAAAGGAAAGAAAGAAAGAGAAAAAGAACAGCTAACTGTGTCCAATTCTCTTGGTTCATTTGCTTAGGTTTTAGAAATTGGAAAATGGTGTGTATTCAATAGTTCTGCAGGTAGAAACTAACTCTAACAACAGCAACAAAAACTCTTATGGTATTAAATAAGACTAAGACTTTTGACGGAGGTTGTTTTAAGATCATTAAGGCTTAAAACAATGCAAAGAACGCCGCTCTCATTTTTCTTGCTTTGTGGTTGCCGTCTTCTGGAACATGTGCTTTGGTGCCACCGATGCCCATTTGCTCATTTTAAGGTTGGTCACCATTTGAAATAAGACCCCAAGGTAATCAGTCTGAACTTGTGAGAAGATAGGTCACTCCACAATCAACCACTGATACCTGCTCTAACTTCTCTGCCACCACAGTGAAATAGAGTAACACAATATAGTCTCTAAGTAATAGTATAACATTTGTGTAGCTCTTAATGTAATAAATTAACTGACTTAGATTTTTGTAAATCCTTACAATTCAGTCAATCCGTATAGATGAAGTTGCTATATTAGGAAGCAGTGTGAGTTTGGGAATAATAGGGAATAAAAAGCCATCCATCTGTCATGTATATACGATCTTACACTATAATTTAATGCATTGAAGTTAAGAGAAATTTAAATTTTTGTACTCCTCTGCATTTGAAATTGCTTTACATTCTATCCCTGGTAATCAAATGGTGTGCCTTCTACTGAGTCTCATGTCTCTATCTAAATGGAAATATGTCTATATCACCACATTAAAAAAGAAAGTAATTTTCCCTGGAGAGAGAAAATTAAAAAAAAAAGGTCATATTTTGATTTTTCTTTTAAATTCTACAAGTTTTTCTAGCATTTGACGTCTAAAGTCATAGTTTCTTTGAACTCACTCCACCTTAAACCAAGTATCTACCTTCCACTTTGACGGTAGAGGGCCTGGATATTTTTATTATTCACACAATACCACAGACCCTCCGAGAAATGCCTGCTTCTTCTTTTTCAAATATAGATCAGTAATGTTGGAAATCTCAAATTCTTTATCATCCACATGCTGCCACCTCACGCTCCCACAGGAGATCCTCCGGACAAAGAGACATACTACTAATATCACAGACATTAGTCTCCAATACATACAGTGCCTTCTACCCTGTGGCTTGTATTAGATTGGAGCGTCACTGTGACTCCTGCCTGAACTGGGAACAGGCTTACATGAATTAATGCTTACTTTCAGCTCTCTGGTCCTAATGTACTCAACTCAGATCATCTAGGTTGGGAAAAATGCTTCAAAAAGAAACACACCATCGATTCTGAGCCACAGAGACAATTTCACCAGCTTCCAACGGAAAGTCTTTATCCAGAGACTAAGAGAACCCAGAAAAAGACTTCACCAAATAAGCTAAAGGTTAAACTGCATTTCTGTTTAGGTTTCTGTCATTTCTTGTTGATCCTTGTTGGAACTTGGTTTGGATAGAACAAAGGTGGGTATAGAGCAAGACAAAGAGCATAGTGCTTAGGGGGGAAATGAATTCCTGAGTGAGCTTGTATTGCTTGACAAGGGCAAGGTAGTGTCATGGACCAATTCCTGGCCCCATGCATGTGGCCAAGCCTTGGTTTCTGATCTGAATGTGAATGCTGATAATGTGTGCTGATAGAAATTGTTCAGAGTACCTTCCATCCATTGTCTCCATGTTGTGGCCAGAAGATTGCTCCTACTGAGATTCCCTAAGCCAGAAGCCTTGATCCTACTGTATACCACAAAAGCTGCCTTCTTGTGTTTATCTGCATGTTACCCCCCACCCCCAGGCTTCCTTATTCAACTGCCTACAACAATCCCACTCCTCTGTTTAACTGTGTATAATTGAGCTTCTGTGGTGCTGGGGGTTCTCCATGAGAGAGCCAGGCCCAACAGATCTATTCTACTCTGCCCTAGTCAGGTCAGTCCCTGGAGACCTGCAAGCACATAGTGAAGTGGTCCTGCACAAGGACTGTATGTAGGCACTGACTATGGGAACTTGGATTAACCAGACAAAGGAACACTCCAAGAGAAGTGCGCTAAGAAAGGTGAGGGAAGCAATAAAACAAAAGGAAAAAAGAAAAAAACAAGAAGACCTGAGGAATGAGAAGAACATTACAGTGCTCTGCAGGTGGTAGGCTCTCTCCTTGCTCCAGTAGGTTCTATGAGGTAGAATGCCAACATTTCACCTACTCATGAGACAAAGGAATTGTAACCAAAGTTAGAGAACTACTTTTAGGGTCCTTGACTGCTAGATGAGTACCTTTAGGACAGAAATTATGAGTCCATTAGATTTCAAGTAATTGTACATGCATGTTATTTCCATCCATGTCAATAATTAATATAATATACAATCAGTAATTGTTTTATTGAAATCATAGATTTTATCTAAGGATACGCTCAATTAGGAACTTCTTGAAGTCCATAATATCATGATCAAAACTGTCTATTTTCTTATAGTAAGTTTATCCTTACCAGCATCTAAGCTCATAAAAATATGTTTGAAACATAAATGACTACGGAGAACTATTAATGCCACGTGGGTTGTACTTTTAAGGCTTTGTACTCTTCTGGCTTTATTCTTGACATGCCAAAACAGAAATTTTTAGATTGGTGTTCACTGGCATTAGCAGACTTCTTTAACCTGTTCAGTTTGCTTCTACCTGCAGGCACTGGTGTGTGGAAATTGTGTTGGTGTGTTATACTTAATAATGACAGCTGTACTATTCCAGTCTTGAATGTATGTTCAAGACGTCTGCCAGACCTGAAAGCAAAATGTCTATAGAAATTATATTTAAAGTTCAGAGAGGCTTCCCTGTTTTTGTCTCCATCCCATGCATCCTCTCCCCTCTCTTCCTCCCCTCTGTTACTGCCTCTCCCCTTCTCTCCATTATTCTATACTAATTCATGCAGCTATTATACTATTCTAATACCATCCCATAATTTAGATATTATTTGACAGGTCATGTGATGAAAACTTCTCTCTAAAACAGGACAGCTTTCTTCCAACAGTTTCTCTGCTTCTGTCTTTACATGACTACATATTTTTACTTGTAGTGTTTACTGTAGGATGGAGTAACTTTTGTAGTGGGCACTAAAGGGATAATTAAGTCTACTTTCCAAGAAGTATAAAGGGAAATGGTTGAATTCTTTCATGTATCTAAGATATGTTGTCATCAAGACCAGTGAATAATGTCAAAAACATCATGCATTCAAAATGTATGTGTGGATGCTTGGTGGTTTGTACCATTGCTTCCTATCTCATCCTCCTTTAGAGTATATTAACATCAAATGATCTTTTTTGTGATTGAGATGCTTTTACTGGAAGGGACCCCATTGTCTTGAGTTCTCCCACAAATCTCCTCTCTCTAATTGCTCTAAGAGAGGCAACTTTATTCCCATTTAGGGAAGAGAATTCTCATAGGTTAGCCTCTGTGAGAAATTCTTTTGGCTGCAATAATTTGCTTGAATTAGGTAGAGTCAAATATCCATGGATGCTCTGGGGGAGGGGGGAATCCCCCTCCATCAGATTTAAATATTTCCAGATCTGCTGGTGGTAATTGACATAATTCATTCTAACGAGTTAGAAGTACTTGAAGAGCTTTCTGTGCAAACACTTGGAGCCACTCTATGAATTCCTAGGCTTTTAGGGCCCTCTCAGTCTCCAGTTTCTGCATTTATTGCATCCAGTAAACTGATAAACAAAAAAGATTTATTGTAAAACAGTTATAAGTAAAGAAATGTCCTCTGAGGATACAATAATTGTTTTCATTTTCCTTCCCCAGTGCCAGTGGTATAATAAAATGCTAATAGATGCAAATTATGCATGATCCTTAATGCATACTAAAGAGAAACCATTTAAAAACCAGGTACCTTTTGTTGGTGAGTAAGCAGTGGGACATTGTTTTCTTTCTGACATATTGTGCTAACTGGAAGTTTTCTTTGTGGATGGTCTGCACAGACAGGCCTTCTTAAGACAGTTGCAGCTAGACATTCCTGAGAGGAGTGGAGCCATCACTGGGGAGGACAGGAGGGAGAGGAGCAGAGCCATCACTGGGGAGGACAGGAGGGAGAGGAGCAGAGCCATCACTGGGGAGGACAGGAGGTAAACAAAGTCATTTTTTATTTCAAATGATTCCATAAGGAAATCATGGAAAGGAAACCAAAATATCTGAATAGGACTGTCACTGTAACTTAAGAAAGAGAAAATAGAAATGTATGAAAAATCAATGAGAAAATAATTAAATTGTGTGCACACCACAGAGCAGCCAGGGCATCTCATGCATTGAGACCTGGAGCTCAGGAACCAGAGTCATCAGTGGTTAAAAGGGAGCAGAGAAGAGCCGTCATTCTGAAGCTAATTTCATGATGAGACACTAAAAAACACATACCTGCTACGGTAGAGCAGGATATTTATAGGAGGTTAAAGATACAAATTAAAGTCCAGGAGCCTATACATTCCTGATTACCCAGCATTCTTAAATCAGTCCTCCTCAGTCTCACACCTGGGGTCTCAGCTGCAGCATAGCTGTCATTTACGCTATCCATGGCCCAGGATTGATGACAGTCATTCGCTGATGAAGCTGTATACATCATTTCTGTCCGAGCTGCACTGGCCAGATGGACCCTGACCATCCATCGCCTGTCAGGGCCGCATCTGTTCACACTGCTGCTAGGGGTACTAACAAGTCATTGGCTTCTCCAAAAGGACAGTGTCAGCTGGATAGGGCACAGCATAAAAACTGGTGTTGCCGGCTTTCTCTTTTTTCTTATCAAGGAACCGGGTTTGTTTTTCCCCTCCTAATAGAAGATACATTGCATTAACTTTTTAGAAAAGTTACAATATAGATACCCAAGGATCACAGACACTTTATCGACTCCCTATTGATAAAACAAATTGGTTTCCCATCTGAAATTTCTTCTGTTGCTGATGTTTTAGTCAAATATGACCCACTCAAGACTATGAAACTCAAGAGTTTGGCCAAACCTGGGAGTTTGTCCGCATTTGTGTTTATTAGAAAAGTCAAGATGGTTGTGCAGTGTTTTTCTTCCTTAGTTCCAGGATAATTGTTTTTGGTTTGCTTGTTATAAATGATGCTCTGAGACTAAAGTCAAAATGTAATTCAAAGAAAACTTCATAAAAAATTTGCCCATAAATTACATCAATAGTGAGTTCATGCAAATTTGGTAGAATCGCATTTTTCATTTAATCCATTGCTTTTTTAAGCAAAGAAGTCATTGTTTTACTGGAAAAATTAAGCACTACCTCTGATTCAACTTGCCCCTTGTCACAGGTAAAAATCTAAGCCTTTACCTTATATTAATTGGTTTACTGTTCACATCTCTATATAGTAGAACTCAGTTTTCAATGAAGAAACTAAAGACTGAAGAGATAAAAACAGTACAGTTATAGCATGATATTGGCATAATAAGACCTTGAGCCAAAAATAGGCCTGGCATCAAAGCCCAAGGTTTAATTTTTTTTAAATTTTAGTTTCCAAATATGATCTTCAAATATGAATCTAAACAGCCCTTACAGTCCAATTTCCTGATAATTAGAGAAAATGTATTCTTTATTAAAAAGAAATTATTTGCCTTGGCAAAATTTTAACCAGAGATTTCAAATTAATCAAGAAAGAGAACTAGAGTCCAAATTGGCCAGTTAACTACTTTCTTGTTTAATTTAAGGGTAGATTTCACTTTCAGAATCTCTTTTATTATATAAAGATGTGCTTCAAAATTAATAGACAACCACACAAATATTCTTATGTGGGCAAATGTGTATAGTTCATTCAAAATTATATCATGAAACAGAACATCTGAGAGGAGCACTCTTCCACAGGACAGCAAAGCAGAGATGTTGCTGGAGTAAATCTGAATGGGAATGGGTGTCTATAGGGATCCTTCCCTTCATTCTGTCTAACAGTCCATGTCCCACAGACAGCCTCCAGCCCTTTATTATTTCTGTTTACTGGTCTTTGATGGAAAATCAGGCACATTCACTCACCAATAGAAAGTGTCCATCACAGATTCGGGTGATAATTTATTGTAAAAATAAATTAGCTAATTTTATTACATGTGAAACTGATACAGAACAAGGTGTCGTTCTCAAGGGCACAGGGAAGGCATGTCTGCATTGGCAATGAAAGACACATTGTTGAAAACTATGGGTGACTATAGACTTCATTTTGGCTGTGTACTTTGGCAGCTTCAAGAAATCTGCAGGGAAATATCGCTATAATTCTCAATTTTGGCCGCTGAACTTGGCAAATTACATGGATTTCATTGCTACATAGTTTCAAACTCCAATTACTTCACTTTGCTCTTTTACTTACTATTTCATATTACTGTAAAATTTTAAAATACTGGGGCAAAATTAAAGATCTGAACCGATTTTCTATTGTTTCAAGATACAAGCAAATGCATTTCACCAAGAAAGTTTATGCAGGTCCTGGGGGTCACTCATTGAGTGCTGATTGTCACACTTAGCTCCTCTTGCATTCATTTGAGAACATTCCATGATCTAAAGGAATTTATGATCCCTAAGACCAGAAAATAAGTTAAAGAGGCTAAACTACCATTTAGTCATAAGAGCAATGCACTGAAGGAAATGAGATTTGCAGGCTTCCCAGTAGACTGGAACAGATACTTTGTAAATGTTTCTTACATTTAGAATGAGGAAATGAATGAATGAGTACAGATGAATTAAAGTATATGTGGGAGGGTGTACGAGATGGAATTCATAATTCCATCAGTTAAAATATTGGAGGGTGGTAAGACAAATAAGGATCCTCTGCGGTTATGTATACATTTATCCTGGGACCTGGGACCAAGAACATGGCAAAGAGACATCACAGATGTGATTAAGGTGTGGGCATCAAGGTGGGATGAATTATTCACTGTTACCTTGGCAGGTCCAACTGAATTGAATGCACTCCTACAAGTGAAAGCACTTCCTTGCTGTGATCAGAGTGGGATACGTTCAGAGGAAGCATCGTGAGAGAGATGGAATATTGCTGATTTTCAGGTGGAGGAAATGTGCCACAAGTCATGAAAGCAGACATCCTAGAAACAACACAGAAGAATCAGATTCTTCCCAAAACATCCAGAAAAGAATGTAGCTCTGACAGCACCCTCTTCTCACCCCTGGGTGACCCATGTCAGACTTCTTGACCTACAGAACTGTAAGGTAATAAAAGTGTGTTGTGTTAAGCCACTATATTTCTGCTGACTTGTTAAGGCAGTGATAGAAGGCAAATACATCTATCTGATGTTGTTTTAGCATTCCACAGTTTATAGATCCATCATGATGCCACCTAAGAGGTCAATGTCAAAAATGTGAATCTAAAGTTCAGCATTAAGTTCCATGAAGAAACTGCTCATTGTTTGAACAGATATAGCAATTAAACTTTGTCATGAAATAAGACCGTGTTCTAAAATAGCTGCGTTAAAATGTGTGCTCTGTTCTTCAACAGTAAAAATAATATGGCACTCTCCAGCACTGGCCAAGATCTCATTTAACCAATTTTGCAATTTATATTTATTTTAGTTAACCAGATTTATTTTAAAAAAGAAATTTTGTAGGGAAATCAATAAAATTACTGAAATAGACATTGTGGAATTGTATATATTCTTTCTCAGATATTCCATAGTACCTAGCACACCAATGCCTGGCTCACCATGCGAATTTAAAAATTGTTATTTGATATGATTAGTAAGTTTCATAAAAATTGGTTTAAAAGTTGTGTTTTGTTTGAGTATCCATCCTTGTGAAATACAGGGCTATTCATTGTGCAGATTTGTTTGTATTTGTCTGTTTTAAGGATCATTAAGTGTTACTAGCCTAAATAAGCTAGGTAGGAGCTTGCAAATTTATCTGGCAATTTAGTCAGTACATATATCATACCAAAGAATCATTATTTAGAAACACTTTGCTTTTATTTAAAAATGTGGTAAGAATTAGGGGAAAAGATACTGTGAAGCACTGTAACAAAAGTTTGTCCTGAAGTCATTTTTTTAAATGTAAGTACAGGATAGATTAAGAGCCCGCCCTTATATTGATGCCCACAACTGCATTCTGAATCATTAGTTTTGCCTTAATATGTATTAAAGATAAGACCTAAGAAGTTTTTAAAAACATTTCTACAATATTATCTTCTTGCTCAGTATCTTGGTTATGTTACTATTGCTGTGCTAAAACGCTGTGACCAAAAGCATTTTGGGAAAGAAAGACTTTATTTGGCTTGTACCTTCCTCCCTCTCTCTCCTCTTTCCTTCCTTCCTTCTTTCCTTCCTTCCATCTGTCTTTCTGCTGGATGAAGCCTAGGCCTTTGTACAGGCTATCATTGAGCATGTCCCCAGCCTTAGCTTACACTTTATATTACAAATTGGTAGCAACATTAGATCAAAATATTACCCATGGGTTTTCTGGCCAGTGATGTCATTCTACCCATGAAGAGCTCTACTGTTCAGTCTTTCTTTAGTTCATTTGCTGAACACACAAGGTTTTGTTTTGTTGGTTTTCTTGTTCCTCCCTAGTTTACAGCAAAAGATTACTTTAAAACTGTTGTGTCATACAAGACCCAATTCTACTACCCAATTATCTGCCTCTTCACCCTCAAATTGGCACATACATGCTCAAAGGAAGCCAGTGAGATCAAGCTGCTTGTGTAAGAAACTGTGTTCTGAGATGCTGGACCTGGAGGCAAAACTTTCAGGCTGCTCCGGGGCATAGCAATAGCCCTATGGGGAGGTGAAAGTCTCCAGGCAACCATGATAGCCCTCAGGTTAATCCAATAGAGAAAGATGGATTCCAAACAAGTGACCAGTGGCAAGGTAAAACTTAAACTAGTGATGTTTTCTTTTGCATTTTTACAAATTTGCAATCCCTGCGCTGATACTGATTTCATTTACTCTTACCAGGAGTGGAAGCAGTATAGGCAGGCAGGATTTTCCTTCTTGTGTTTGCATAACTCAGACCAACCTAAGTCAGAAATATAAGGCAGTCTTCAAATCCAACTGTGATGGGACACACATTTGAGGAAACTTTTGTCTTATGGCATGGGAGCTCAAACTCAGCTTTCCATTCTCAAGAACTTGCTGGTTTGTTAGTTTCTATCCTTCCCTCCCTCCCTTCATCCCTTCCCCTCCCCTCCCCTCCCCTCCCCTCCCCTCCCCTCCCCTCCCCTCCCCTCCCCTTCCCCTCCCCTCCCCTTCCCCTCCCCTCCCCTTCCTTTCCCTTCCCTCTCCTGTTTCTAGGGTTAGAATAAAAAGAGAAACAAACCCCACTACATCACCATACATTCTTCAATACAACAGGGCATTTTGTTTCTGCTTTTACACAGACTGCTATTCCACCTCACTCTCTTTGCTTCACTTTGTTTCAGCACTTTGTTTCAGATGTTGAGATGCAAAGGCAAAGAGACCAGTAGCAGCTGTTCATTTCCTGGGCTCTTACTGTGTAATGTTAACAAGACATACAGCTGATTTGTGACTAGTGTTCTCTTAGAAACATGTATGGAACAGCTATTAGTTTACTCCCTTTGCAAATCAGGTTCATCCCCTTCAGCTGTAGAACTAGGAACATGAACAATGCCTGCCTGTAAAGAGTTTTAACCCAGCAGATGTGGATTTTGATTTAATAGGAGGTCCTAAGAGAGTCTTTGGTACAGACTACGTAGACTCCTCTTAAGCCCTGGGAGGAGAGAGCAGAGCCCTCCCTGACTGTGCAGTGGCCTGCAGGAGTGTGAGGAGTAAAGAGGATAAGCATGAACCTTGAGGATCCTGCCAGGCAATCAATAAAACTTCCTCTCTGGTCCAAAGCGTGCCCTTAATTAGCTGGCTTTGTATTTAACTTGCTTTTGTGATGTCTCATGAATGCACTTTGAATATTTTTATATCTCATATTTTAAGATCCTGGTGAGGTAAGATCACAGGTCTCACTCTTCTTATTATACCTTACTGGCTGAGAATTAAGCTCTGACCTCAGACTTCTGGGTTTTCAATCCCTCTCTACCACTGTTAATTTGAACTCTGGTAACTCGTTAAACCTCTCTAGGACTTTCTGTTTTCATCAGATGAGAATGAGAATAATAGTTTTGCTTACCTTAAGAGGTTGTAACTGGCTTAGAAATCTAATACATAGCACTTAGCACAACTGTTCTCATGAGGATGTTGTGAAATGACGTACTTCTCTTCCTTCCTCAGAGCATGACATGGCACATGCTGAGCGACGAAGAGCCACTTTGAGACTTTAAGGAAACACCATCTTTTCTGTTTTGAAACTGGGAGAAGACAATTTGCCATTCACAGTTCGTGCTCTGAAGCCTCAGTACAAAGAGAGGGTGGTGGGATGTCGCACACGATCTTTTGATGTGCTCTTCGCGAAACAAACAACATTGGATACACTCCTTGAAACCTGGATGGAAACTTATCACCCTTTATAACCTAAGGGCCCAGCACAGGTCCTGGCACCTGGTAAGACCTTGAATGCAATAGTGTACCACACAGGAGGTTTTTTCATAATAGATAGTGGTAAATAGATGTCCCAATGAAAATGGGTATACTGAAGTACCATAACTTCAGGCTAGTGGCTTGTGAATTATACTTAAGTGTTATCTGAGACAAAATATTTTATAGATGGACAGGAATATTTTTTTAATCCCAGGACTTTATATGTTTCTCCAAGTCTACTGTAGTCTTCTAAAAATCCTTTACTTTCCCTTAAAGACGGTCTACACATCCTCTTTGAATAAGGAGGTTATTAACTTATTGGTCATTTTGGGATAATAGGTGATTACCTTATATGAGTGACTCTGTGAATGTAGTAATTTTGTCCTTTCTTCTGTTTAATCAATTTGCAGCTTGCTCCAAAAAGATTTAGAGTATGTAGAGAATATTTTCTTTGGTCCCTATACACAGGATTTCCTTTAAGTTAAATAATGTGCTAGAAAGTCTTACAGAATTCATTTGAAGCTAGATATTTACAGCTTGCTGCAGGAAATCACCACAAATCAGACCTAGTCGAAAGTAGAAAAGTTAAGTCTTGAATGCCTTCTAAACCCACATCGGCAGGGATGCAGTCTTCTCTTACACTGAAGTGCGGAAGTAGTAATGCAGCCAAGGATGCTCTGGGAACATCTCCCAATTTCCCTTGAGCTTCATAAAGAAGGCAAATGCCATTGCCCATATGGTCAAAGTCGATCTCCAGCCCCATATTTCCTATGCCTATAATGACATGGTTGGCCTTTCTAGGTGGTCAGTCCCAATACTGAGTCATCTTAGCAAAAGGTACAAGAGAGGAGAGGGAGTGACATTGTTGCATAAATTGCCAGTGTCCTAACGTGTCCTACAATAAAACTGCACTTCTGGTTAAGACGTTTCCAAGGGTATTGCCCAGAAGCCAGGAGTCAGGGTTAAAGGTAAGACCTTTTCTTATTATTGAGACAAAATTCTTTAGCATTCAATTTCTTTTTCTTTTTCTTCAAATTTGTCTTTACTTTAGCTTTCACAATATATTTCAAATTTTCAAAAAGATATGATTTGAATTCATTTACTAGAGACAGAAACAACCAAAATTTGG
Source organism: Cricetomys ansorgei (assembly GCA_026225945.1). Lineage (NCBI taxonomy): Eukaryota > Metazoa > Chordata > Mammalia > Rodentia > Nesomyidae > Cricetomys > Cricetomys ansorgei. The sequence goes on along the minus strand of JAMJFZ010000716.1, from coordinate 17,467,706 downwards.
GAAATTGTGTACTGCTCTTGTACCTTTTCTATAAGTCGGAAATTATGTAAAATATAAAAACAATAACATTTATATCAATTATACATTTTATTGAGACTACTAATGGGTTTAAAATAAGAAGCTATGTGCTAAATTAAAAACCAAATCTCTAATTTATCTTACAAGTAAGGCTAACAGATTGTCAGATTCACTCTAAATTCTATAAAGTATTAATTCTTATTTATTTATTGATTGATTGATTTATTGATTTATTTACTTATCTGGGACAGGGTTTCTCTATTGTAACTCTGGCTGTCCTGGAACTCACCCTGTAGACCAGGCTGGCCTTGAACTCACAGAGATCTGCCTGCCTCTATCTCCCACATGCTGGGATTAAATTTGTGTACCATCACCTCCTTAATTCCCAAGTAAATTCACAGAACTATCTAGAGAATATTGAACTATGGAAGAGTATCTGATCTCTTGGTTACCAAAATACATGAAAAGAGGATTTAGGTGTGTAACTTCTCTATTAAGTATTTTCTTTAATCAAATAATCTTAAGGTCTGTGTAGGGAACTTGCAAAATAGTTCCAGAGACTAGTGTCATTCAGCCAAGGAGTTATATGACATGCTTGACTAATATTTATTAAAAGCTTTCCAAACATTCTTAAATTGAAATCACAGGGAGTCTAGTCTTCCAGTATGTCTGTAGAATCTGTAGAAATGTAGAAGAGTTAATGATAAAGCTGTAATTTCAATTATTAGTCTGTATTTGCAAAAAAAAATGGTAGAAATGTCTGCAATAATAAAACACATTTACTGATAGATGACAGACCGTTTTGGCAGAGGAAAAGCTGGATAGATGAAGAAATACATACTTAAAAATTAGTTAACTCAGACCTAATTTGTCAACCTGCAGGGATGTAAGATCAGGGTTTGTGGTGAAAAATTGCTTTCTCCATATTGAACATTAGGGGTTTTTAAAAAATAACCATGACTACATCATTTTCCCTGCACCACTATGAGGGAGAGTGTCATCATTTGAGTAGTTTGAGCCACATTGCCATTGGCAGCGACTAACTGATTCTCCTCTGCCAGTTCACTGGGGCAGCCAGTAGTAGGTTTGCCAATATGCTGGGAGAGGTCCAGTGACTCTTTGGAAGTGGAAGGCTTTACCTGGATGAGCTCTGGCAGTCAGGATGGACAATTCCCTGAGCTGAGCTCAACAGCCCATGGACACAGGTCAAGAGTCCTCTGCTGGCTGCAGCTCAGGTGACTTCAGAGCAGGTTGCTGGAGGGAGTTCAGCAAACCACTGAGATGAATCCATGAGAAACCATCTGACAATAAATTAGGGGAAAATTCAATGGCAAACCTCCAAAAGCTATAAAAGCAGCGATTAGAAATCAGAAGCAGTGCACAGATCCGTAAGGAGAGCTCTTGGCAGACGGATGAGCGCACACTTTTCTTTCTTCATTTTCTATGTTTCTTTTGTTTTATTTTTACTTTTACTATTTGTTGCAGAAAAGCACATCGAAATGGTACAGAAATATAAATCAAACTTTTAAATATGTTTTTATAAAATAATTTCTATGTGATATTCATGTCATTTTTTTAGACTTAGGTCAAAACTAAATGGTATAGAAATGAATTTTTTTTAACTTTATCGCATTTTCTACTTCTTTTATGACAGCTGAAGATCATGTGTATGGGTACAGATGGGAAGACAAACTAATAGGTGGAAAAAATTATTTTATGAATAATGATAAAATCAGCTTCATAGCTGAAATAAGACTAGTTTTTCAATTAACATGTTTCTATCTGGTAAAGAATGCTATAGATTTTCAGCTTAGTACCAATAATGAGAAAAAAACTGTTACCCCTAATCACTGACACTTTCCAAAGTTCTATTTCCCCATTTACCTATCAATTTCTGTCAGTTTGAGCTGAATCATTCGCATTTTGCTACATCCTTGCATGGCTCCAGAGGTTGGGTCTATGTGGGGAGGCAAAGAATGAAGAAAAGACAGAGATGCAGAAATACGGATACAGGAGAGCCTGGATCAGGTGGATTGGGCTTCCTGATGGAAAAGCAGCAGCACTTGGAGCTCGGCCTGTTTATTGCATATAGGAAGGAGGTGTCATTGCATATGAGTAAACAAGGAGGTAGGTCTATTATGTACATCTGAATAAGAAGACAGGTCTAGATAAGCTTGGTAAGAGCGATTTCTACAGAGGGGCAAACATCTGGGAGGGACTGTGATGGACATTTCATACACACATCGTCAACACTTGCACTCACCCCTCTGAGCCTCACCCGGGGACGTTGTGCCACTCCAATAAGGATAAGGCACTGGGGTTCTTGATTTGACTGTGTCCATGTCAACAACACATTTGCTCAGAACTTCACTGTCTCCCTAAAACATTTCAGTTTATACTACTAATAGGTTTAGAGATGGTTTATCTCAGAAAAGAAGTAAAAAAATGAAAGAAAATGAATAAAAAAAAAAAAACCAAAAAAACAAGAGAATGTTTCTGTGGCAAGTTACTGCTGTAAGGAGTCATTCTAACTAAGCGTGTTAGGAGTTGCGGTAAACTCACTCAAGCAAAGACTGATTCACTGCTGGTTATCAGACTTGCTTTTCCACACCCTAACACAGGCCAGTTACAAAGGAGACATGTTCTTACTGGGGAGGGCTTATCACCAATGTGTATTAAAGTTAGTACCTACTTATGGTCACAGATTTTCAAGTTAAATAAGTAGGTGGCCATAATGTCCCACATGTCAAACTAAATATAAGTAGTCATATATTCTGTAAGTAACTGAGATGAGGTGATCAAAGTCAAATAACCAAACCTAAAGGGAAATGCATCACTTTTGAGAAATCAAAAGAAGCTGTGAAAAGAAAAGAAATATTTAAATAAGCTTTCGTCTATCTTATTTTCCATCAAAACTTGTATTTTCTTACCTGGAAGTGTATCTGATAACTATAATACATAGAAAAGGACCCTATGCTTCCTAAGATTAAGCAAAGGCATGTCTGGACTGAAAAGAGTTTAAAGCCAAACAGGTGACCTTTGTAGACTTTGGACTATATAGGAGAAGGCAAGATGAGGGCTTGCTATTTTCCCTGTTAAGTTTTGATGGAATACTCTTAAATTCTGGGACAAGGACACAGTATACTATAATTTGGTTGTTTTCAGAAAAACCTGTTTACCGAGTGAAAATTGTGTTATCAGATAACAATAGGATAAAATTTACAATGCTTGCAAAACATGTATTGATATTTAATCAGGCTGTTGTTTAAACAGCTGATCCTATGAAATTTTACACAAATATTGAATTTTTCTGGTGCAGTTCTGGACACATTCAAGGACTCTTTCATATTACTTTTCAAGTAAAGCTATCAAAGTGATAGCACGAGACTCATAATTATTCATCATATAACTTTAAAACGTCAGCACTGGCCCATTGAAATAACTGTTTGAAATAAGCTATGTGCCCACATAGACAAAACATTTCCAGGTATCTCTGTGTCTTTTTCCTACAGAACAAGATCGTGAATAAGTCATGGTAAAGATATGTGGTTTTCAAACAGAGTAAACTAATACACCTTTACACTGAAATCTGTCATTTTTATGAAAAAGTAGACAATACCTAGCTACAAATACAGTCCTATAGAAGTTGTTAAGAGGAAAACTCCAATCTAATGAGATTAACCTTATCTTAGAAAAATACAAGGAATAGCTAATCACAGGCCAGAATATCAAAAGAGGGGAACTACACAAACACACACCCACAACAACAAAATAGCAGGAATAAACAAACAATGTTCATTGATAGCTCTCGACATCAGTGGTCTCAATTCTGAAATAAAAAGACACACAGACTAGCATACGGGGTGTGAAAACAGGATCCATCTTTCTGCTACATCCAAGAAACACACCTTCACATAAAGAATAGACATCACCTCTGGATAAAGGATAGAAAAAATATTTTAAGCAAATGAACCTAAGAAGCAAGCTGGTGTATCTATCTTAAAATCTGAAAAAATAGACTTCAAACTCAACTAATCAGAAGACATAGGGAAGAATTCTACACACTGACCAAAGGGAAGTTCACCAAAAGGACACTTCAATTCTTAACATCTATACACCAAACACAAAGACACCCAAGTTCATAAAAGAAACATTACAGCTTAAACCACTTATCGACTTTTACACATGGATAGTGGGAGACTTCAGTATTCCACTTTAGGTAATAGACAGGCTATGTAGACAAAAACTGAAGAAAGAAATGCTGGAACTAACTGACATATAAACAAAATGGATATTACAGATACCTAGAGAATATTTCACCCAAACACAGAAGAATATACCTTCTTCTCAGCATCTCTTGGAACTTTCTACAAAATTGACCACATACTTGGATCAAAGCAAGTCCTAAGAAACATAAGAAAATTGAAACAACACCATATCCTATCTGACCACCATGGATTAAAGCTGGATATCAACAACAACAGAAACAACAGAAGGTTTACAAATTCATGGAAACTGAATAATTCACTATCAAATAAAAAATAGGTCAAGACAGAAATAAGGAAAGAAATTAAAAACTTTCTAGAATTGAATGAAAATGAACACACAGCATACTCAATCTTATGGGACACAGTGAAGGTGGTTTTAAAAAGCCACTTCATAACATTAAGTTTCTACAAAAAGAAAAAAAGAGAAAGAGGTCTCTTACTAGTAACTTAACACTTGAAAGCTCTAGTACAGAAAGAAGTAATCACACTCACAAGAATTAGATTGAAAAAAATAATCAAACTAATGATGAAATAAGTAAAATAGAAACAAAGGGAACTATTACAAATCATCAATGAAACAAAGAGTTTGTTCTTTAAGAAAAATAGTATACATGAATGATTCTAAAAATTCCATGGAAATCCTATAGCTGATAAACACTTTCAGTAAAGTTTCTGGATACAAATTTAACTAAAAATATCATTTGCCCTCTTAAATAAAAATGACAAATGGACTAAGAAAGAAATCAAAGAAACAACACCTTTTACACTAACATCAAATTATATACAATTTTGTGATGTAACTCTAACAAAAAAAACGAAAGACTTTAAGACATGGAAGAAACAAATTGAATGTATCAGATAATAGAAAAATTTCTCATACTCATACATTGGTTGGATTAACATAGTAAAAATGTCTATCCTACCTAAAGCAATGTACAGATTCAATGGAATCCTCAACAAAATTCTGACACAATTTTTCACAGATTTGAAAGGGTAATTTTCAGTTTCATATGGAAACACTCCCCTCCCCACATACAAAACAAATAAACAAACAAATAGGATAGTTGAAACAAACAAGAATACTAAAATAGTCACTGGAGTTATCACCTTCGTGGACCTCAAATTGTATGACAGAACTCTAGTAATCAAAACAGAATGGTATTGGTACAAAGCCAGGCACATTAATCAATGAAATTAAATTGAAGACCCAGACATAAACCCATACACTGAGAACATATCATTTTAAAAATAAAGAATTAGAAGTACATATTGGAAAAAAATAGCATCTTCACCAAATAATGCTGGTCAAACTGGATGGCTACATGTAGAAGAATGCAAATATATTCATACTTATCACCTGCACAAACTAAACTCCAAATGAATCAAAGACTTTGGCATAAAGCTAGATACATAGAACCTGACAGGAGAAAGTGGGAGTAGCTTTGAACTCATTGTTACAGGAAAAGACTTTCTGAACAGAACACCATTAGCACCGATATTAAGATCAACAATTCATAAATGAGACTTTGTAAAACTGAAAATCTTTATGCCAGTCTACAGAATAGGAAAAGATTTTTACCAGTTCCTCATCGGATAGAGGGCGAATATCCAAAATATAAAAAGAACTCTAAAATCTAGACATCAAGAAAACAAAAACATTTAAAATTGGGGTACATATCCTAATGGAGAATTCACAAAAAAGAAATGCAAATGACCAAGAAACACTTAGACATCATGGGAAATGCAAATCAAAGTTACTCTGAGATTTCATCTTACACCCATTAGAATGACTAAGATCAATAAAACATATAGCAGCTCAGGCTGGTGAGGATGTGGAGTAAGGGGATACTCATCTATTGCTGGTGGGGGTGCAAACTTATATAGCCACCATGGAAATTAGTGTTATATTTTCTCAGGAAGATGGGAATTGAACTACTTCAAGATCCAGCTATATCATTCTTGGGCATATACTCAAGGGATGTTTCATTCTCCCACAGAGCCAATTTGCTCAACCATGTTCATTGCTGCTCTATTCATAATAGCCAGAAATTAGAAACAACATATATGTCCTTCATTATAAAAATTGATAGAGAAAATATGATACATTTTCACCATAGAATATTACTCCTCCATTAAAAAATACAATTATGAAATTTGAAGGTAAACCGATCAAACTAGAAAAAAAAATCATTCTGAGTGAGGGTGCCTGGACCCAGAAAGATATATATGATAGATATTTGCCTATATGTAGATTTTGGCTATTAAATTAATGATAATCAAGCTACAGTCCATAGAATCACAGAGCTTAGGTATAGTGTAAAGAATTGAGCAGAGGTGGGGCACAAGTCTAGATTTCCCTAGTAAGGAGACGTAGACTCGATAGTTTTGAATGGATGAAATCTGGGGAATGGGGACAGGGACTGGAATGGGAGGATCAAGTGAGGAGTGGGAAGGAAGAGAGAGAGAGATGAAGGAGGGAATAGGGAAGAGAAAACTAAAATTAATAAAATTAAGGCCCTATTTAGGAGTAGTACAGAAATATAATACAGTGGAATCATTTCATATATATTATATATATGAAGGTGATCTAAGTGAAATTGCCAAATAAGGGGAAAGACAGAGGCCTCAACTGGACATCTCCAAATGAAGCTTCCGGTACTGGGGATTGGTTACATCTAACTGAGTTTTTCACCCTAAAAAACCTAGGTTATTGTCAAGACTACAGTTTGCTCTCCACAAACTGATGTCAATGCCTCATTGTTGAAGACAATATCCAAATAACTTGTTAAACAGGGAGAAGTCGAACTGGTGCCTACCTAGAGCCTTACTCACATATACTGACATCTTTGATGTGGGAAGGTACTCTGCACACTACCAAACGATACACATCAACATCAACAAAGCTACAAACATTTTGATCTACAATGGTGTCATGCCTGCAAAATATGCTAAGGTGATGGTGGCTCAAAGCTGTTGGGAGTAACCAACCAATATATAATTTGACTTAAGGTTCACTTCTCCAGTTGGAACCCATACCCTACAATGATAGGGTAACCAGGATCCTGACTGTAAAACAAATGGACCTAGGATAAAATCAAATACTTCCATTGTACTAAAAGTACAGAGCAATAAATTGGCTCGTAATAGGCTTCTGCTGTCCTCAGATCAGTACAGTTCTCAGCCAACATCAGAGAAGTTTCCTTCCACAGCAAATGGTAACAAATACAGAAACCTACAGCTAGACAATATGTAAAGAGTGAGAGACTTTAGAACACTTAGCCCTAAATGGGATGGCTCCATCAAATCCCTTCTCCCAGGGTGCAAAGAATCCTACAGAAGAGGCAGAAAGAATGTAAGAGCCAGAGGGGATGGACAACACCAAGCAAAAAAGGCCTTCTAAACACAACAGGTTAAACAACATATGAACTCAAAGAAACAGATTGCACAGATCTATACCAGAAGGAGTCCTAGAGCTGAAAGAAGTGGGCATATATCCCTACCCCTAACCCATAAGCTCTCTCCAATTGATAACCATTTGCAAATGCAAATTTAGTTTACTCCATGGAAGTCTCACTGGGGAATCAAATTATTCTTAAGACTAGACCACATGACTAGCTTTAGATGGCCAACAGAAAATGAGCTCAATGACATCTTTGGAGGTTCCATGTCTTATGTTGTATCAGGGATTTATTTTAATGTTATTTTTATTTTACTTACATGTTTTTTTCTATCTTTTCTCCTAGAGGTCCTTTGCATACATATTATATCCTCCAGTCTATTGTGTTTTTGGAATTCCTGAATGAGTGAACAGGTGGGTCTCTGAATCTATATCTGTTTCTTGTGCATTTTCTTGGGTTCTTTCCCATTTGTTTATTTGTTTTTTCCTTTCCCAGTGTATTAGGTTTTTTTTTAATCTTATTATACTATATATTATATTATTAACTCTCAGAAGCTTGTTTGTTTTCTCATGAGTGATAGAAAGGGGTGGATCCAGATGGGAGGGGGGCTGAGGAGGAAGTAAGCAATAGAGGGAGTGGAAAACATAATCAGGATATGTTATATGAGAAAAAAATAAATTTCCAATAAGATAAAAAATAAGGGAACTAGAGATTAGTATTGTACAGGTTTCCACCACAAGCCACAACTTATAGGCAACACAGAGCAGTAGAGCTGAGGCCCACTAAAATACAACAGGGCCAGTAAACGGCTTAGTGAGGAAAAGTGTTTTTCACCAAACCTGAAAGCCTAAGTTTCATTCCTGAGACCCATGAGGTAGAAGAGAACCAACTCCTGCAAGTTTTTCTCTGACTTCCATATGCATGTCATGGCACATGTGTAGAAGCACATAAACAAACATACAGAATGCATAAGTAAATAAATAAATAAGCAAATGGAATAAAAATTAAAAGTCAGCAAAATATAGATTGAGTACCATACATTCCCACAGCTGGATTTTATACAAACTCTATAAAGCATTTAGTGTTATCTGTACCCATATACAATAAAATAAATGCTTAGAGAATCAAAAACTTGCAAATGACTCTGTGATAAAGTCACTAAATCATAGAAAATAGACGCCTACTTAAGGCCTCTGACATTGACACATGTGCATTCTAGCATCATATTCTGCCAACCCTCAGATGAAGGATTCATGGAAATGAAATCCAGATTGCATTTGCATATCATCTGAGAAACTTGAAGGTTAGAATATAATCCCTAGCTCAATAAGGCAAGGTCCAAATAATGATAAACAAATTTAGTCCAATTTTAATTGTTTAGAGAGAAGAAAGTGTAAATGATTATACTTTCAGTTTTGGTGCAGGAGCCATTAGAAGTAATCCAGCTTCTCCTTGCTCTCATTCGCATAGCTTCTTTCTAACAGCCCTGCAGAAGGTCTTTGTACATCCGTTTTTTCCACTGGTTCCTTTTATTGCCAACATGACACAACCAAAAATTTCACTGAAAGAGGGATACACAACTGAGGCATTTCTCAGATCAGATTGACATGTGGCCAAGTGTATAGGAAATTATTTTGAATGTTGATTGATGTAGGATTGCCCAACCCAGTGTGGGCAGTACCAACGCTGGGCAAGTTGGTCCTGGGCTGTAAAGGCAAGCTGCCTGAGCAAGAGCCAGGGAGAATAAACATCGTTCTTCCAGAGTCTCCACTTTGGTTTCTAACTTCAGGCTCCTCTGTTGACTTCCTTCAATGGTAAATTGTGAACTGAAAATATAAAATAAAACAAACCCTTTCCTTTCCAAGTTGCTCTTGGCTATAGTGTTTATCATAACAGCAGAAAAAGTAGCCAAAACAATTTTCAACCACTAACCAGAGTAAATGTCAGAAATATGTACTACATTCATTAGAAGACTAAGTATTTCTCCTTGGATACTCCACTTATATCTCAATGGATAGAGCTGGCCATATGACAACTTCAGCTGTAGAAACCAGGAAAGGGAGTATGTGGGGACTTCCCATTTCTGTGTAGGAAGTGAACAAGAGGGAACATCTTGGTATGGTGGAGGGCTGGCCAGGTTACAGTGTCTGCCAGACAGTTAGTATCTGGAAAGATCAAAAGACTATTTCTGCTTCAGAGAAGCTCACATCTGCTAGCAGAAATAAAATATGTTCATAAACCACCATAATGCCAGGTAGACAGTACTGCACACAGTTCTTACAGATGTGCCCTGTGTTTTCAGGGCTTTCCTCCTTCGTAAGAATCTTCCTTTGTTATGACTGCAACAATAACTTGCAGCTCTGGGTTTATTTGTCCCCCTAGTGTAGCAATCTCAGAGCAAATAAAAAACATTCCTCTTTCATGTTGCTACCTTTAGTGAAAGCCCTGGGGACAAAGGGACTGCCCTGTCTAGGTCGCATGTCTGTCTATCCTGAGGCCATTGCCCATCACCATGGGCCGTGTGAATGAGGTGATAACTTTGTGTTGAAGGCTGTAGTTAGGGGAGCATCAGGATGCACAGAGGCTCCTGAGTAACCACTTCATTGTCCACAAGGAGGATTTCCTCACTGGGGAGGTTTCTGAATAAGTAACATGTACTCACTCCAAAGCTGATGCTGCTATTGTGGGAATAGGAATAGCAAGTTACTGCAGGCTTTAGTCCCACAGGACTGCAGGATGAAGATGCTCGTGCAGACCTGTTTGGTTGGTAAAGCCGTAATTGCCCTGACTCTTCCCAAGTGTTGCTCACTGTGGCTCATGTAAACGGTGTGTTGTCATTGCTGGTGATTACTTGTTGCAGGAAAATAGGAAAGAAAATTTTGCTATCTATCAAAATTACATCTCTGGAAGGTGACAATGTTTATGTGACAAAGGGATTCACAGTACATTAAAAATTAAATTTATCTAATGCTCTGAGTGATACAATTCTGTCCATTTGCTAGAGTTGAGAAATGTAATACATTTCACATATTCATGTAGATATTTGACTTTCATTTCATCACACTTTATCTGTCCTGAACACCCACACAGATCTTACTCTACAACTTTCCTTGACCCTAATTTTCTTCTCCTCAGATGAGTGGGCTATTCCTGCCACCCCCATTTATCATAACTGTTTTTCTGCTTGGACTTCTAAACTGTGGCTTCAACTGTTAATGCTCTCTGGAAACTTCACTCTGGAGTTCACCTCCTTCAGTGGCCCCATCTCAATCCAAATTTTCCTTGACCTTCACATGGCATTTTCCCCCCTGCTAATCAATTTCTCTTTCTTTCCTCCATTGCCTTCACTTTGGCCCTTGAGAACTTGACTCTAAATTACAGTTCCAAAATGGTGAACCACTTCTGTCTCTGAAATGAACTTTCTTCATATACTCAGTCTGAATTCTGTGTTTGGGGAGAGCACTACATTCTCCCTAAAGTCTTTACCACCGCTTCCCGATCATTCCAGTCTGCAGTGATTCTCCCCGCAACCCCCACACATACTCATATTGTTAACACTGTCACTTTTCTTTTTAATTGTTTTCTAGATTCTTCCATTGTTGATATTATCAATCCTTCCAGATTAGAGCCCATTTCTGCAAGTTATTTTTCTGGGTTCTTTCTGGGTCATTGAGGATTTCATAAAAATACATTACAAAAATGTTTTCAATTTAATTTGTTCTCTAAATAAGCATATTCAATATTTCTATGAAACCACAAAAATTGAAGGTAGTAGCATCTTTTTAAACTTAATGGGTTAAAAATGAAAAGGAGTCAATTATGTAAATTAAACTTTCATGTTCCTAAATGCAAAATTTCTGGGAAGGAAAGGTGTGTAATGGCAAGTCTCAAGGGATGAATACATTCCAGAAACATCAAAGAATAACACTGCAATCTTTAGAGCAATTAATATCCATTTCAAAAACTTAAACCCTCCCAAATTAATACCAGCATTACATTTTACAGACACTTAATATTTTAACATTTCTACGTTTTAATAAGATTTTGGTAGTATGAAAATAAAGCCATTATAAAAGACAGCTTATATTCTTACTAATTCTACATGATTTAAAATTTCATATACAGCAAAAAAGTAAAGGATAAGAAAGGATTAAAGGATAGGAAGCATTTTAATTAAGAGCAAATATCCATGTATGAAAGGACACAACTCAAATCCAGCTCTCAGTATCCCTAAATATATTAATAGAAATAAAAAACATTTTTCCCAGTTACATATTTCTGACTAGAATGTCTGATTCTTGAAAGACACTTTCACATTCTTGGATCTGGGGCTGGTCCTTGTCCAGTATTTCAGTAGCTGAAGCTGTCCGTTTCTGACACTATGCCTTCATTGTGGCCAAACACAACCTCTGTTGTTTTGAATCTCAGCTCTTAAATTTCCTCTACTTCCTTTTTCCGTGGTATGCACATTCAATATGTGACAAGTAGCTTTCTTTTGACCCACATTCCTGCTACTATTGAAAGGGGTCGTTTTTATGTTCTGCTGAAACCATCCTGACTTGGGAAGTTTCTTCGTTCATGAAACCACATGTTTTAAATGTTTATGTCACAATGAACTTAAGTTAAATCCATCATTGGAAATATGCTTTACTGTCACTTTATAAAGAAATTCTAGATGCCATGAAACATTTCCTGGTTTTTAGATCATTAGTATAGGGTTAAACTTGTCTACACAGCCCTCCAGGGGTGCTGCTGCGTTCCTTGCTTTACTGTAGCCTTGTCTCTTCTGCTACGTTGAAGTCATGAGAACTCAGCCCTCACCAAGCCTGCCTCTGGCCATTTGTCTATTTATAGCTAGTGGTTTTACATGTCATTGTCTAATTCCTATTTATTGGGAACTTATAAAGTAGATTTGCTTAATAAATCAAATGAATATGTGTTTCTATATTGAATATTTCTGTATCTCTGAGTAGAAATTCTTGCATGGTTTGGAAACATTTGAAAGTCTTTAGCTGTCGCTGATGCAGCAGCACACATTTGGGTCATGCACATTGCTTGTGCACACAAAATCATCACACCTGGGAGCAGTCCTGACCCTTGCTGTTGCCCTGGGAGAGTACTTCCTGACTTCCATTCAGGATTAGTTTGTTAAGTGAATGAATGAAGAAATTAACATTTCTTAGGAATGACCGATCCATACTACCTTGAACATCATCACTGTGTCAGTTTATCCAAGAATTCTTTTACAGGCCTGGTGGTAAATGCTCAGTCTCAGCTATTCAAGAGGCTGAAGCAGAAGGAACACAAGTTCCAGGGCAGCCTTGGAAGCTTAGTGAGTCTCTGTTTCAAAATAAAATGTAAAATGAAGGCTGAATACAGCTCAAGTTTAAAGCACTTGTCTGACATCTTCAGGGTCCTAGGTTCAATCCCCATTATTGCCAAACCATCTTTTTCTTTTGCTTTGTTTTGTTTTTGCTGTTGTTGTTTTTCTTACAAGACAGTATTTCACTGTTGTAACTCTGGCTGTCCTGGAACTCACTCTGTAAACCAGGCTGGCCTCAAACTCAGAGAGATCTGCCTGCCTCTGTTGCCTGACTGCTGTGATTAAAGGCGTGTACCACCACTGCCCAATGCCAAACCATCTTTTAAATGGAGTTAGGGATATAGTCCAGTTTGCAGACTGCTAGCCTCACATTCAAGAAACTGTGAGTTTTATCCTTAGTGCCAAATAAATCAGGTATAGCAGTGCTCACCTGGAATCTCAGCACAGGGAAGGCAGGGGAAGAAGGATCAGAAGTTAGAAATAATCTTCAACTACTGAGTAAACTGGAAGACAACCCATGACAGAAGGCTCTGTCCCTTCTGTTTATAATGAATGAATGAATAAATGATGAATACACTCCTAAATATTAATGGACTCAAGAGTAGAGATGAATAGTGGTTTGGACAAGGGGGATGATTTGGATGAAATATTCAACCATCTTCCATGTAATTGGAATATAACATTTTTCCTCTAAAGTATTTTACTAACTTTCCTCTGAGCACTTGTTTCTTCTCTACCCAGGCCAGAGGCTGTGCTGCGGTAGCTACAGCCACACCTGCTCTTAGCCTTATGCTGAATAAAAGACTCTATCATTTAGCAATCTAGCTTTAAAATCAGTACTGTCTAGTTTACAAGAAAATACTTATCATTTCAGATATTAGTAATTTTTTTATTTAAACCAGATGGTTTTCAACAGACAGGAAATGAATAAAGTATCTGTTGCATGTTGTGGGAACCTTCCCTCTTTCCATTTCCTTCAATGTACCCAGATTCCTTTACCCATTTCCTTGGCAACAGCCATAGCAAGGATTTCAGCAGAATGCAGAAGAATAAATATAGTTGTTGATAATGTCATAACTGATTATTTATAAAATATCTCTTTCATCATCTTAACAGCAGTTGGAAATTTAACAATAAAGTCCCAGTTTTTGTGACTAACTCAGTGTCAAGGATGCCTGCAGCCTAACAGAATAAAGCATTAAAAGATGCTGGGGCAGAAGGTGTACATTAGGCAGCAGAGTTTAGAACAAAAGAATGACAAACAAAAATATCAAGCAGTGACTCAGAAGACAAGACTCCTAATTTGATCCAATATTAACTGGTACAATATAATGAGCTAGTCTGCATCATGGGCTTTCATTTCCTTAACTGAAGAAAGAGGCTCAGACAACAATAGTGAATCCCAAGGTTCCATTTACAGAGGAACCTCTGGAAAATCTCTAAAGATTTTACCCCCATTTTACATCATCCATTTAGTTGGTAGCTCACCATGTTGCCCATATAATGAATGCACTGTCTCAGGAAAAAACTGGAACTCCAAAATTTCTAACACTTATTTGGGCTTTGTCAGTGTATAGATCTGAATAAACAGCACAGAGTTTTTTTGTACGGAGTTTATAGGACAATAACTACTTTGTGGAAGTGAAGCAATTGGTTTAGGAACCCCAAGGATGCTCAGTGGAGAAATGCAGTGAAAGCCAGTGACATCAAATCCCAAGTTCAGCATTTTACTTTTAAATGAACATTTACAGGGTAGCAAAGATGTTTGGCCAATTGTCAGGTACTGTGCTTCTCTTCCTCTCCTAAATGGTACATGACCTAGACTTCCTGGTAAGTCATGTGACTGAATTTCGACTGGTAGAATGTGGGAAGAGAACTTCTTGTTCACAAAACCCTGCCAAGACTAATCCTACAGTCTTTAATGCACATGAAAGAAAATTAAAAGATGTGTGACAGGACCCAGAAGAGGCCCAGCTAAAAGATAGACTAGGCAGGGTCTCCATCACTGCATGCCCTAGAAACTTGCATATTTTCATGCTCTGAGTAAGAAATAATTTTGTATTGTTTTAAGCCACTGAGAAATGAGGCTGTTATATGTCATTTATAGCACAAAATTCATAACTCTCCCTTACATCCCTTATACTTCTGTAGGATTACGAAGTCCCAACAATACACAACTTTGAAACATTAAGCATGTTTTTTTTTCTATGTCAAATTTGCCCTTATTTTTCCTTTCCATGTACACATAGCCCTGCATGCACTACCTCAGAATAAGAGGGAACCACATTCTAGGAGTAGAGAAAGCTACAGAACAGTCAGCAAACTCACCATGATTCCTCCTTGTTCGCTTACAAAAGCATAAGGCCAGAACTTGAATATGGACCAAAAAATTAGCTAAAGGCATGAAGGAAAAAGCTGTTACCATATATTAGTGTTTCCTCTGACTGTATGGGAAGGTAACACAGGCTTTGAGAATAAACTTTACCTACGATATTTCTCAAACTTTCAGTGAAATTCATTTAATGGTTAGGGACTCTGGTACTTGTATCTTGAACCTGGAGCCTTACTCCTTCAAACTGAGCAGAGTCTTGATCTATAGAGAAGCAACAAAGGAGTCAGTCCTAGGCCAGTGAAACTTGAAAGTCACTGGCTTTTTGGAGGTTTTTGTTTTGTTTTGTTTTTAGCACACACAAAGAACCTCTCAGGAATAGTTTTGCGAGCTTGCTTGTTCTTTCTTGTTACAGATGGGCTGCTCCTCTCTCAGCATTTCTATGTGGAAAGAAGTTCCAGCCTCCTGTTAAGTCAGGGACAAACTGTACACATTCTTCCACATACCTACTGGCACTTTCAGCAGTCCTCAAGTCCATTCCTAATGCTGGTCCTCATTGTAAGGCTGGATCCTGGAACAATCTAAACCAAGACATCAAGAAGTCTTTGGGTCATGTGGTGATTTGAGTGAGAATGGCCCATGTAGGATCCTATGTTTGAATGCTTGGTCTGAGGTTGGTGGAAATGTTTCGAAAGGATTAGGAGGTGTGTCTCCATTAGAGAACATATGTTGCTTTGTGGTTTCAAAAATCCATACCTACGTCACCTGCCTAGTGGTTGTTGTCTCTACATGTAAGTTTTCAGCTCCTTCTCTAGTATAATGCCTGCCTGCCTGCTGCCATGCTTCACGATGGTCATCCTTTGAAACTGTAAGCAAGCCTCCAATTAAATGCTTTATTTTCTAAGTCACATTGGTCATGGAGTTTTGTCACAACAATGGAAAGTAACTAATACAGGTCACAAGGTGGTCATTACTTCAATTAACTTCCACAACAGAGATGCCAGAAACCTTCATGGGATCTATGATCAGAGGCAGTCACTACCCTAGTTTTAGGGAAAAAAAAACTTCCATGGAGATGTAGCAAGTCTTTATAAAAGAGATGGTTTCATGGTATGACTATTCAAGAACAACCATGGTTTTAAAAGCTAGGCATGCCTACAGATTGGAATAAAAAAAAATGTACTGTTGACCTGAAGCAGTACTGCAAATAAGTTGTCTCAACAACTGCCAAAGTAGACAAATGAATGGGTCACATATATCTCTGGAGACTGACACGGTGTAAGAGTAGGGACTCTCCTATAGTCTAGGCTAAGGCGTAGCTTGGATCTAAAATTAAAACTTATTAATGTACTTTTACCTAGGTGGCTGAGGACTCAGAGTCATACTAAATTATATAATAAGTTATAAAAATTGAACATTTGAGTTTGAAAAATAAGATGTACACATTCTATAATGCTGAGGTATGTTTGAAATTGTTACCTCATCTGTCCTTCACTGTACTATTTTTATGGGTTTTTTTCTTTTTATTTGTGGGGGAAAAATTAGCAATTTTTACCACTGTGAGTTTAAGCGTTTCTCTATAACATATTTTAATGGATGGAATATGTGTTGGCCTACAAATTATTTTATATGAGTAGATTGAAATAAGAAATACACATTTCAAATTCAGACTATTAAGATAAAATAGTACAGATGTCATGGCTGAGAACTCTCTGAGTAGATAGAGCTGGTTCAGCCATGGAAGCAAAACTCCCTGAGCTCCTGAAAATGCCTGTGACAGTCACCCACGGCACACAGACAGTGTTGCCGTGGAAGCCAGCCTTCTCTTTCGAGTTCTTAGTCTTGTTAATTAAACAATTAAAAAAAAAAAAAACACCAGGAAGAAATCTCAAGGGTAATTTTGTTAGATTCAAGAAGGAATCTAACAGGCCAGGCAAACTATGAATTCCAGCAACTTCAGGGAGGAGGGGGATGGACAAAGAGAAAAAGGCATGACTTTTGAGTTAGGGTCCAAGAAAACTTATATGTTTAGCAATGGAGTTATCTGCGTGGCAGATAGTGAAGTGAAGGGGGCTTCAGAGAATAAATGAGAAAGTCCAGTGTATCAAGTAAAGTGTATTTAGAGAGGGGAGGCTCTGAGCTTAGAACTGAAATAATGAGTAGGCTTAGCAGCGAACATCTGCAAACTACAACAGTGTGGGAAGAGTAGTATAGCTGTATAAGCACATTCTCTCATTCAGGGGACACTCTTCTCATCTACTCAGCATGTCTTCAAGTGGGTTAGATTTCCTATGGGGTAGACTTCCTGCCAGGTGATTGACAAGCCAGAGTTAAGTCTTGAGGGAGAAGACAATGATGTGTATTGCCGATCTTTGAAGCAGATCAGAATGTCACATGTCTACCAAAGGTCAGGGGTAGATCCATTCTGTTGGCCAGGACACTTAAGAAGGAGTATTTGTGATATTTTCTTTTCTAGTATTATCAGTGTAAGTGGGATCTAGAGCTGAACATGGTCTCATCCCTAATAGCCTCCAAGGTTACTAATCCCTGCCTAACTATGTAACAGTGCCTTCCCAAATGCAATAAAATGATCACCTTCCTTCACACCTCTGCTATGACCACCATTGTAATAATCTACTGCTGTAAGCATGCAATTACTCCTTTATTTTGTACTTAGGTTAGTATGACTTGGTTTGTATTGCTTGGCCATAGACATGATAAACTTGTGAAAAGTTAAACTTGATGAGATTTTATTTTTTGATAAGAATTTTCTTTTAGTTTGAGAACAAACATAAAATCATTAAAACTAACAAACAGATGTTTGATACCAAAGCCACTATAATTAAAGGAATGCAATTTGTCATGGCTGAGTGATATATATACTAAGTACAGAAACTGAACTGATGACCAAGAAAAAATGTTCTAATTTATCCTTCTGTGTAATTGATACACATCACCGTCACTTGCTGGTTACTTGCTGAAATTCAAGAAGCAATTTCAATAGCAATGTGACTAAAAGTATCAGCCTCTCTCTCTCTGTCTCTCTCTCTCTCTCTGTCTCTCTCTCTCTCTGTCTCTCTGTCTGCCTCTTTGTCTCTCTCTTTCTTTCTGTCTCTATCTCTGTCTCTATCTCTGTCTGTCTCTGTCTCTGTCTCTGTCTCTGTCTCTCTCTCTCTCTCTCTCTCTGTACGTGTATGTGTGTGTGGTTGGGAGAAAGCATGCAAAGACTAACACTATTTCAAAGCTTTCTATGGGGAAATTTTTTATCTCATTATCATGAAAAGTTGGAAAGCATTCTCTTTTTAAATGATTACAAAGTTTAAAATGCAAGTTGGGAATTCACATGAATGCCTAGAACTATGAGTCACTGAAAAATCCTGGAAATGCTGTTAAAACAGCCCCACACTCCTCCTCCCAGGAAAGCTTTCTAAAGCATTATAATTCTTTGGAATATGCAGTGTAGATGGCAGGACAGAGAAGCCTCAAATTTTTTTTTTCTGTTTGTTTGTTTCAGTTTGGTAGTTTTTCCAGATCTATTGAAGAATAAATGCAAAAAATAGAAACCCAGCCCTGTATATATTTACACTGTACAAGGTGATGTTTTGATAAGTACATACACTTAAAACAATGTATACAATCAAGCAAATTAATATATCTGTCACCTCACACAGATTTTCTTTTTGGTTGGCATGAAAACATTTCAGATCTACTTTTAACAGTTGTTAATTCTGTTGCAATCATGCTGTCAATAGTCTGCCATACTTATCCACTGCAATGAACAGTTATCATCTCTGACCAGCATTGCCCTCTTTTCCCCTTTATGGTACTGCGCTCACCTTCCCCTGGCAATTACTAATTCAGTATTTTGCTGCAGTGAATTCACTTACTATACAGATTCCACATGTAACAATATTTTACAGAATTTGCCTTTCTATGCTTACTTATTTCCTTTAGGTTTATCAGTTTTGTCACCAGCGACATGATATTCTTGTTTTAAGAACTGGACTGTATTCCAAAGTGTGTGTGTGTGTGTGTGTGTGTGTGTGTGTTTCTGTGTCTTTGTATTTGTATACTTATGGTACTTTATTTAATCATGTATCTGTGGACAAAATTTCCTGTGTCTTGGCTATTGTGAATGATGGCATAATGAATGTGGTAGTGCAGATGAGTCTATTACATACCAGTTTCATTTATTTTGCATGTACAGCAAATAGTGGGATTGTTGGACCTTATGGTGATTGTTTCGAGAAAAAGTGCAATATTTTCACAATGTCTCCATAGTGGTGCATGGTTCTCTTTAATTCACTTATCTTTTCCCTCTCATTAAGAATCATCTATTGAAACTCGCAGTGGTGGTGGTAAAGGTCTTTAATCCCAACATTGGGAGGGAGAGGCAGGCAGGTGAATCTCTTGTGAGTTTGAGGGCAGCCTGGTCTACAGAGTGCCGTGGCAGCCAGAGTTACAATAGAGAAACCCTGTCTTGAAAAGAAAAAGAATCATGTAGTATTCTCTGACAAATATTGATATTGATAATTTTCCACATGCCTGTTAGCCATTTGTCTAACTTCACTTAGGAATATTCATTAAGGTATTTTACCCATTTTAATTTCAAGATTTTTGATAAAAATTTAACACATTTGTAATTGATCAGTTTTGTTATTTGACAATTTCATACAAGTATACAATGTGTTCTAATTACTCTATCTCCCATCTTCTTCCCAACCCCATCAAGTCCTCCACATTCCTATCAGTCATTTTCCCAAGCGCCTGACTTTGGGTTTTGTTTTATGACCAATTTATCCTAATTACGATCATCTATGTGACTATTGAATTGGGAGCCTGTTGGGCTCATCAATGGGTCTACAATCACAGACAACAATTTCCCAGTTAACTGGATCTATCAGTAACAAATAGTTCAGCAATGAGTGGTCCCTGATACATTCATACCTGACTGTGGCTAGGCCCATTATTTTATAGATCAAAGCAGGCATCCATGGCTGGTAGGAATTCATGATTACAATGGCTATGTCTTGCCTGAAAGATGACATTTTTCATCTATTCTCTATTTTTTGGCTCTTACATTGTTTCTGCCCTATGATCTGCAGTGTTTCTCCAGTCTTAAAGGGGATAGAATTAATTCATTGTTTAGGATTCTGTTATTTAAGTTACCCATCTGTAACATATTCTCAGGACCTCATGAAGCCATGAATTTCTGTGTTTTATACAATTCATTGGAAGAAGTTTCTCTAATTAAGGCTGAGAACTATTAGTCTATGAGTATAAACACAGCTTTATCCTATGCCAATTAACTAAACAACGGTATTCAGTTTCCTGGAAGGGCCTATTAGCTCTTAAATTATGGATTTTAGCCAGTTTTAGAATACCAAGCATAGACTCAAACCATGGAATGGGACTAAAACAGGTGAAAAGTTAGCTACCTCTATAATTGTAATGCCACAATGACACATCTTGCCTTTGTAGTTTGTTTTTAGATGGTAGGATTTGCCAATGGGCAAGGCTATCTATGTAGTTCTCTCTTAGCAGCCTATATACACCCTCCAAGATGATGAAAACTGGCCAATAGAGAGGAAGCTTCCAGCTCAATTATAGAGAATTTTCTTCATATCGTGTATCCAAAGTGTGTGGTATCTTCTATAAGGCTCTTATCTTCTAGTTCTGGTGGACAGTCAAGAGAAACAAAAACAATACTCTATATTGTATTGAAGCCTCTAGGGCATCCCTGTCAAACAATTTATAAGACAGTATTTTACCTTTAGCCCTGTGACTATTTAATTTATTATTCATGGTTTCTGGGAGAAGATTTTTCTAGATCTGCAAGGTATTATTGCAGGTAAGCTGCTGTGTTGCTCAGCAATGAAGACAAGGAGACATATTTGTAGGTGCAAGTCTTGCCAGACCTCAGCAGAGGGAACCATGATCATGACAAGCACCATACTGGATAGTGAAACCCTGAGCCTCTCATTTCAGGGTTTTTTATTGACACAGAATCTCCTCGTGTATTCTACTGATAGCACATGCAGACCATGGACAATCAAATGTCTTTTACATAAAGTCAAAATCTGCAGACAATACAAAGTGTCAAAGCCTATGCAGCCCTTTTCCCAACAGTGCACAAAAACAGTATTTTAAACACAAATGGAACTAAACTACTTCAACATTTCCCCCTTTCTATATAAGCCAGCCAAAAATTGCTTTATCTCTACAATACAATTTAGCACTATACCAAAAAAACTATTTACAAGAGAAACAATCCCAATGCTTGCCAGGATGCACAGGACCAAATTAAACCAAACATGTATCAAGCTTTTCATAATGTCTTTGGACAGCAGAAAACCATGTTCAATGTCCAATTATCTGAAATTCACTCACAATATTCTGGGTTCTTTCAAAGAGCTTGGGTCATTTCTCTGGCTCTGCCCTCTACAACACACATAGCTTGTTATGCAGGCTATAACTGGCTCCACTCCACTTCTGCTGCTCTTGGCGGTCATCCCACGGTACTGGTATCTTCAGGATGCTGGGATCTTCTGCTGCAAATGTGCTGCATTTTCACCAATAGCCTTTAATAGGCTCTTTTCTTGATGCCAAGCCTCAACTTCTTTGCATGACCCCTTCAGTCTTGGGCCTTCAACTGCTACTGAGGCTGCACCTTCACCAGTGGCCTCTCTTGGCTTCTCAGTGCCAGGCTTCAACTGCTCTCCATGACCCCTTTATGCCCTCAAAACCTGAACCATCCTACAGTACTGAGTTAAACTGTCAGCATGAGATATAACCTCAACCATTTCTGGAAGACAGCTTCTGCGTGCTGACTCTGAGAAAACACTTTCGAGATTTTAAGATAGAGTCTGATTTGCAGGGAAAAAAAACCTAGTCAATTTTAATAAGCAGCTTCTCAGTTCCAAACCCTCTATTCCCCTACCCCCTAGCTTCCAAAGCAGGCAGTCATGGGCCAGTGGGAAGAATCTCTGGCTAAAACATCCTGCCAGGTTGGCATCCACTACCTCTATGGGGAAACATACAGCCTTCTTCATAGACCTCAAATGCAAGACCTGCTTTGGACACACATACACACACACACACACACACACACACACACAACACACACACCAACAATCAGCACACTCAGTTTGTAGAACAATATGCTCTGGTTCCCATTTCCCATACCTTGGCTGCTGTCAGATGCCAGAGGGAGCATGGCTAACTGCAGGAACATGTCACATGCAGCATACCATTTCCATGTGCCTGGGCCAGCTCTATAACTAGGAAAAATGGTTGAAACTTTGATTTTTCCCTGCTCCCAGCTGAACTCGCTGTTTCCACCCTGAAAATGTATCCAAAACATTCACAGCCTTCTCTCCTTGAAGAGGGTTATTTCCTTCCTCAGTCTCCTCTTCCTTCAGGAGACTTCTCATTATTTTTTTTACATTTATATCGTTTTATTAATACCTTCATCTCTGTCCTCTGGGAACTGCTCTGAGGGTACTTTATCGGACTCTCTGAGATCTGGAGTTACTTTCTCTTCTTCCTTGTCACCATGTTGGGTGTAGCTGTAACCATGTAGTGCTCCACGTTGGAGGTTACTTGTAACAGCGCATAAGAGAAAGGAGGTACGTTCTTAGGTGCAAACCCTGTGAGACCTCAGCAGAGGCAACCGCTATCATGGCAAGGGTAATTTCTTTCAGTTTTTTAAAAAATATTATATATATATTTTTAATTATTTATAAAATATTAGGTTTCCATATCGGTTTTCCATGTATATAATGTATATAATATAATATCCCTTTATTCCTTTATTCCATTTTTACATTCCCTGTGTCCTACAATTCACCATCTTTTAAGGTATTTATTTCCCAATATTTCTTTTCTCTCTTCTTGGGTTCTACAAGCATTCTAAACTGAATACACAGAAATTGATATTTGAGACTAGTCTACACATGACGAAGAACATGCAGAATTCACTTTTCTAAGTCTGCATTGCCTCACTAAATATATTTTTCTCCAGTTCCATCCATTTACCTGCAAATTTCATTTTTCTTTACAGCTGAGCAAAATTCCATTGAATATAGGGACCACTTATTCATTATCGAATCATCTGTAGATGCACATCTAGGACAATTCCATTTTTTGCTGAAAAGTTAGTTTTGCTGAAAGTGTAATTAGTTGTACTTCACTAGTGGAGTTTTTATAGGTCATTTAGGTGTAGCATCACATCATCTAGAAAATTGTATATATTTTATTTCATTCTCTTATCTTTGAAATCTAGCTAAGACTCTGAGCACTATATTGAAGAGAAGAAGAAGTAGACAGCCTTGCCTTAGTCCTGATTTTAATGGGATTGCTTCTAGCTTTCCTTCTTTTAGTATTATATTGACTATAGGTTTGTCATATTCAACCTGTATGATGTTGAAAGGTGTTCTTCTGGTTTTATTCTTTCTAGAAGTTTTACAATGAATGGATACTGGTTTCTGTCAAAGGCATTTTCTGCATCTACTGAGGTAATATTTAATTTTTGCTTTTAAGTCTACTTGTAGAACTTATTGCATTTATTAATTTGTCTGTGTTGAACCAACTCTAGTCTCTGGGATAGAGCTGACCTATCATAATGAATTCTGTGTCTATATTTGATTTTTAAGTATTTTGATGAGAATGTCTACATCTATGTTCAGCAGGGATATTGGTCTGAATTTCTTTTTGTTGTGCCTTTATCTGGTTTTTGAATTATAGTAATACCATTCACAGAAAAATTTTGAATGTATTCTTTCTATTTCTATTCTGTGGAATAATTTGAAAACCATGGGTGTGGCTCTGTTTTAAAGGTCATGAAGAGTTTTACTGTAAATCCATTTGGACATGGGTTTTTTTAGTTAAGAAAATAGACATAATTGTTGCTTAAATTGCCTTGCCTGTTACATTTTGTTCATTTTAATCATTTATTTTCTGGCTAAAATGTTTGGTATTTTTCAATCTCTGTAAACAATCTTTATTGTACATATTGAACCCTTATTTTCAACATATTTCTATTCACCTTCACTTTAGAAATAAAAACAGTTCCTAGAAATTACTTTAGAAGACTAAGAGGTTTGAGAATAAGCAATAGGAAAAGAATATATTCTCTTTATGTTACAAGGAAATAATTTAGTGTGGGTTGAATAACCATTTGCTATGACCATTTAGGCCATGGCATCATGACTTAAAACTGCAAAAATTAAGTAGCTTTTCATCCTACTTCTGAATGTTTTGGATGAAAGATGGAAATATCTAAAGATTTGTTCAAATGTACTTTTAAGGAAAACACTGAGTTCATATCCATAACATTCCTATTCTCTAACCTCTAATCAGTTCACCTACATTCTGTCTCCACTGAGCGAGAGTAGGCACACTCAGTCCTCCTTGAGGTCCCAGGAAAGTTTTAAGTATTTTTAAAGTTCTTTGAAACACAGTTAAACAGCACTAATAGTGATAATAATAAGTGGCAATAAATCTCAAGTATTTATTTTCCTCTAAATAATCAGATACTTTAAAGAATATGCTACATAACTCAGTAATTGACAGGTGTTGTCATGTCTTCCTTAAGCAAAAGGACCATCAATCAAGACTATCCTTATGCCAAAACTAGCCGTTTTGAACACTCTACAGGCATCTTGAAAAAACTATATAGCAATCCCCGCTTTTTCAGGTAAATAGTTGTGTGGACTGGATTTTCCCTGCAACTATTATTTCCCAATTCATAAGGGAGAAGCAAGTTATTCTAGGTGACCTAATAAATATATATTATATATAATAAATATATTATATAATATATCACCAACATATGATATATATTATATGTATAATATATAACCTATAATATATTATATATAATTATATAATATATGATCCTTAATATATTACATATTAGTATATAATAGATCATATATATTTATATATTATAATGCACATATAGTTATTACATGTACGTTGTTTAATAGTAATAAAGACAGATGGTAGCATCTTTTACACTAGAAATAATAACAGCAGAAGTGGCAACAGAGGCAAAAGAAGTTGTGGATGGCACCCCAGGCATACTGGTAGTGACAATGTCCAGGGTAACATGAGGTGGCTAAACATTTCAGCAGGATGACTAAGGCACGAACAAGAATGGTGATAGTAATGCGGTAAAGAGCGTGGGAAGATGCCACTTAAGAAGGACTGAAGACTTAAAGTAGCTACCAAGGAGCAGTTGCATATCCTGGCCACTAGAAGAGTTTCAGAGAGCTGTCAAACCTCAAGAGTCAAAGGTCTTACGCATACTAGGTCACACTGGCCACTGTCAATGGCTGAGGCATCCTGACACCCTAAACTGAGATTTATACAATTAGTCCACTATCAAAGGATGGGAATTCTAACACATAATACCAAAAGCCAAAAAAAATAGCCTTTATCAAGGGCTGGGAAACCCCACTCACTAGAACTACAAAACAGCTCTAATATCTATTGCTGCAGGGTTAAATGTAGAAGTATGTAGACATCTGTAACAGCCTTAGTATTTGTCTATGTCTTAGCATTTAAGGCTAAGGATCCTGGAAACCAAGGCTTGTGCAAGAACTGTAACACTACAGGATACCACCTGCTATTGCTGCCTTCTTCCTGATATCTAATGCTGTTCTTCACTGCTGTCAGATATGGAAAGATACAAAAACTGACCAAGGCTAGCAGTAGAAGAACCTGACCTGCCGAGATTTTTTATATTGGTAGAGAAAAAGGAATGCAACCAACAAATTGATGATACTACTAAATACAAAGAATTAATTATCAATGCTCCCGTGACACCCAAGATCAATATCTCTACATCCATTCCATCCAGGACCATCTTGATTTCTCAGGAACTTTCCTCTGGGGTCATTAGTGCTTCCTTTTATAATACCTGTCTGCCATTAGCAAATAGCATCAACACTGACTAAATGGCCTGCTGGGTGCCTGTTGGTATGACACATACTGCTAGCTGACACTAAACCTGTTTTATCTACTTCCATACAATTAGCCTACATTCCCTAGTCACTTACAATTAGGAGTCATTCTGTCAGTAATCTGCAGCCAGTGAAATGTGAACAGAAATGATACCCTTTCAAGTTTGTCTTCCAAAACAATTTCTATGTAGTCACATGTCTACTTCTCTAGGTAGATGCTGACAATAGCAGAGTTGTGGACAGTCCTGCAAATCCTTATGTTTTCCCTAGAAAAGCTGTTCACCTCGCAGGACTCACTAGGACATTACATAAACAACAAAAATGTGGAGTTAAGCACTGGATATTTGGGCCAGTCTGTTAGAACAACTAATGTTGCCTCGGCTAATCAAAGTGGCAAGACTGAAGGAAAACAATCAGGAGGCTGTTGGAAGTCTCCATTTCTCTATTCTCTAAAAGCGTCTCAAAATAATTAATGATGTTCCCAGTTTCTTTCTTCCAGTCAGTTTTTCACTTCAGCATGCCTTTCTCTTTTCCCCCAAATCTAACTGCTAATTAAGACAGTCACTGATCAGAAATGTCATTTTCACATGGCACACTGCCATTCTGTCTTGATGCTTATCTTACCTCACAGAGCTCAACACTCAACACCATTTATAGGGTCCTTCTTATCATCCTGATATACTTGTCATGGTTCAGCAAGCCTAGGCTTATTTGTTAGACCTATCCTCTTCTCTCTCCAGTCTTATGTTATGTTCTCAACCTCATGGCTATAATTGCCATCTATCGGAAGGCGCCCACACATGTGATAACATAAGTTTCTCCTTCACTTATCACTTCCTCTGTGACTACAGAACAACTCATTTATCTAAAACACTGTACGTCCCACAGACACCTCAAATATCACGGAGCTCAGAGTAAACCTGACTCTCTCTACCCTTACACCGCTCCTATGGTGATGATCTCCATCTGTGTAATCTTAAATAAATGGAATCCTTAAGAGCCAGAACAGTATTTGATGTTCAGTAGCCATTAAATAAGTACTGTTGTCAATGAAGCCATGCACATAAGAGCATCACTTGGACTCAATAAGTCACCAAAGGACATTAAAAACACATGAAATTATGTGAGGAAGGTGTTGGGGAAGATATAGGAGAGCTGGAGGGGGCACATGACTGTATTTCATTTTATACATGTATGATATTTGCAGAGTTAATAAGAGATATTATCTTTCATTTTATGGTAATCATAAACAAAAATATAACTAAGTAATAGAAGTCTGACATCAATACCACCCATTCTCACAATGCAGAATTTTATGCACTGATTTTCCTGTGTTCCATATATGATTTTCTAGAGAAGTCTGTTTTCTTTAATATATATTAAGTATATAAATATATTTATATAATATATATAATCCTATATATAATATATATCCAACTATTTTCCACACTTTCCTCAGTCCAAACTTCACAGTTGCCAGGCTACATGGGAACCTGCCAAGACTCAAACATACTATGTCCTTGTGTCTTCTGCCTACTGAGCTTCTACCCATTGTCTACATGATTTATTCTTGCACATCCTAAGTCCTTTGATCAATGCTCCTTTTCAAATAATCCTCGTCCTCAGACTTAGAAATACTCGCCTTCCCTCAGGCACTGCTTTCTTCCATCTTGTCCTGTACATTTTCTTAAGAGCATTAACTTCTGATTGGAATGTAATGTGCTTCTTTCTTCATATGAAGATGATGTCAGTAGTTAGTGAATGGAAAAATAAGTGTTTAATGAAAAAAAAGAAAAAGAAAATAATTATGCTAAACTAAGCAGAAGCTAATAAGCCTCTAACTTTAAAAAAAAGGAAGACCATTCATGTCTTCTTTCCAATTAGAGCTATTGGCTGGCTCGGTGCTTAGAGCAGACAAAGGTAGCCCAAATATATCTGTGGGGAAGGGCAGTGTTGCTAAGGGAGTCTTGTTTTGTTGTGTGATTTATTTCTTTTGAGATTACCATAAAAGATGTGCTTTTCACTCTTAATTGTCAATAATACTCATTTAATGTCTGCTGTATAACAAACACTGTTCTAGATCTTGGAGATTCTGCAGCATAAATTGTCAAAAATTCCTGACAACATGAAACTTCATGAGCAGGACCTCTGATTTATGAGTGGTGTTAGTTTCCTTATTTTCCCTTGGATATTCCCCCAAATGTCCATGTATTAAAGACTAAGAGGTAATGGAATCTTGAGGAAGGGCTGCCTAGTGAGAAATCCTTAGTTCCTTATGGTTAGCCATACGTTTTCCTCTGTCACTCTTTGCTCCTTGGCCTGTGATATAAATGGTTTTGCTATATCACACACATTCGTCAGAGGCACAGAGCTATAGATTCATTATACCATGCACTGGAAATGTTAGAAGCACAATCAAAATAAACCTTGTACTTTATGCTTATTATCACAGATATTTTGTTATGGTTATGGGTTATAGTGATGGAAAGCAACTTACTTAAATTTTTTTCCAAAATCTAAAAACATTATTATATAAAAGAGGAATTGTTACTTTATGATATAGAGCAATGATAAAAAATATTTTAATGAAAAGTGAATAAATACTGTGATTCTCAAACACAGTAATAATCAGATTCTAGTTAAATAAGTTTGATTTCTGTCTTCCATAGATTTTCCATTAAAAGTTCTCACTTTGGATGCATTCCCTAAATATGATTACTAATTGATGAATGTAGTTTTATCTAAGTTACTTTTATATTCCTATGTTTTGTATGGCCTACTTAAAATACTTCTGGAATTAATTGGGATATAAATAAAACATAAAATGAATTATACACACTAGAACACAACAGACAAAGAGACACCTGACAATAAGTAGGAAGAGTTATGATAGCACTCTAACTACATGGTCTGGGGAGGTTCTCATTCAGCATCTTTAGTCTTTTAAGTTTTCTATGTAATCCTTGAAGCAAATAGACAGTATATGGGAATTAACAAAAATTTCTTTTGTAAATAGTTGAAAAATTTATGAGTTCTAATTTATATACATTTATGCTTTGTGGTTTGTAGACTGTGAATCTATGATTTATCCAAAATTTTATTCAAAAACTAAGAGAAACCAATTATTTAGAAAACAAGTTAAGCAGATTTTTCTTCTTAAAAATGTTATTTCAGCATTATATTTAGAACTCTTTATAATCATCCTAGACTATACCCATCTTAATTATTACACTTTTGGGTTAATTTAAAATCTGTGAGTTTGTCTGAGATTTGGCCCCAGACTCACAAATCAAAGTGGAGCTCTCACAAACCCCTTCCAACCGAACCATCTTAATATTAACCCCACCTGCCCGACCTATGCCCAGACATGTTTCCTCCTACATTACCTGTTCAAAAACATATACAAAAACAAACAAAAAGAACCAAAAAACCCACAAGTATCTTCTCCAATGTTGGAGCTTCACTGAAGATGTTTTCTCTGCTCTACCGCAGTCTTAACTTTGCCTCCCTTTATCACCCGTTGAACCTAGACAATTGCCTTGGAGCACCTCTCCCAGCTTCTCTTTCTTTAACCAAGACCAATCAAAGTTATTCCTTTCCAGTATACAAATCTTACTTGGTTAAATATTAATACCTGCCCCCAATACTCCTACCATATCATCAAAATGTCTTGATATACTTGACATAAGTCTCAGTATCTTACTTACTCTTGTCTTACCAGCCATATATTTTTTATGATACAATTCTTGTTCTCCATTTGTACCTCCTTTTACCAATATTTTATTCTACAGCCATATCAAGGAACCACAAATCTTCTGAGGGTCCCTAAATACATGCTCCTCCCATCTCTGGGCTTTCATAATTCCTGATCTGTCTTCTACACTGCATCTTGCAATATGCTGACTTTACTTAGATCTTTGATTTAGAAATAAGGCATGTATTCTGGAATTCCTTTTCATCCTGAGATATAGTTATATGTCCTTTGTCACAGGGAGCACCCACATCTAACACTCATCACTATTGTCATTCTATAATGGTAGAATCTTCTACATTACTGACAGCCCAGTGATTTTGAAGCTCTTGAAAGAATTTATCTAGTATTTATTGAAATGAATGAATCAGTTAATAAACAAGTAAATTAATAATTGAAAAACAGTTGAGGAACTTGAAGGAAAACGTAGGAGTCTAAGTAGAGGAGGGAATAAATGTTTGAGGTGGGGGGAGGGAGGGTAAAGCTGCTAGAGAAATGTTTGACTTGACTGAAGGATTAATGGCAATCTTGTCTGGAATGGTTTCCGAGCGACAATTCATGGCCCATGGGGAAGATGTCAAACTAAAGGAGAATGTGATTAATTCAGAGTATCTTATAATATGGTTACAAAACTATGAAAAAATCAAAGATAGCTTACTAGTGGACTTAGTGAAGCAGGGCCTATTGTTTTTAGTTATGAAAGAGATCTAAAAATTTAGACTTGCTTAATAATACATTTTTTATATTTTACATATTATATTGTAACCTGGAAACTATGTAAATCATGTATATAAATACATTCAAAATTTAATTTAAAAGGAATATAAAAGATATTAGAAATCTATAAGACAAGTTAAATGTTCATCATTTTAAATTGAATTTTTCAACAAAAGAGCTTTAAACAATCCCTAAAACATGTCGATCAATAGATGAAATTCACCTTTCTCTAATGAGGATGGCAAAAAGTTTTGGAAATTAAGTACAAAGTGTGAAAATGGTAAGTTATTAAAGGTGTCAATCTATTTTGTTATGTGGATTAATAAAATTTTCAAATGTGATATTTTAAAGATAATATTTTAATAATTCTGAACTTTACATCATAGATAAAAATGAGTAACCAAGAAAAGATAAGCATAAAAGTAAATATATTCAGGCATTATCTCTCGGTTTCCACTTGTTAACCTTCATTAATTGACATTTGAATTTTAATTTTTAAAAAAATTTAGATGTTTTTGCAGTTCTATTTCATCTTGAATTTTAATATAGTAAGTTTATACATTCCAACGTAGGCATTAAATCCTAATAACCTTTTGTTAAATCCTACTTTGCTTCTCTGAGCATATTTAGTTTACTTTTAAAAAATTATTATCATTTTCCTAATTATAAAGTGAACATATTTACACAACAGTCACGTTGAATAATAGTAGGAAGAACAAAGATAAAAGTCTTAAAGCATCGGGAAAGTCACCATTTAAAGTGAACTGTTTATTTTATAATTTATATCCAGGCATGACATTCAGCAAGGAAGTGCCAGGAAAGCTACTATGGCCATTTTTGGATGGTTCCCATCCTACCTGATAAATATCCATTCTGATTATCCAATACTAAATTGGATTATCCAATATTAAACTGCTTATATGCAGTTTCAAGACAATTTTATTTTATATTTCTGTTTTGCAGATACTCCACTATATATCAGATGAAATTTAGACCACATTAATCCCATAGGCTGTTTACTTAAATAGGGTTTTTAAAAAATGCCAAAGGTAAGTGTCGTGGCATGAGGGGTCTGTCCCAGTTTCAAACTTTCTTACATTTTAGTTCTGGAAATAAAGCAGAGGCAAGCATACTGTAATTTGTTCAGCTATGTCTCAGAAGACATTAAAGTTGAATCTACGTCTTAGCAGACTGAATGAACCTTATAAACATCTGCCTGTTCCTTCAAGCACATATCCAGTTATCAACTGTGCAAGGTAATGAAGAGATTTTATAATTAACTTGGAGTCTATCTAAATAGATGTACTCTTTGTATCAATGGACAATGAGCTCCTGATGGTAGATTTGTCTGTATCTCCATGTCTAGTACAGGATCAGATAGAGCAGTTTTGAACACATTCTTCACAGAGATCAATCGTAAGGTTGATATTTTATTACTAATAATTCATGGTACTTAAAAAAGAGTTAAGGTTTTTAATTGAGTGCTTTAGATACTATTTCACTCAACCATGCTGTAATTTTGGAATACTTCTCTATAAGATGGCTATCATTAACACTGTTTTAGAGATGGGGAGGTCTATGATCAGTTCAGTGTCTGAAAGCAAGTGGTACCAGAAGCAAAGGTTGGGAACAAGCCTGTCAAACTTGAAAGCTCACACTCCTCCTTTGGTTTCACAATCTCTCTTTCTTCTTGCTGGAGCTAATAAACTATAAAAGAGGTTAAGACTATGGGTTATGAAACCAACCTTCATGGCTCTGAATTTCAACTCCAACAAATAAAAAACCTAGCTGCATAACACACCAATCAGCCCCCTCACCTTCTAAGTCTTAGTCTCTTCATATACAGAATGAAGACATGTTCTCCATTGCATGCTACTATGAAAATTCAATGCAAAAATTTACATTTAAGTGCTTCTTATGAAATAATTGCTCAACAAGAGGGACATTGCTAATATGTTCTTGTTTAAATATGCTTTACATTTAACAATTTACAAACGATATACATACATAAATACATTTGCCTATAAATACATGTGTGTACGAATATGTATAACATATATCCATGTTATTTCTTCTGAATTATGTTAAAATAGGGTAAGTAATAAGAAATTTTCTCTAGGCAAATGAACTATATTGTAGAGGAAAAACTGTTCACTCATCTCATGGAAAGTAAAAGCATTGACTCAAGGTAGTTGGTCCAGTAGTACATATATGATATTCTGCACATTGCATTATATTTGTGGGAAATGAAGGCATTTATATAGTGTGTGTAAAAAATTTCCCAACTAAAATAACAGAAAAACCTCTCCAAAGGAGCTGGTTACTCTTTACCTCAGCCTAAAGCTTCTTTACACTGTTACAGAATATAGTCACTTAGGTATTGTACTATGCAACTGTAGGATAGGGGTTAATCAAGTCATTTATTACTTTCTAATTATACATTTTTGGAGCTATGAGATCATATTTTTAAAAAGTCATTCTGTGTGTCCTTTTAATGGTTTCCTGTTGCTAGCCTTGAAGTCAAAGCAGAGACTTTCAACTTTAAGTCAAGTGCTCTATTGAGGAGAATGGATGAGGGGGCAGTCCATGGGCTGGCCTGTCTTCACTCCTGCAAATTACATTTCTGACAAGAAAACTAGTATAGAGTGCAGACTCTCTGTTAGGTCAATGATTTGGAAATGGAAGTTACATGGTGATTCTACAGGATGTCTCTGATCAATAGCAAAAACTTCTTCAAAGAAAGAGAATTGACAAGAGATAATAGCAATATGGGTGGCACTCTTCAGGGCTTTTATATTATAAGCTTAGAGGCTCCACCTGCAAAGTCAATTTACCAGCAAGATGAGAGAGGCAAAATGTGCTCACTTACTAGTTAGTAGAACACATAATTGAGAAGCTAATTGTTAATAATTTTATCTGGCTTTTTGGATTATAGTATGCTGTTTTTCTCTAGAATCTAAAATCATGTGTCTTGTTAAATGAAAAGCTATGTTGTGGGAGGTTAGTCTTTGATTCTCTGGGCTCATGAATCACACACACACACACACACACACATAAAGTATTTCAAATAGCACTGCTGGAGAGATGAATGGCGACACATACTGTCACTTCAGTAGGTTTAGTCTGAAAGACTTGTGGAAGTTTGGTCCCCATAACTAATATATTTTGGGTACTTACATGTCTAAGGTGTTTTCCCTCACTGGTAAGAAGAGTGGAACCTATATGTGCCAGAAGCCATTGTCCAAAGAAAAACAAAAGTGTGTTTTTGAAAATTATATATGGTTGGCAAGATATCTCACTAGTAAAGATGCTTGTTAATATGTCTGATGATGGGAGTTTGATTCTTGGGAATCACATGACTTCTGTAAGTTGTCCTCTGATTTCCACAGGTATGCACATATCTAAACATACTTACACTTATGCACACACACAAACACATACACACACACACACAAACTAATATAAAACAATATAGAATAGATACTTACTATTTAACTATATTTCACTTTGGAGAATTTGGGAACTGAATTCAGAAGTTTGTCATTTTCATCATGAGGTCCTTTGATAAAAGATTTATCTGTGCTGTTTCTGTCCATTGTGTTAAGTTTGGAAGTGCATTTAAAGGTGTCACTACGGTTTTGCCTTCTTACATTTGCATTGCAGGCTGAAGATTTCCCTGGCGTGAGCCTTTTGGTAGATTGAAATTAAGATCTTTACTTTTGACTGTCAAGAGTTTGATGTTATATGATAGTATGTTAATTGTGCTACCTGAGTTGTAAGCCTGTCCCTTCAGCCTAGAGAGTTCATTAGGCTGTCTATGAGGTGAAAAAGAGGAATAGGAAGCCTGTGTGAGTTATTCATTGCCTTATGACTCAATTCTAATCACTTTAGCCTAGTGACTGACAGAGAAATGCTCTCTGCTCTGATTGAGGGTATTGATTTCTCAACCCCTTTTGGGGCACACTGGAGAGACACAATCAGAGGCTTTGGCTTTCAAAAAACCTCTTCATCTGCCTTAATCACCTGATCGATAATCAACATCAAGACTGGGAATCTTCAACAAAGCCTCCTCCAATGTCTTTATTTCTTTCTTCCATTGGATTACAGATCTGCTGAGTCAAGGTGATCTTAACAGATCTGAAAGAGAACAGCAAGCAACAGCACTAGCAACCTTTAAACAGGTGTTAAATCTAGAAGTTTCCTTTAGAAACAAGCAAAGTTAACAACAACAAAGAAAAGCAACTTTGTCTTCCTCTTCCTCCTCCCCACCCACATCCTTCATGGACCATTGGCTGGCAAACGATGCCCGGGATACATGGCTGGATACTTAGAACCAGCAAGTGAATTGCTTCCTCTGACCCAGCCATCTGGAACAAGGAGTGTGGGGAGTGGGAAACACTCACGCACAGTGAGATTGCTCATGAGTGTTATATTTTCAGTGGAAGCTCCTGGCAAAGTTGAGTCTCTGCCACTGTGACTGAGGACAGAAGAGAGAATGACATGGACTGCTCTGCTGGCTTGAATTTGACTGTCTCTGGGGGGAAAAATCCATTTGGAGCTTTTAAATGTTTGAAAGCAAGGGTTCTGTGATAGCATAAACATTATATAGAAGACTTCCCACTTGATTTCTTCAAATTATTTTAATCTACCATATCGCAGAAGTTCTGGTATTTTAAGTTAAAATAAAAAAAAATAGCTGTTTCTGTATCTTGAAAATGTCTTATATGAAATGGTTAAAGTTAGTGTGTAAATGTTGGTATGTTTCCCTCTAAAATAGCCAATGTCTCCTTCCTCATATGCTTGCTCTTAGAATTTTAAGGGAATTGTTTGCCCTACAGTTCCATGGGCTTCATTGTGGTAATTGGTTAATTTGTGAATCTGCTTAATGTGTTTTTTTTTTTATTCAGATCTTAGAATTCCTCCCTGAACAGGAAACAGTAACACTTATCAAATACCATCTACATTGCCAAAGTGTGAAATGTTTCCAATTAAAATTTCATTCATGTTTAGCCAATTTTTCAATTGAATTAAAAAAGCATAAAACATGCATAATCTAACGCGTCCTCTGTGACGAGTGAGTCTTTATTTTGTTGAATTCAGAAGAGCCTCATCCAATATAATCACTGCATTCATTCCAATTACAGGAGCAAAGTTGGACAGACTCCTTCTATGTGATGCGATGTCAGGAAGCACAAGCTCAGCTCTAATACCTCCAGTGAAAGAGGCAGCGATTTCCCACAGCAGTGCCTTGATTTAAATTACAGAGTACATTTATTATGCTTCTGTTCCTCAGACTGTGAAATGCCATAGTACAGTAGCTTTGTTCTGACCCCTTCTCCAAAGCCCTGCCTCAAAGTGTGACTAATCTAGTGCCGGATGACAGCTAACTTCAACATCAGACAACACGAAAATTGAAGACACTTTTTATCCTATTGCCAATCTGCGAGTGTCTGAATAAGCCTCGTCAACTTCATTACAAACTCATCATCTCTCGTGTAGATAATGATAGCCTAGGCTGGTGGAGAACTCGGCTTCTTGTTTTTACTGGCTTTCTCTGCCTCCAGGCCAAGCATCTGTGGGAATAATGAATGGAGTAATTCTTTTGGTACGAAACAAAAGGCTCTTGGGGTGGGGAAAGGCCCGTGGCGTCAGTCTAGGCACAGCTCTCACAAACGAAAATTCTTTGTTATGAATTGGTTCTCAGAAAATAGCTCTGTCGTAACCAGAGAAGTGGAGGACACAGAGTAACTTTGTACTGAGGCAGGGAGGTTAAAGGCAGTGACCATGTGAAAGAATTTCAGAGGGATTCGATTCTTCTCTTATTTATTTATATTTTGAGGTCGCCTTGGCTAAAGCCTGTTTTTCCCAGTTAGAATGACTACATAGTACCAGCTAAACTGTTCACAGTACCTCCCGCCTTTTCTTTCAAGAGTGTGGGTGTTCCGAATTATATTTCCTCAAGCTACCTGTGGCATAAATAAAGAGAATATGGGGGAAACAAGGCTATAGCGAAGGGAGTGTATGCACAACTGAGAGCCCGTTCTCAAATGAGCTTTGTCTATAATTATCCTTGCATACTAACAGCACACATTTCCTTAGTCTTGGTAAGCAGGGTATGAAGTTACAGTTCCTGATCATGCAAAATTGACTATTAAAAGCACATTTTTTTGTTATTTTACAAGTTATATTATTTAAACAACTAATTAAATGCCTGATTAATCTAGTAGCTTTCTATCATTTATGCATATCCCTCAGAGCTATTTGATCACTCAGCAGATTCCACTATTTGAATATTCATCAGCAGTTCATTTTCTAAAAAAAAAATCTCTGTTAGGTACTAGGGTTGAATGTGGTAAGTACAATAACTACTTTACCAGGCCCCACCCCCCACTTTATTTTTTTTTGCTTAAGAATGTAAAACTGATGTAAGATTCCCACAGTAAAACCTACTTCCTTGAAACTTGATTATGTACCTTGAGGTGACAAGGCCATTAAATTATTTGATGTCCTTAGTGTTACTTGACTAGAAAAATTTTAAGTGCTGTCTCCTGCTACTTTTAGCAGCTGATCTACCTGCACCCGAATAGAATGTGTGCAATGCCATATTATCTGTTGATCTGGTTTATTTTAGATTGACTATTTATGCCATTCCTATGTTGACAATAAGGAATGAAAGAAAAAAATGAATATAGAGCCTTCAAGTCAATTTACAGTTTCATGAGCAATTCCAGTTATAACGGTTAAGGTCATAAAACGAAAGAAACACCAACATACTGGAAGAAAAGGAAAAAAGAATATCTGCAAATCTTTAGCCAAGAGACAACTGCTTTCCTTTCCTTTTCTTTTTTCTTTTTCTTTTTTCTTTTTTTGGTAAATGATATCCTTGGGCATTCATTTCCCATAATTAAATAGCTGGTGCTGTATTTTACATGGAGAAACACTGATATTTTCTGAAGAGAACAGATTAATGTAATGTTTTGCTACCTTTGACCTTGTATCCTTGAGTCTCTTGATTCTATGTCACCAAACATAGCACTGTAATAGAGTTGAGGTCCAGCTAATAGTGTGTGCCATTCTGACTGTCATGCTCCATCATTGTAACTTACTGCATGAGGTCCCCAAAGTAGCCTTGTGTGCACATGTACGAAAGCACTCACATGAGTGCTTCACCCACCTAAAAAAAGCATCCCACGGACAAAATAAAACAGAAACCAGAGATGCTTTTAAATACAAATCCTTCATTCTACCATGTGGAATAAATCAAGTTGTTTGTGGGTTAAATCCTAAGCAGTTATGATTTAAAGCATATTTGTATTCACAGCTTTTGTGAAGCTTCTCAGCAACGATCAATCCAGACCCTTGTATGATTTTGCACTGGGCCATTGTGGTAAAATGTTACCAGCTCATGTTTTGTAAATATTCAGACTAACACAGTGGGGAGGTACTCTTGAAAAGGTTTCCTCTTCTCTGAGAGGTTTATGAAAACATCTTTAAAATATACTGTCATTTACTAACTAAATATTCTCTGTCTAGTTTTTCTCCTACCACCTGGGCCCTTGTTCCTATACAAACAAATAGGAACATGTACATATATGTGTGAGAGAAAACTATCCTTCTTTTAAGTAATTGGAAATCTGTATGGCTGTCAAGCCTCTGACCACAGCCCCAAGCTATTACCCAATTCCTTACACAGTGAGAAGGTATAAGAGTCCTTGGGAGTGTCACAGTTTCCTCATGAGTCCACATAAAGGAATAAGCAGATGTAATTGTTTCTATGTTAGAGGGATGCCAAGAAGTATGTCTTTAACACCCGTTCTCTCTTCTTGCTGCTTCATCATGGCCCCTCCAACTTCTTGCCCTTGTCCTTCTGGCTTTACTTTCTCCAGACTTAGGTGAGACACTATGTTCCTGGGCTGCAACAGCCATTTTCTATTATCTGGCCATGATAATTTCTTTTCCTAAATTCACTTTGAACCAGATCATCTTAGTTCTCAATATTTATTTCAAACGAGTGACTCATGTCTGTCCAATATTTCTGTTCCTAAAAAGAAGCTTTTAAAAAGTTGAAAAAGATGTTGAGACTGGTTATAGTTGAATCTATAGAAAGCATCACAAATATTTCATTCTTATAAGGAAAAATAGGAACATTTTAAATCTTTGTAATTTTTTGTGCATAATTAGGTGCACATGCAAAACTAAAGGAAGAGTTTTCTTATTTCTTAAATTGTCAAGCCAAAAATTAGCTAGAGATAACCACACACATGGTCAAATATTCTGTGTATGTGTTACACAAATTTAAACATAATTTTAGCCAATGAAAATGAAATTTTAGCCAATGTTGTATGTCAGCATTTAAACTGCACTTAGTGAAATTAAGAATAAACAAACTTTACATGTTTGTATCTGGATTCACTTAGCTTCAAATATCAACTTGGAAGCATTAGACTTATCTGCATGAATTGAATGTTAATTGTGAAAATTGCCTTTGAGACATAGAAATGAAAATGTCCTGTAAGTAGATGCTAAAGGAGAAATAAATGGAAAAGCCTTCTTTTAATATAGCTTACAAAGGTACATTTAAGGCCATTGAACAGATCAATGTATATATAAACAGGATAGCTCCCGAGTGCAATTAGAAAATCAGATTGAAAATGTCTTACTCTACAATTAAAGCAAAGACTTAAAAGTGGAAACAGCACATTTCCAATTAAATCAACTAAGTACAAGTTAGTTAGTTACTACCATGTCCCGTTTCTAAAACAGTAGCTTTTGTTTGCACGCTTTAGGGAGTAAATATTTACCCAGAGAAATGCAATTTCCTTTTCCCTTATTTAGAAACTGCGTGAGCTAGTCTCTGCTTTCTAATTTTCTTTTTACTATTTAAGGTAGTATAGGGAATTTCTCATTTTCTTCATTTTGATATTAGTATTGCACAGTTGAACTTGTGTGTATTTGAAGGGGAAGGACATTTTCCTTCCCTTTTTAATTAGAAACTTTCTTTTTACTTCTACTCTGTTAAAAAAAAAAAAAGTCCTAAACCTTGGCAAAGCATTGACGCTTATTTCCGAAGTTATTTTGAATAACATCTACTGATGAGAAACATGCACAAAACTTCCATGCCGGGAAATGTGATTACTAATAATTTCATCATGATTGCTATGACTACGATTTACTTATTCTTAATTTATTTTTGTAATGAACTGCTTCAGTACAATGACAAATGATTCTATTAGTTAAGAAACTAAAATGTCAATTTACATGCGGTCTTTGGTGACTAATTTGCTGAGCTGAGGTTTTTGTTTTCCTTATGATAATAATATTTGGCTATGCTCTCTGAGCAAAATTTATGAGTTCTTAAATATTAATCTTTTGATTTACTGAAACAAGGTAATTTCCAGCATAGAAACTCTTAGTAGTTTCTCTTTTAGGGTTTTGATTACCCTGGTTTTAGGCACAATCTTTTGAAAGGTTGTTATCCAAAAAAATAATGCTCACTCTATTTCCTATGATCAAAACAATTCTTTGTCACTAATGACTATATATATCAGTTCATTTCAAACGCTGTTTCCAACAGCAAACATTACTCAGCTGTCAGTAAAAGCAAAGGGATTACATCAGCATTCGGGAAGGGAGATGTTCTATTCTTTCTTTTTACTCCATAGTCTATGTTCAATCAGCCTGGAGCTAATGGAAGCCCTTCAGTGCTGAGAAATAAACAAACACAGTTGGTCCAATAGTGAAAAATCAAACCTAGTGTAGAAGGTGGGCAATGCATAGTTAGTTCCATTACTGACTCCTCCCTTGGGAGGCAGGGCAGCTTCCCAGTCCTTCTCATTACAAACCAGCACCATCTGTAGCCAGTCTCAACCTGATTTGGAAATGTTTAAAGTACATGGATGAAAAATAGACTTAGAATTGGGAGTCAGAGAATCCTATTTCAAGTTTAAATGTTGCTTGTGAAAGAACATTTGGTTTTAGACTCGGCAAACAGTGGGCCTCATCACTCACAATGAGGGATGCACGTAGCATGGATTGCTTCAGATCAGGGAGACTGAAGGTAATTGTTACTTTACACAGAGAAACATCTAGCTGGAGTATAGCTTAAGAGGGCTACAATGTGGTCATCGTAGCAGCCGAAGGGCCATAGGGCGTCTGTGACACTTCAGATGCCAAGTGATCTTTCCCCATCACTCATGTTCCAGTGTTACTTTGGTTCTTGTTGGTCCTGTGCATTACTGAATTCTATATTCCTCATGCATAAGGCTTACGATCCATGAATAGTGTGTGTGTGGGTGTGTGTAAATTTTAGGAAAGGCTCTGTCTCAACAGCAGAGTGAAAGTAAGCCGTATATTACTCTTAATAGGAAGTGGCAGTATTGGTTGTATCTGGTTGGGTCTTAAAAAGAAGAGACACTATTAGCAATCTTGAAATATGCTGCAAGATTATATGCAGCATCTGGGTACCTGGTGGGCAGTATCCTACTGTCCTCTCACTTTTCTACCTCTGTTCTCCACCCCATCTCCACCTTCACCCAGTATCAAAATGTCTCCTCCTGCAATATGTTTCCCTTCTATTGGAGTCACTTTCACACAGAAACACAAATGATTGTGTATGTCTCTTGAATGACAAAAGAAGCCCAAATGTATGGGTATGTATGAATGCATAAATGTTCGGAGTATGGTCCTACATATACAGTTTCTAGAAAGTTAGAGGTAGAATAGATCCCATTGTTTTGAAGGACTCAAAGATAGCACTAGGAACGTGGCCTGCTTCTCCTCATACCCACCTTTATTGTCTAATCCTAAAAAGTAATAAGCAACTCTCAATCCAGCGAAACCCAAGCTCCCCAAACTCTACACATTCCCTTCTGCTTTCCCCATAATACAGCTGAGAATAGCTTATTGTCTGTACAGTGCTTTCCTGGCTCTCATGTACTTTGAAGAATGGCTTTAGTCTTGCCAAAGTAGCTACCTTTACAGTGACTGTCTATGCCAAACCTTATTATGGTTTGAATGTGAAATGTTCCCCATAGACTCATGTGTTTGAATTCTTGGTCCCCAAGTGATGGGGCTGTTAGCACGTTGAAGCTTCTGGAGGCAGCACCTTGCTGGAGAAAGTGATCACTGAAG
Source organism: Cricetomys ansorgei (assembly GCA_026225945.1). Classification (NCBI taxonomy): domain Eukaryota; kingdom Metazoa; phylum Chordata; class Mammalia; order Rodentia; family Nesomyidae; genus Cricetomys; species Cricetomys ansorgei. The sequence goes on along the minus strand of JAMJFZ010000716.1, from coordinate 17,425,805 downwards.
TCAAATCTTGATACTTTATAGCCTGAACTTCCTGTCCACTCCCTGCTTCCTATTTGGTAAAGATGTGTGGAGTGGAAAGTCCCATGTGCACACACCTACCCTGTGGAGCTATCTGCTGCCATTCCTTTCTTTCCATGGAGGACTCTATTGCTTCAAAAAAAAAAACCATGTAATTCACACATAATCTGTTGTACCTTGCTGATAATATTGCTTAGTTGTTTCTGAATTCAAGTCATAGCACCAGTCTGAAAACTCCATTATAGTTCCTGAAAAAAATATAACTGAGTATCTTCTCATATAAATAAAGTAGTGTAAATAATATGATCTTACTGAGTAGTACTTATTGCCAAATCCTGAGCTAAATTCATTTTAGTACTTAATCTTATAACGCAAGAATGGATTACTGTTTCTGCCGTTTTATAAAACATAAAACTGAAACTAGGAAAGCTTCAGTGATATATCCAAATTCACAAAGTAAATTTCAATGTTAAGAATTAAGTACAACTTAAAAGATGCTAAAAGAAAAGATGACCAAAAGTGCACTAAATCCGATTTCTTTTCTTCTTGGGTGCACAGACTGTATTTTTCAGCCTCCCTTACAATAGAATGTCTCCATGGAACTGGTTTCTCCTGGAAGAAATATGAGTGCAAAGTGTTGTGCATAATTATGATGTGCATTTTAGTTGCCCATTCTGTTAAGATCTCCCCTTTAAAATTCTCTGTGGTGGGGCAGTGAGATGGCTCAGTGGGATAAAGGCACTTGCTAAAAAGCTTGATAACCAGATTTGAACCAGAATCCACGGTAAAAGAGAGAAATGAACTCCCTTAAATTATCTTCTGACCTTCACAAGAACATTTGCGCACACACATACTAGCGCACACACGTGCACACAGATACACACACAAACACACACACACACCAAAAAAAATCCTCAAAGCTGGATGTCAATGATACATTTTGAAAATGGGTCTCTGTCAACCTGCATCCCTGGTTAACTACATGGAGTGTCACACGTACATTCCCCCAACTGACCTGGAATGAACTTAGTCTGTGTTTCTGGCATGGGCATTGTGTTTGGTTATAAAATCATAGTCTGGTAATGCTATCATTAATACACTATACAATCCAAAGAATACTTTATTTCTATTTTATTCTATATCTCCATTTGAACGAGGAAGGAAATTCGCCATTATCAAAGTCACAAAGGAACTTTTCAAAGTTTTTACAGTTATGTTGTCACATTTGGATTTAAAGTAACTAAGCTTTTAATTATTTTGGAGTATTAAAAAATGAGGGCCATTAGAGAACTGTAAGCTGTGACTGTTGTGTTAAGCTGGCAGGATGTGTACCTATAATCCTAATGCTTGAAAGGCTGAGGTAGGAGGATTTCTGAAAGTTCAAGACTAGTACAGACTATAGAGTCCAGAGACTTTGATTTAAAGGAAACAAGAGGAAGAAAAGGAGAAAGAGGAGGGCATTTTGTTACTCTAAATATTGTCTTATGTAAAATGATACAAAAATTGGAATAGGCGGGATAGTGTCAACCACTGGACTCAACCCTTGATGATCTGCCTTTGGAAATTGACATCTACAGAGTCAAATGGGAATTGTCATGTGCCTCATCACATATAATATATATGTGGTGGATTATTTTGCTTTTTTCTGTAAGTAGTAAAATTATTACATGTTAATTGTTTTCTTATATAAAAAAAGAGAATTTGCTATCTGTGGTGGGTGAATGCTTTTAATACCAGCATTGAGGAGGCAGTGGCAAGTAGATCTCTGTGAGTTCAAGGAAAACCTGTTCCAGTTTGGTGAGTTCCAAACTACCAGGGCTACAGAATCAGACAGAACTGTCAAAAAAAAAAAAAGAAAGAAAGGAAAGAAGGATGAATGAAAGAGACAAATTAATCAAAAGATTAAAAATAGTTTTCAAGCAACATAAAACACCAGGTTGGAGAGATGGCTAGATGGCTAAGTGGTTAGGAGCACTGACTACTCTGCTAGAGGTCCTGAGTTCAATTCCCAGCAATCACATGGTGATTCACAACCATCTTGTAATGGGATCAGATGCCCTCTTCGGGTATGTGGGTGTACATGCAGATAGAGCACTCATTTAAGTCTTTTTAAAAAAGAAATTTTTAAATAAAAAACAGACAAACATGAGACACTAAATTTAAAATGCCATAAATGTTAATAATTGTTACTAAATGTTAACTATCATTTTATCCCATCAAGTATACTGAGCTGGGTCACTGTTGGACAAATTAAGTTTCATGTAAACTACAGATATGAAAAACATATCAATTTCTAAATCAAAGTTTACACAAGATTAAATGGCTTGTTAAAACTTTAAAGTATAAAAGTTTCCTTTTAAAATCTTGCAATAGCATTATCCACTGTACTTATAATCCCATGGCTCTTTGTAACTGACAGAGCTGTGAGCTGAACTAATCCTTGCAGTCCGTATGACAATTTTTTTTAAAGCACTGGAATACCAAAAACCTCAGCTTCTGGGAGCTATAAAGCTTTAATATTCCTTAAAATATTGCCTTCTCTTACAGTTATTAGTAGTAATCTTGACAGATAATGACTTAATTCATAACGTATTCAGTACTTTTCTAAATATATGTATTTAGATGTGAAAACACCCAAATTCAAGGCACAGGTTAATATGGAGTCAGGTTAGAGAGTTTCCAGTCAGAGACTGAGTGTAGATCCTATGATAAAGGCCTTGGGTAAGATCCACCAACTCTCTACCCCTTAAGAAGAAGCTTTGAAACCACACAGCTTTACCTCAATAGATATATTTATCTTTAACTTTATGTCCTGTTTTCCACTTTAAAAAACCATGTGACTTTGAGAGAGGCTCCAGTGGCCTCATTTTTCTCATGTGTGAAATAGGCACATTAATTATTCCTCTCTCAAAGACTGGGCTTGAGGGGAAAAATACTGTAAGGAAAAGCAGTTCAAATGACATACAAAGTCTAGGTAATATTAATTTTTGAGTACTATAATTACTAATTAAATTTTCAAGCATCTTATTTAAACTAATCTTTATATTATAAAAGCTGCATCCTATCAAAATCTTCAGATGGAAAAAAAAGTGGGAATTGTCATATTAGCTTCTGCAGTGTCTTATAAAGAAGACATATTATGAATGAAAATTGTTTCATAGATATTTCCAAAAGATCTGGAGTTTTTATTTCAGATTCCAGGAAGCATAGATTTAATGGCTAATATTTAAATGACAGGGAAGAAATTTTTCATTTGGGGTCAAAAGCTTTCTCCTTCTGTTAATGTAATGAAGTCAAAGGATTGCAGAACTTCATTCCTCTGGCTTAATCTGGCCGCTGTTGATGATGAAATACAGTATGCAGTTCTGTCTTCCGAGAGAACAAGATGAGTTAGGAGAAACAAATTCTATATGCTTTATTTGGATTCTTTTCTTCTATTCTTTCCTTCTTTTTTATCCTAGAAGCTGAAAAACACTTCACTTTTTGGTCTTCTCTTTATTTCTACGAAGTCAATTTGTGTTTTTTAATGGAACATCTGTGATAATTAACTCATAAATAGAAACAGTCCATTTTTAGCTCACAATGTGGAGGTCTCTATCCATGAAGAGTAGACACGATGACAAGAGTGTATAGGAGAGAAAACCTGTTCACCTAATGATCAGATAACAAAGCGTAGACATGATGGAGTTGGGGGTCACAACCTGATGACCTGAAGAACTCCCACTCTTCTCAATTTCCAAACTATGGAATCACTTCAATATCTCTTGTCTGGTTTTCAATTAACCAGATGTACTTGTGATGCTGCATGGTGTTGTGCACTTTTCTTTCAGTACTGTCTGCTCAATCACATCTCATTCACTGCCAATGCATTACACATCTTGAATCTTATTTGTAACAAGTTACAATTACATGAAGAGTAGAATGAGGGAACCATCCACAGACTGCTTGTTGAGTATTGCATTAGTCAAAAGTTTCTCATTTCCCAAATCACCTCACAGATTCATAAAGAAATGCCACTGAGAAAAGCAAGCCTGTGGCTGGCAGTGATACTTAGCGGTCAAACACTTGTTGAACATGCACAAAGACAGGTTTAATCACTAGTGCTGAGGAGGGAAGGAAGGAAGAAGGAAGGAAGGAAGGAAGGAAGGAAGGAAGGAAAAGGAAGGAAGGAAGGAAAAGGAAGGAAAAAAAGGAAAAAAGGAAGGAAAAAAAGGAAAAAAGGAAGGAGAGAGGGAGGGAGGAGGAAGAGAAGGAAGTAGGGAGAGAGGAAGGAAGCAAGGAGGGAGGGAGGGAAGAAGAGTAGGAAGGAACTTCATTTTAGCAGCTACCCATCTGATTGTTTCCTCATAGCTAACTGATATCCTGCCTTTCCCCTGTTAAAATCATGATCTTTTCCGTCAAACGTGTTCTCTTTTTCTGCTTGTCTTTCTGTTTGTGGCATCATCATCCTTTCATTAGCTCTAAATAGTGCATTTATCATCTTTGATTCTTTCCTCTTTGTTTTCAATTTCCATACTCAGGCACCTCTAAAATGATTTCTAACTGCCAATCTCCCTGTCATCTCCATAGACTTCTCTACAGTTGAGATGCTACTTAGCTGTAGCCTAACTCAATACAGAGTTCTTTTCTTCATTCAATTTTCTTTCATCCTACACTGAATTCATTATTCTGTTGCCATAGTTCTTTTGTTGAAGTGGGCTCTGGTAACCTCCTTATTCAAACCCTAGGATGATTTATTATAAAATCAATACATGTTGTATTCTCACTATATTTTCTTGACTTCTAACAAATCTTTCCAAACTATTAGGGTTTTCTTGAAGAACAGAAATTGAGATCAAGATAGAAAGCAGGAATGGCTTGCAGAAAACTGTTTTTGCTGGCTTTTTCCTAGCCCGTGCACATGGGAGGGTTATTCTCTAGGGTGTGTGGGAGCAGTTTCTTTGAAGATCAGAGATATCTAGCTCAATTTTGAACACTAGAGGACTTTCTCTTGCAAAAGCTTTACGTTTTGAGGGAATAGGGATATAGACCCTCCCTAAAGGATCTGCCAATAGGATAAATGGGCAGAATTTTGATTTTAGGAATGGCTCTTCAGAAGTAAAAGTGCAACAAATTTCCATGCATTAAGGATCAATACTCATGTGAGAAAAGAGACATAACAGGATTCAGTAATGAGAATAACTTACTGGGGAGATTTGGGCAAAATGTGACCATCAGAGCAGTCTCGCCTCACACACTGCCCTGGGAAGGGAAAAACCTTAGTTGGGGAAATTCGGTAGCCCGAAGAGACATTGCGAAAGTTGAAAGCTGGAAACTGTTTGCTGAAGGCAATCCTTGGAGCCAAGTAGTAAGTCTTTCAGTGGAGATAACTAGGCAAGCATCTCAATGTCTATAGCACCATACAATATGACCTGAAAGAGAGAACCCCATCACTGTGACCTCTCCGAAGGGCATAACCTTGCTCAGACTCTTTCTTATTCTCAATTAACTGTCAAGCATAATTAAGTGTAAAGGTCCATGGCTAGTAAGAACCAGGCTGCTTCTGTCTCATCAGCATCGCTGATGGAAGCAATAACAGGCAAAACAGCAGGAGCTAAACCCCAGCCTTCATGTGTCTGGCAATTTGGAATATCTTGTAGTGTTATTCATGGACAACGTAAGTGCTACTGAGTGAGTGCCTGCTTGTGGACAGAGGTGAACATTTCTACAAATTTTCTGAGTTATTTAGGGAAGGTAAACCTGTGGAAAAAAATGAGGCATCCCGAAGCCAAACAAATGCAGGTAAAGTCACAAAGATTTGAGCATCATAGATACGCAACTTTGTAATATTTGTGTTTTAGTAATTACATATTAATTGTGTATTTGCAACTTTACCTTTTGTACTAGATTATAAACTACTGAAGACAAAAAGTGTATCTTATTTGTGTATGCATACTATTTATACACACAAGTCAATGGAATGAAAGAACTTAGTTTATACATTTATATTAGGAGTCTCAAACTTCCATAATTTATTACTATATTTAGAATACATATTTTCTTTCATTTTCCACAGAAACAGTGTTGGTTGTTTGAAACAGAGCTTTTTTTAACGTACGGAATTTTACACTGTAAGTTTCCTAACATGTAAGACTTACAGTATTGCAAATCATTTGAGTATGTGCAGAGGTTCCATGTGTAGAGCTATGTTATGTGCCTGTGTAGTATGTTTGTGAAAAGGAGGAATACAATACATATTCTTGTGTAAATGTAAAGTGTATCTCAGAACAGAATCATGAAATAAAAATGTTTGGTAAACCTTAGTAAGATTTAAAAATTAGATATTAAAATATTGAAAGCAATAAACTAATTGTTACTGTGTGTCTGACATCAACCATACAAAATAACTAAGACAGACTAGAGGGCAACCAGCTAGTCATATATAACTGACACATAACACATGTGATGCTATTACTTATGTTTTCCAAGTTAATAGACATAGTTCATAATGATTCCCATTTTACATATGAGAACTCTGAAGTCAGATGCAAAATGAAAGACAACATGCTTTTCAATCTTTGATAACTTATGCAGCATATTCCCTTTTATCCTCTGATAACCAGCAAGGGATGCAAAGTTAAAATTAATTTTAAATAACTTATGTGTAAAACTGTGTTCATTCATCTTTTCATTCATGCAGTTCACAAAACTTCTGTGAGCCCAAATGTCAGGGGAAACTTATGATGAAGACTGAAAGGTAAAGCAGCACAGAAGCACCTCCAGGGAGTAACTGGAGGCTGAGCAAGTGAGCCTGTGGAGAATGGAAAGATGGTTCATTCTTGAACATATTCCTAGATAGACCAACAGAAGGAGGAGAACCTAAGAGAGAGAAAGAAACCTCATGAAGTCTTGGATTGTAAATATCTATACATAGATAAGGAAAGCCCTACCTGAAGGAAGACATCTCTGCAGAGACCAGAGAGGGCACTGCATCACCTGGAGCTGGAGTAACAGCCAGTGTTGTTACTTGAGGGTTGTTACTAACACTTGAGGGCGGTGCTAGGAACCCGACTCTGATACTTAGCAAGAGCAGCTAACTCAACCATTTAGCCATCCCTCCAGGTTCCTATTAAATGTTTAAAATGGAATAATCTGGGGTTTTGGAATCAGTCCACTGCTTTCCTTAGTGAACATTGATAAGATAAAGGAAATTTAAGCCACATTGGAGGGGCTAAGCAAAACAAACAAACAAACAAACAGAAAAACAAAACAAAACTAGCTATATACTGATAATGAAGTCAGAGTAGTATACTGGTGTGGGGGGGATAGTTTAAGAGTTACTTAAGAAGTTGAATCAAGTAGATTTCATGATATATTTCAAATAAAAAACTTAGTTGATAAGGGCCACATGACCCCCTATCTGAGATAATAGAAAAAAACAAATAAGCAATTTTTGGTGGAGAGTGGAAAATTGAGAAAGTCTGAGTTGGCTTCATCTGTATACCAGGGATGCAAGGTGACCCTCTGTAAGAGAGACAAGTAGGTCCATATAATGGAGGATAGGATAACCCTGTATGCAATGGAGAAGGCCATATAGAGAGATCCCTAGCTATCTAGAATTGTGGGCTCCTCAAATGATTTTTCCCAAACACTACTGATAACAGCACTAACATAGATGGAGGAAAACCCAGAAGATCCTGACCCTGTACAAAGAACTGCAGGCAACGGAGGAACGCTGTGGGTGGGAGAAATAGCATTTCCCAGGGAAGAGCACACCAACTGAATAGCCAATACAAAGTGATTAGCCCTGAAAACATACATATGAATAACATTATATAGAATGAGCAAGTCATTCTTATGTATTTAGAAATATATATGTATATACATAAACGTGTGTAAAAAAATTAATGAAAAAGAGGCCATGAATTTTAAAGAGATCAAGGAGGTGTATATGGGAAGGCTTAGAGGGAAGAGAGGGCATGGGAAATGATGTGATTACATTATAATATCAAAAATAAAAAGAAATAATACAAAAGGGAATTTACTTTATATAGCAAATTCAGCAATTGTGAAGGTGACATTTTGGAAAAAACAAAACAAAACGGAAAACCAGGAAATGAAGCTACACTAGATCAAGCAGAGATCGAACATGTCTTTTTCAGTCTTACTTGAGTCCAGTCATTAAATCAGAGGAGAATGTTGCTTTATTTTCAAACTCCTTGAGTTATAGTTTCTATAAATAATGCTCTCTGAATATAAAATAAGCTAGAAATTAATTTTACAGTTTAATTTCCCGAGTATAATATTAAGCAGTGCTCTTTGTTTCCTTGGCATTTTCTATTACCTAACAGTTTCTGGTCAGACTGGATTTGAAAGTACAGAACAAAGCCTTCACTTGTCTCTCCACCGTTATTTTTATGTTCTTCACCTCTGCTCAAATGAGCTTGTGCCTTTGAGTCATTTTATAAGAGGCAATCAGGAACTTTAAAGGAACAAAACTCAAAATATTTTATTAAATTAATTTTAAATGAAATATTTGAACATGAAAATCTGCATAATATAAATATTTTATATTGGAAATAGCAATAAAAATTAATATTTAGTTATGTTATTCATACGTAGGGAAAGAAAAAAACAGATAACTAATTTAGAAACTCTGGTCTACTTCCTAGAATATTTCAAAGGCATATATGGGAATATTTTGCTGAATTGTATTTTATAGCTTGCTTGGATTAATTCTGTTTTACTGGCTTTAAACTGTTCTAATGATTCTATTTTTGCATATTTCCTCACATGCTTACATACCACAAAGATACTATACATAAACAAATTAATGCAAAATTCACATAACTACTACAACTAAATTGGAAAGATCCCAATATTATACATATTAAAACTTCCCGATGAAGTGTAAGACTCAGCTATTCATGTAATGTGCACACTGCAATGTTCAAATAGGCCAGGAGAGCTACAACTGCTTCATGGGAATGGATGATCCTTACGAGCCTCTGGCTTTGTTCTCAGCACAATTTAGTCATGTACCGATGCCTAAGTAGCCTCTGTAATTTAGTTGAAATTCTCAACAGTTCATCACTCTCATAGTATCAAGTCTCTTCCCGGAAGTTCGTAACACTGAAATAATTCCTGGAATGCTAAATTTTCGACTAGTTTGCTTTCTGTTTCTGCGATACTAACCTAATGCAACTTGAGGTAGAAAGGGTGTTTATTCGGCCACTCTCAAGGAGGCCAAGACAAGAACCTGGAGGGAGGAATTGAAGGAGGGACGATGGAGGAAGGAATGTTGTTTACCTGCTTGCTTTATGTTTGCTTCCTGTAGTTATCTCAGCTACCATTATTACACAGCCCAGATTCATCAGCTTAAGGAGAGAAATGCCCACCACGGGCTGAATCCTCCTACCTCAATTAGCAACTAAGAAAATACTTCACAGACATGACCACAGCCCAACCTGATGTGGGCAATTCTTCAAGTGAGATCTGATGGTTTCCTCGGGTGACTCTAGGGAGATCACTATGACAACTTTGCATTGTAGATGTGTGTGTGTGTGTGTGTTTGCGTGCATGTGTGTAAAGTTTTTGCCTAGGATCTAGAATAGTTACAAGCAAGGTGCTATGAGAAACTTCAAAATCGTCCTCATTCTTGTCACTACAGTTTTATTGTGAAATTAAATCAGCACTAAGCAACTCGTTTGGAACATATTTGGCTCCAAAGTAAATTCTTAGAAATTTTGAATAACTTTTCTTTAAGTAATACATAGAATATTCTTAAAGTTGGTCTCCATAGTCTTTGTTATTGTTTAAGAATGAATACATGCAATTGGCCAAATGTTATATCACACATTGAGAGTTGCCAGTTTGCTAAGTACAGTCTCTTACCAGTCCCAGGGGTGATTATTTAAGCTAGTGTGGACAGTAGCTTAGAGCAACATCTTCTAAGTATCAGTTCTGTCTGACCAAGCATCAGCCTCATGTAAGTTGTTTAAAAAGGAAGTTCTTGGACTTTTACAGGTTTTCTGAGTAAAAATAACCCATTGGTAGAGTGGTCAAAACTGTTTTAACACATCTTCTAAGAAACTCGACTGCAAACTAAAGTAAAATAAATATCTTAGAATTAGGGTAGGTGAGATGGCTCAGTAGGTATCCTCAGTATGCGTACTTGTTACCAATTCTGATGACCCGAGTTTGATACCAAGAACCCACATGCTAAAAGGAGAGAACCAACTTCTGCAAGTTGTCCTCTGACTATCACATGTTTGCTATGACACATATGCAATCCCCAAACATACACTCCTTGAATAAATGTAATACTATTTAAAAAGTGTCATAGAATTAAGTTCACCAACAGAGGCCAGTTTTTTGGTCCAGTAAACGTCAACAAATTCAACAAAGCATTTGTTGAAGAAATGAACAAAAAATAGACAAATAAGAGATTCATAATTTATGAAGATCCCCCATTAGTCTTTGATTCTCATCAGGAGTAAACAGAAATAATAAACCTGACCAGTACTATATTGAGCTTCAGTAAAGTGTTACCCTTAACCACAGACTTGAATGTGGATTTCACATCCTAATTTCAGAATGAGTACACAGAGCAATATGCCATAGCTCTGATCACTCCAATAAGCAGAAAGTGCTGCTAAGAGGTGAGCACAGCGTGACCATGCCAAAACCATGTCACTCTGCCCTACCCACAGCAGGAAGCCAGGAGCCCCCGTCTCCTTCACGTCTACAACTGAGCACTCTATCCTGTGCAAGTAAAAAGGTAAGACATGGAAAGACTGTTTCTTCAAACTGTCTAATTAGCTCAAACTACACAACAAAAACAATTGTGGTTGCTGAAAATGCTTCATAATGTAAAACTCAGATAAAGTTTGAAGAAAAGTGAAATCAATTTATTTTTAGTTTCTGTGACATTTAAAATGTGTAAAAATTTCCCAGGTAATGGCTTGAATGTGCTTCTGCTCACACGTGTCATTTCTGCTGGGCAAAGAAAGTTCAAAGAAGGAAGAGAACAAATGTTTTGAATGAATCTTTTTCTTACCTGCCCATTCTCTAACACTCTGCTGCCTTTGTAATTGTACTGACAAACTCAGTCAAGGGAGTTAGTTAGGTATATGCTAACAAATAATTATAGCAAAGAATAAGCTAAGGAAGACATACTGTTTGTAAATATCTCTTCACCGTTCTTCCACAGCTAAAATAATTCCCTGAACTTCCAAAATTTTGTGAGGACAATGTAGAATTTATTTGCATTTGTCTTTATATCTTTGATTCTTTTTCAGATCTATAGTTGTTTCTGGAACTGTAAAATAAAGCTGGCGTGTATATTATACACAACATGTATGTCACATGCACAGAGATATGCATATATGTAGACAATAACATGACTCTAAAAATGCTGCTCTCAGAAACATAGGAGGAAAACTGCTGGGGATTTTAGTTTGTCACAATCGTGTTGGTTGGGTTTTGGTCGGAGAGTGTAGTCTCTGAAGGATTTTATACTTTTCAAATTTCTCCTCTCAAACCTAATAGAAATCTCCTTTTTCTCTTTCAAGAAATACTTGTCTGCTTCTAGAGCTATCGGGGGAATACTTTTTCAAAAACTGTTCTAACCAGCTGGAGCAGTGCACAAATACATACCAAGTGGTATCAGACTGATAAGTAGCCACCAACATAGTCAGAATAACCTAATAGCTCCTTGTTAAAAAAAAATACAGAGAATAAAGTACAAAGAGTGCATTAAAAGCTTAGTTTCAATTTCTGTCATAATCCACCATTTCTGATAGAGTTAATGCCTCAGGCTGTGTACATTTGGATAATTTAATTCTACAGATAATCTCCAATATTTGTTTTGGGATAAAATGTCAAACTTTTCCCATTAAACTCTTTCATGTCTTCTTAGGACAAGTGGTCAGATGAGGGGAGCTCCGGCTGGCCTTTCATCTGTCTGAACTCTGTGCCAAAGGCAGGCAAAGTAGGTGTGATTTACTGTGCAAACTTACTGTGTCCTCAGCTTCATTAAGCAGTGTGGGTGAGAAATGAAATTTGAAAACACAAAGATGTCTTCGAAGACATGAGCTGATTTCAAGAGCATGGTGTTGTTTGAATATGTTAATACTGGTAAATGCTGATAAAATGCAATGATCAACATGGAAAGTAGATGCCTCTTTATTTTGTTAGGTAAGGAAACAATGACGTATCTTAGGGTTTGAGGTAAAAGACATCTGCTACTAATACAACCATGTTACTTGTTGGATGACTGACCTTCAAAGGTTATACGTGACACTTAAGTGAATCCCCATTTCTGTGGGATGAGAATTGTTACTTTCTCACAACGATATTATAAGGACTGAGTGTGGTTTCTCATAACATTTTAGTGCTAACAGCAGCATCATGTTATACTTGAACAGGCCAAGCACCAAAACGGCGAACTCAGGCATCTGTTACTATGTTTCACAGTAGCCAAACTCCAAAAAGCCATCTAAGGCAGCAATTGGTGTTTATGTGCTCCTGGTGCAGCATGGTGCTCACTGCACAGTTGCTAAAACCTCACAAATCCTGACCCAACAGACAGACTAGTATCCAGAAAGAGACCAAAAATCTTCAGATTTCCAGTCTTCTGGATGGCAGATAACAATTTGACAAATATGGGTAATTTGCTTATGTATGTCAGTATAAAAATATTGGAGTAAAACATAGAATTCTCTGCTAGTAGCAATTAACCGCTTAGAAATTAAGACCTGAATGCCCTGTAATCATATTTCCCCTAAAGTGTGATGTAGTGTTTTTACACAGAGGCCAAAGGCTACTAAGTTCTCGAACGCATATAAGTGAAATATTGCACAGGACATCCATTTTTCTACATAGTCTACAAACTTTTTCTATCAAAAGACACATTGCAACAAACTGTACAGAGAGCACAAGTGGTTTCTTTTACTGTTTGTAGATTTAAGTAACAAACTTTGATTCAGCTCCTATCAGCATCACTACCGTGAATTACTTCTGCATAGAGAATTTCTAGATAGAAGATTACACACCTGCTATAAATATTTTAAAAGAAAAAAATTTACTTTTTCTTCCTGGCTCAGGAAATCACTTGTAGTAGCAAAGGATGGCATCTTGACTCCTGCAATTCAAAGAGGAGAAGAAAAATCCTGAGTTCTCTCTACTTGTTTCCCTCCTTAAACACACTCTTTTAAAAGTGATTTTTAAAGATTTATTTTATTATTTTCAAGTGTGTGTGTGTATGTGTGCGTGTCCATGTGCATGTGTCTGTGTGTGTGTGTGTGTGTGTGTGTGTGTGTGTATGTGTGGTGTGTGTTTACATGTGAATGCAGGTGATTACAGAGTCCAGAAGAGAATGTCTGATCTCCTAGAGCTGGAGTAACATGTAGTTGAAAGCCATCCAATATGGGTGATAGGAATAAAACTGTGCTCTTCTGTAAATGCATTAAGTGCTCTTAAAAACTAAGCCATCTCCTCAGCCCCTTTCACTCATTATTTCTTTTCCTATGAATATATACACATACATACATTTTGGAGTCCAACCAAAGTCAGCAGTACCATGTGTCACCTAAGCCAGTGGCTGTATCATGAGCAAGTACTAATATTCTCTGTTCAAGTGCTAAAGGAAAGCAGGATAGATCCAAAGTGACTATGTTCCAGAAAAGAAAAATAATTCTGTAAAGAAAGCACTCATAGCTTTGCTATTTGACAGGAGCACGAATTATTTCCATTAGAAAGAATGTTTAGAAAATTTTACTTAACTCTAACAATTTCTATGACGAGTCTTTATATCATGAAATAAAACACATGGAGACATTATTGAACTATTTATAACTTAATAAGGATTGTTGAACATAATATACTATGTTAGATGATGAAAAAATATGGAATTGTTCTATTTGAGAAAATTCTCAAAATAGCAATTAAATCAAGATGTGATTTATTGTGCATTGACATTTTGCAAGAGCATACCTCCCACTACTCCTAAGAAAATTAACTGACTGCAGACTCCCTATATCATCTTCTCAAGTGTGCTTCACACAAGAAAGACAAAGTAATGCTAGACCCTACACATAACTCTTCAAATTGAATCAGTTTCTTCACTTAAATAATCACAATAGTAAGGAAAACAACATGTCTCAAATAAGTAAGTTCTACTCACCTTCTACATTTGGATAGCTTTCTATTGCTGGGCTCCAATCCAGGATAAAGAAGCTATGTAGTTTCTTCATCTTGTATGTATACTTAACTTATATGTACACTTCTTGAATGTACACTTAGCTAAGTGTAGATGTGAGTGTTAAATTATTAATTATTCTTTTCCTGGGTTCGGTTTATTCTTTGCTAATTAAATCCCTGGTTCTGGAGGATTTCAGCTACGGTGCAATCTAGTCCTTGAAGGTTTTAGCCTCAATACAATCTTATCTTCAAGATTAAAGCCCAAACCTAGAAGGCTTCAGCCTCTGTACAATCTAATCTGCTAACCTAGACCTAGAATGTTTCAGCCTCTGAGACTTACTGCTGACTTACTATGACTAACTCCTTCTGAACTCAGAGCTGTACTGAAATCAACTGACTTTTCTGGTTGGCTGATTCTGATTTGCTGTTCTGGCTCAAACTGTTCTCCAAGCTGACTTGTTGAAATTGACTTTCTGACCTGGCTGACTGTCTCTGATTGAACTCTTCTGACTCTATCTGACTCCCACAACTTCTCTGTCTGAACTGCTTTGTGAGGCTTGAAACTTACTCTCTCTGTTAGCTGACTGTCTCAAACTCACTCTCCTTCTGCTGAACTGCCTCTGTGTCTTATGTAACTAATTCTCTGACTGCCTGACTTTCTGAGCTGAAAGCCTGCTTTTATATTATGAGAGTTGAACATGTCCTCACTCTGACTCACTCTGCTAACTCTTTCTCAGATTAGTCACTTTGCCTGCTGTTCACTCCAATTCACTCTAAAACTTGGGATTAGAGGTGTGTGCTTACTCTGTAGTTCATTTTGCCTCTGACTTTCTACTTCTCAGTTGACTAGCATGTTCTGACTCAATCTCTTTCCATTCTCTCAATCTATACTGCTTCTCTATTAACTCTGAACTGACTGTGAACTTTGAACTGAGAACTATGAACAGGAGTTGTGACCTACTGCTGGATGAAAGGCATGTGCCACTGTTGCTTTATAGATTGGGTTAAAAGTGTGTGCTGCATTGGGATTAAGGCATGTGCTAGGACAGAATCAGCTTGACTAACATTCTTTCTACATTTCATCTGGATCACACAGGATTTTCATTGTGATTCTTTCCCAGAGAAGCCATTCGCTGGATTAAAAGGTTAAATATTCCTCTACAAAGCTGAATTTACCTTCTCTTTACAGGGATTTTCAGAGTCTTTAGTGAGCTAATAACAGAGCTTCCAAGTCTCTTATACTTACTGAATGCTTTCAAATGTTACCTCTAGTCACAGAATACTTATTATCTTCCCATATACTAATACAACTTAGAAACTATTTTATACATATATATCATACACAAATACATATACTTTATACTATATCTGTATAGAGATTGTCAGTCTTTTTATATGAGGCAATCTTTAGATTTTTTACTATGAATTAACTGTCAATAAAAAAGTATCAGTAAGGACATCAGCTATCTGGATATGGTGTCACACTTCTCAGTAATCCCAGCACTCAGGAATCTGAGGAGAGAGACAAACATGGGTACATATGTTAAACTCAGGACTAGCCTTGGCTACACAACAAGAATCCTATTTCAAAACAATAGAATAAAGAAAAAACAAAGTCACTTGTGAAATCTCCTAAAAACGAAATTCTTTGAAAATCCTTATACAGCACACTATTTTCTAAATTTCAACTCACAATATTTGAGTATTAGTAAACAGTATGTAAGGGCTTGAATGATTACTATAACCTAAATAGCTTTTCCTCCATCAGACCTGGGATCCACAAAATATAAAAGCATTATGAGATAGGCGATTTGCAAACTCTCACACTCTTCCACCTCACCTTGAATTTTGAAACACTCTACTTAAACAGATACAGAGATACAACAGATAAGAGCACTGCTCAGAGGAGGAATAGGCAGGAAATTAAAAAGATCAGAATGACCACCAACAAATCACTTAATCATTGATTATTGGGTTTGCTCATTCAAAATGGAGGGAAGGGATCGAGACAGAGAAGGAGGAAGGTGCTTATTCCAAGCATCACAGGGTTATATACTGTGAAATGGTGAAATATACAGAATGATGAACCAGCCATATGACACAAATAATATTCCCATAATCCCAAGCATTCCCTATCCAGTGAGGGAACATTTTGTATGCTGGACCACTTCTCTGTTTAAGATGTGACTTTAGTTTGTGTGACTTTAGTTTCCTTTAAGTTTTCCTGTCCAACCTTGTTTTCCTGCCCCCTCCCCTTTTT
Source organism: Cricetomys ansorgei (assembly GCA_026225945.1). Taxonomy (NCBI): domain Eukaryota; kingdom Metazoa; phylum Chordata; class Mammalia; order Rodentia; family Nesomyidae; genus Cricetomys; species Cricetomys ansorgei. The sequence goes on along the minus strand of JAMJFZ010000716.1, from coordinate 17,409,346 downwards.
CTATAAACTATATGAACACATCAGGTATCTTCCTGGCTTTCTGGCTTCCACCTGGGATTGGCTCCTGAAAGATTGCATCTCCACAATACCATCTATCCACTCTGGGTTCATTATCTGATAACTCCTCAAGAACTGTCAGGCTGCAGGTAGGGACTGTCAATGTAAGAGCTATTAATGTGAGAGGGGTCTTCTGCTTTCCAGAGGACCAGTGTGTCCTTTTGAGAGAGCTGATCCCTACCATAAGGTGAGACTTCAGATGTACTCATCTTCCTGTAGCCTGGACTGTGGTTGTGCAGGACCTAAAAATCCCCGGACCCAAGTAGTCTGCATTTAAAAAAATAATTCCATCTACTTTTGCAAGTGTAAGTATTTTGCTAATCTATAGTTTTAAATAGTAAGCTCGAATCTACTGTTCCATCTGTGTACATCACTTTTAAATACAGTTTTGTTTGTTATTTGAGAATTTCATGCATGCATACAATGTATTTTGATCACAATCAACCCCTACTTCTCTCCATCAAATCTTCTGAGAGTTCCTCTGTGTCCTCCTTCCCACTTCATGCCCTCATTTTTTTCTTTAATAATCCACAGAATCAGACTGATGGTGGTGGAACAGGTCCTTAATCTAAGCACCTGAAAGACAGAGGCAGGTGGATCTCTATGAATTTGAGGTTAGCCTGTTCTACAGAGTGAGTTCCAGGACAGCCAGAGTTACAACTAGAGGGTGGTTAAGGCAACAGGCTTTTTATTTGACAATCTATGGCTTCTTGCAGGAGCACTGTTCCCCATGTAGGGTAACTCCACTTAAGTTCTATTTTTTAACTTGATTTTTTAAAAAATTTCCTACATATGTACACACATCATTTCCACTCTTCATTATCTTCCACCCCCAAACTTCTCCCATGTCCCCATGTTTCCTCTAAAAGTCATTACTTCTTCTTCAGTTACTGTTGTTACACACAGGATTGCTCACATGTATATGTGTTTAAGGTTGACAGCTTGGGATTGGATAACGAATCAGGGATTTGGTCCTGGAGAAGAGAAGACTGATTCTTTCTCTCTGAGCAGTCATTAGTTGTCTATATTTCTTCAAGTAGGACTGAAGCCTTTTGAGATTTCCCCCAACCATGTTGACATGTCAACTAGTGTTATCATTTTACAGTCTTATTTAGACGATAATACTTTTGAGAATTCATGGGTATATTTTTTTCTGTCGAATATAGAAGACACCACTATCAGCAGATGTCCTGGTCCTCTAGCTCTTACAATCTTCCCTTCCCCTCTTTCCCAGTGCTTCCTAAGCCTTAGATACAGAGCATGTGCTGTAGATTGAGGTTAGTCACTCTGTGATCAGTTGTCCTGTATATTTTGACCAGTAGTGGTTTTCTCTGATGGTCTACATCTGCTGCAAAAAGACTCTTCTTTGATGAATATTGAGAGCTATACTTATCTGTATGTGAATGGGTAAGTGTTTATAATGCAATCAGAAGTTATAATGGTTTAAAGAGATGTCAGTTGTAATATTTCCTCTAGGGTCTATGACCTCACTGACCATAAATAGTTGGTTAGATTTACATTACCAGGTACAAATTTCCTCCTATTGAATGAGCTTTAAATTCAGTTGCACAGTTGTTGATTACCTCCAAATATTAATTTCAGGGCAAATTAGCAAAAATATCATAACAAATATGAAACATTCTTTTGTGCAACTTTGTGGAATTATAACATCAATGAATGGCTTTACAGAAATAATTATTGACAAGAAATTTCACTTCATGTTGAAGAAATGCCTTGGTTCAGCAATATCCAATAAGAGAGTACATAAATAATTGCTTATTAAAGACTGTCTATATGGAATATTACAACCTCTAAGTATTAGCAATTCAATAATGAAAACAATATGATTTACTTTCCACTACCATTAGTAAATGACACAGTGGATTATATAATATTAGATCCTGCCAGTAATTTTGATTGAAGCTAAGGAAAGGTGATCATGAAATATACATTTATAACTTTATGTGGAGCAGTACAATCACTATGAATGGTTGATGAAGTCTTTAAGATTTTCATAGTAATTGACAAGCTGTATTAAATTTTATTCAGTGGCACCTGTCAAGGGAGGGACAAAACTCTGTTTGGTGAGCCAATTAGAAAGAGAAAGAATGTTCAATCAAATTTACACAAGGTCTGGATCAGTTATGTCAAATTTATCCTAGATGGAGAGAAATATGATTAGTATTTTGCACCTTTGATTTAAGACAGAAATAGAAAAATTGACTTTGAACTTATGACAAAGAGACATTCTGCAAGGTCATAGTCTATTGGGGCATTTTCTCCAGTTTAGAGGAACTGAACCCCATTCAACAGAAAGAAGAATAAACAAGCTTGCCTGGAGAGCCACAGGGATGTGCAATGGTATGAAAAAGCCCAGGATATAAAACCCATTGCCCTCCATTGAATACCTCAACACAATTCTATGCAAAAATGCATTCATATCTACTGCATATTGGGAAATTCTGAAGGATCTATCCCCACTGGCAAATTTGTACAGTTTAAGGAGATTCCTTTGTCCCCAAGTTAAAAGAAAAAAAAGGAGAAAATTAATAATGTCTGAGCAATTGCTAAAAGTTCTAATATTTCTTACAGAACAATGTTATCATGTGGACTCTTTGTCTCAGCACATATTTTCATAAAAGTCCTGGTGGTTGTGGTGTATGTATGTGTGTAGGTGGGGGGTGGGTGCTATGGTTCATGTGTGCCAACAGAGGCAGAATTCAAGGTCCCTCTAAAAGTGACCTTAGAAACAAACACGTGAGCCAAAGAATTAAAGAGAATGTGGCCCATGGCTCCTTTAAATTTTCTCCCTCAGCTAAACAGACATCTAGTCATTTAGAAAAGAACCCTCCCCCTTGTTAGACTAGCTGAGGGACAATCCCCTGTTGTCATTTTTATTGTCTGCCCTGGAGAAGGAGGCAGCTTGGGATGCCTAATGGAATCTTGATTCTATTTCACAGCTACAGAGCACAGCCAGGAGCCCGTGGTGCTTTTGTGAGCCAGAATCCACGGAGGCTAATTTTGGCTGAATAGAGGCTAAAGAGAATTCATTTTTCCTTGTTACATTTATTTCACTAAAATTGTTCAAACTCACAAGATATTGCTGGAAGGACACCAGCAAGCACTTCTTAATTGGGGCCCCATTCAGTAGCAAAACTGACTTTGCAGGTACCAGCCACAGAGGTTATAGGGATTCCAGGGGCCCTAACTGCATGGGAATTAACCTTAACACAGCAACATAAATGTTATCTCTACTCAGATGTGGAGTATAATCTTGAAGCTTCTGTTTCACACACTTGCTGGAAAGTGTAGCTGGTCCTCTCATCTTTCAGTTGCTACATATGAAAGGTTTCCTGTCCTGGCCTCACCAGTGGGTTCTGCTGAGCGTGCTCACGAAGATAATTGCCATTCCCCCCAAACACTGAGAGTCTCTAGAGAAAACTAGCAACCAAGGAGTGTTAAGCAGTTTTCAGGAAGCCCAATGGACAAGAGAAATACAGGAAGAATCATTTTGTCTTTCCCTCCGACTTCAAATTTTAATGAGTGAGAAAAAAATGTGTATTTATGTTTTAAAATGTACAACATCTTGCCTTTATGTATTCTCCCACTATTACTATCATAGAATCTTATTCTGAATTTTTATTATTTGCACATATTCATAGTCCAACTTACAGTTCTAACTTCTCATGAAGTTGAACTCAATAATTAATAAGGATAGCCATAAAAGTAATAAAGTCTCACAGAAAAATTCCGTAGGACCTTAGTAAGTTTTGCTATTACTTTTGTTATTTTTATTATTTTATATCAGGTCTCCATACATTATTTAAGGCAAATATCACCTTCTCATGTTGCCTTAAAAGTAGTATAATTATTCCCATTTTACAGATAGGAAAGTTAAGCTGTGAGCCATAGATAAAAGTGCTTTCTAGAAAATTTTGTGTTTTGTTTTAAAATTCACTCTTTTGAAATCAGCAACAGAAAATAACCCCCAAGTGTTTATTCCCCCACCCTCATCCAATGAATTTACAACTTAATTCCAGTATGGAAATTGGTATGTTACAGGGGGAATTTAGGAAGAAAATGAATTTGTCTGTAGCCGGCACTCCACACTGTTTGTTGTCCAGAGGCTTCTGACGGTAGTTAACCCAAGCTCACCTGCATTAAATATTGACCCTGTGGGGCAACTTCGGGCCCTGCTAATGGGGCAATTTGGGGCCTTAATGATGCAGACAAAAAGGTCCACAATCCTACTTGATGAAGTGAAGAGCCTCATTAGCATGATTTTCAAGGGTGGTACTCAAAGAATTAGCTTGCCAACCAAAGCCACGTCAAAACTGGCCAAATAGAGAGCTCTTCATTTAGCTAGAGTGCTGTATTTGACCAGAGTCTCCATGTTCCTGCACAGTTTTATTTTTTTCTAGAGCAATAAGTTTGTTGTTGTCAACATAACCTAAATAGAGATCTCTGTGACATTCTGTAAAACCTTGAGTACATAGCACAAATGTCCTGCTTAAAGCAATACCAAGTGAATAAATAAGAAATAAAGGTTAATGTACACTTACCCCAACCTACCCATTATCCCCTCTGTGGAAAACACAAGGACACATTTGTTTCAGTTCCTGGATCAGTAGTACAGGTGCCATTTTTTTTAATATACAGCAAAAACAAATTTAAGAAATAAGGTATGTCAAATTCTTTTAAATATAAAATAAGTGAGCCACAGCAAAAGCCATTGCATGCTAATCTCAGTATCGAGCATAGTGCCCTTCCAAGTGTTCAGAGAATGTAAAGCCACAAGATCTAAACAGACTGATAAACACTCAAATACATACCACACACAGACACATACAGCATGCACACCCACAGGTCAACATTCTGTTGAGCAGAAAGGTGGATGGAACACAGATTTCATGTTTCATCCTCAGACATTTACCATACTAAGCACCAATCTAGTTACAGTGAGGAAATGATTCCCTCTTCTTAGCAAATACATTGAAAACCCCCTTAGACATAGAATATCCATTAACTGATAAAGTACTTTATAAACATTTAATTTTACCAAATAAATAGACACACTTATTTTCAGTTATGGTTTTGCATTTTATATAGACAGACAGTGTCTTTCTCAATTATGGAAGACGATAGATTGTCCTTTGGCATATTTTCACCCACTAGCCTGGATAGACTGAAGTGCTGTCAGCTGTTCTGTAGGCATTTACTGCCTCAAGCTACTGCTTCAGTGTCTGATTCAGCTGGAAAAGAAAGAATGAAAGCCTACATTGTGACATTTTTAACTAATCAGCTGCAGGATAATTTTCTTTTAGTCCTGGTAACAAATAGATGGCCCCTTCCTGAATATATACTCTATGGTCGGCTAAAGGCTTGGAAACGAACATGTTATAAGAAGGGAATACAGTAATTATTATCAAAACTAATTTGTACCTCAAACAGCCTAAATTAAATTCAATAAACGCAGTAGAAATTACAGTGATTTAACGTCTTGTGTTTCACCCTACTAAATTTTTAATTGTGGCAAATATGTTTGGCTTCTGGGATATAGAATAAAAAGCAGAGCAAAGACTCCCGACATTCCTCCATATAAAAATGTTTTTGTAATCACTCTATTTAAATAGTAACATCTTATTTTTTTAAGCACTTAGTTTCTTGATCAGGATCCATATTCATGGGGTCTCACTATAATCCACTTTACCACTTAATGTTGCAATTCAAATGTTCAGTCAGAAGCAAAGCCCTCCAGAATAAAGCATGAATATTACCGTGTGGGGCTGTAAAGAGAAGACTATTAGAATATATCACCAACACACTAGGGGACCATTTAGTCCACTGCTCTAAATACATCATTTAATTACAATGGAGACATTACTTCATGTTTCTACTGATGTAAGTATTATTAGAATTCATGATATTCGCAGGCTACTGTGGGCCATTACATTGGCCATAAGCTATTCCATAAGATTTACTACTAAGGGCCCGCAAGGGTATTTGAACATTCATGGATTCTGTGGCAGTAGGCTTTTATCTAAGACACATAAGTGAGGGACAACCGAGTTATTATCTCTAAGAAACATAGCTTAATATTTTGGATTCTAAAGGTTAAGGTATCATAAATCCTGAATTACTCTGAGATATCACATAAAAAGACATTTTTATTTTATTTTACTCTATTCTGCCTCTTAAAATATTTTATGGTGGCAGTTTCTGGAGTTGTACAGTGTTGTTTACATTCAGTCCCTGGATGCATCAGAACACTGACACAGCATTTCGCTTAGACTGCAGGAATGAAAGGAAAAATATATTTTTGGTACAATCTTTGTGTGTGTGTGTGTGTGTGTGTGTGTGTGTGTGTGAAATAGAGAGAGCGAGAAAAATAGAGAGAGAGAGAGATGCCTGTGGTGAAAGGAGGAGGGAGAAACAAGGGTTAACCAAGTGCTTTTTCCTTTCCTTTTCTTTCCTTCTTTCTTTCTTTCTTTTTTTTTTTAAAGCATACCCCTTTCCAGTTTGGTGAGTCTTGCTCAGTGCTTTGATTGACTCTTTTCATGAGGGGTGTCATTGTGTGGGCCTGAGCTGATCTGATCAGTGCCTGGATGCAGGGCTTTAGGTCCCCTTAGAAAGGCTATTCTAAGGGCTGCACAGGGAAGCTCAGAAGGTGCTGCAGGAAGCCACTTCAAAAGGCTGCCTTCCTCTTAGACAATGAACTGCAACCAAAACTCACTATTGGCAGATGACGTAGTTAGGTAAGGCACCATGAAAATAAGCAGACAACAACCACTATATTATGAAATGAAAAGTTTTAGATATCTTCTCAACAAATGAAAGGACAGAGGCTTGGAAAATCAACCTTTGAAAAGGCAGGTAGAGCACAAAATTCACACACACACACACACACACACATAAAGTAAAGAGGATCCCATTTTCCAATGTCAAATTGAAAGCAGCTTTCCTTTTTTCCAGCCTCTTTCCTTGGGATCCGACCACCTGGTTGTTTGCTTGTTTGTTTGTTTGTTTGTTTTTGCACAAGAGGCATTAGATTCTTTTGTATTTTTGAGAAAAACTTTTAGGCAGATTCATCAGCATGTAGTTGCCTATTTTAGAAATGGCTCAGGATGGCAAAGGGGCACCAAGTTCCCAGAAAGTTACCAGGAGGACACAGAAGAATTTATTTGTTAAGAAACAGACAGAAATACTGATTGGAACCGGAAAGCATCCTGGAAAGTTTAGCAGGCAGTTTGGATACCGGAAATCTGAATCTGTATTAAGCCTCACCGCTGTGGCAAATTTCCTATCACTTACCATCCCTTTACCTAATACGAGTCAACTCAGAACATCTGTTCTGGCAGTAGGATTTCTACCACTGCTACCCACGCTGTCTGTCACCAGAAGGGCTAATCAGTATTCCAGGATGTCGATTTCACAACACATCTCTCTCAGAGCCTTGTGAGCCATACAAAAGCTCTGAAAGGTTGTGCTTAAAGAAAAGAGAGTCAGTATGATAAACAGAGATTCCTTGGCTAAAATTCATTGCTCTGTATTAAATATGAAATACTTAAGTTTTCCCAGCTAAACAAAAAAGTCACATGTAAGCATTAATAATAATCATGAAGCCACATTATTTTCTCTTTGCTATCAAATTACAATGCATTACCGTTTAGGGCCAAACATATTAAGTCACTTCTTGTATAGCACAAAAATATCATGTATACATTTAATGCTCAAACATATTTACTTATTCTATCTAGTATCTGAAATCTAACAATTGTTTATCAATGTTAGTAATAAGAAAATTTGGGAAAATTTTACCTTTTAATAAAATCACCATGCTTCAAAGATTACCTAATTATTTAAAATAATCTAAGTACTAACTTAGAAGTTGATATACCTATTGATAATGATGAAAGAGATGTGTGACAAACTAATAATGGTTAAGGTACAGATCACTGATATTCTAAATGCCTTATGTATATTGCTTCACATGGTCCACAGATAGTATTATTATTCCAATTGTATGGGTGGGAAAACCTAGGCTTAAAGAATTATAGGAAGATGCTCAAGGTAATATATCCAACCAGCAGCAGAGACAGGAGGAAGCAATGGCCACCTGAAAGCTCAGGTACGTTCTGAACACAGCAGGGGCTCTCTAGCTCTCTTCCACCACAGATTCTCACAATTCACTGCAGAGTCATACACACAGATATAAAATGTGAGGATACACAAACTAGGAGGGAGTGGTGGTTACAGAAACTTCTTTATTTAATATTCTTTATACACCTTCTTAGGTAGAATTTATTTTGTCCTAACCTACGCATGCTTTTCTATTTTTTTTCCCTGAAATCATACTGTTATCCAATTTTCCCAGTTTCTCAAATCTGCGATCTGCATATTACTTATCACCACAAGCAAATCCATTCGGCCCGCCTCTTTACAAAGAACCTGAAATGATCATCACTGTCTTCTCCAGATACTTTGCTTTTAAAATACGATGGTCTAGGGAGGCGCTGTCTATGCTCCGATTTCAGCCCTCTAACTGAGCAGGTATTGAGTGTGCGCTTAGGCGCCAGAATGTCAGCAAGCAGAGCAGCTCAGGTTGATGGTCGCCTTTGTACCAGATACACTGCTAGCCTCACAGTGGAGGTGGAGATCAGGAATCCAGGAATGGATTCCTGTGGAGAGAAAAATCCGCTCATGGAGACACTGGAATGCCAAACAAGATCTGCCAGATCTGTGGGTTGATCTCATTTCCGAGAAATACTCTTGAGAGGTAGACTGATGATTTGAAGGAGTTAGGATTTTAATTTGAGCATCATATGTGTTGAGCAGCTACTATGGACAAAGTCTATTGCAAATCCTGGAGATACAAGAACAAACAAAGCCAGGCAGAAATCCTGACCCTTTGGATCTCTTATTGTTGGAAGAGTGTAAAGCCCAATGATCACTACGCATGCTCAGAAAACATACTCTAGGTCCCTGCGCACAGTCTCACAGGCTCAGCCTTCTTCCTTGGCTCTGCTGCCATGTAGAGCAGCTCCAGAGCCTCCACTTTCAGGCTCTGACCCGGAAAGATTCAGACAGTAGACATGGAATCCATGAAGCAAGAGGCTTTGAAGCTATTCTTACTGTGCTTGGAATGTGGAGAAAGTCTCATCCATTCCCCGTCCCTGGGGCAAGAGTGGAAACTCAGACAGCTGTCCCTGGAGGACCTTGCCAGGCTGGGCTAAGATTGATGGTCTCAAACCCTGAAAGAACCGTCCTCAAAAGCTCTTGTACAATTTTAGGTTGACAATTAAACTTTTTAAGCTTATATTTAAAATTAGTAGTTGCAAAGTATGTAAACCAAAACCTATTTTTATAACATATATAAACTCTACTGCACTATGCTGACAGCTGCCCACCGTTGTGCTTTATAGTCTTGCTTAATAGAAGAAAATTTTGCACCCTCTTTTTGAACTTTTGAAAGAAACTCCCCATCCCAACCACCTCAAGAGAGTTTTTTGTCAAATGTATTATATTATTATACTTGAGATAACTTTTCTGTCACTCTGACATATTTGTCTTGAACTAAAACACATAGACATACCAAATTATAATTGAGAAAATGTTAGAACCTTATTTATTTATTTATTCATTCATTCATTCATTTATTTGAAATGGTGTAGGTGTAAACACATTACCCAGGATGTCCTGAGCTTGTGATTATGTTTCACCCTTCTTAGTGCTGGGATTATAGGAGTATGATACCACATTAAGACAAATCACACGTCTCTCTTTAAAAAGAAGCCTTCTGGGAACTGCCTAGATGGCTCTGATGGTAAACATCCTTGCTACCAAGCTTGATGACCTGAGTTTGATCCCCAGAAAACCACATGGTGGCAGAAGAAAACCAACTCCACAAAGTTATTCCCTGACCTCCATACATGCTGTGGTACATGTGCCCTCCCCCACCCACTAAGAAAACAAAAATTTAAAAATATCTTGGATGAAGGTCTTAATACAGTTATTGCATTAATCAAACAATTTTGGATTCTATTGCAAATGATGATATTGCCTGCTACTTTTATGTTAATTCGACACAAACTAGAGGGTTTGTGAAGAAGACACCTCAATTGAGAAAATGTTTCCACCATACTGTCCTGTGGGCAAGACTGTGGTGCATTTTCCTTTCGATGATTCACGTGGGAGGGCCCACCTCACTGTGGACAGTGCCGCCCCTAGACAGGTGGTGCTGAGTGCTGCGTGAGTGTATGCTGAGCAGGCCAGGAAGGGCCAATCAGTGAGCTGCACCCCTCTGCATCGGCTCCTGCCTGGAGGCTCCGGCCTTGAGTTCCTGTACTCATTTCCCTGGATGAAGGACTACAGGATGTAAGATGAAGTAAACACTTTCCTCCCAGATTTGCTTTTGTCAGTGTTTTTATCACAATAGAAATCCTAATTATGATAATAGTTAACACGTTTTCAACAGTAAAAAATAGAAATTCCTTAGGAAAAAAATGCCTTAATGAGATAAATGATCAGTTTAGTCTCCAATGCTTTACGTATTTTTGGAGGAATATTGTCTATTTCTGGAATAACAGAATTCATTTATTCCTAATTTTTTTTCTTACAGAAATAATCATAAGACATCTAGTTCATATTTAAATGAGAGTATGGCTATAAAAGACGCTTTGCCATAGCATTGTGTTCTTCATTCTTAAATCTCAAATTATTTAGCAAAATTCACAGGGTTATTTATTATAAAAAGTTAATTTTAAGTGCAACGTGCTTCTTTTCTTGCTTATCACATATTTACTTATTCATTAAGAAATTAAAATTAAATTCAAGAAAATAGGCCAGTCAGTTTTCTACATATCAACAAAACACCCGAGATGAACCTTTAAAAGGAAGAAACGTTTGCTACTCATGCATTTGGAGGTTTTGGTCCACAGTCACTTGATCCTTTCCTTTCATCCTTTGATATGGTATTTTATCATATAGAAGTGCACGGCAGAGAAAATCAGCTCACCTCATGGTAGCCAGGAAGCAAAGGAGAGACAGAGGCAGTGTCTGATTTCAGCCTTCAAGCCAGTGTGCAGTGAGCTACTTCCTCCATGTTGGCTTCTACTCCCCTGACATTTCCAGCGTTTCATTAAAGCCCATGGAATACAGCCTACATCTACAACATAGGAACTTCCGGATACAGTTTAAGATTCAATCCAAAACAATAACTGTCTGTTAAAAAAAACAAAAAACAAAATGAATTATTCTATCCTTGAGTAATTCATCTCCTGACTGCAACAAACGGAAATTTATCAAAAGGCAATGGCCACATTCTCCCTTCACTAAGAGACACCTGGCTTGACTGTACACAGTGTAAAAGTGTTAAGAAAATAAAAATAATATTAGTTCCAACACACCTTCTGAATGGCACTGTATATTTTTATAACACTTAAAGAAAACCTTGGGCCTATTGATCCAGCTTATTCTACTTAGAGAAAACATTGGTTATGCAACTTAATCGCAGTGCTAGCATTTGTTTTCAGATCAATCACGCTGGCTTCGGAGTACATAATCTCCTTTTATTTTTCATTTCAAATAAATGTGCGAACTTTGTGATCATGAAAGCTCTCTCTCTATATAATTTTAACTTATACACAGCCAGGTAGGTCTCAGTTCTGCTCTCTGAAGTATGGCATAAGGCTCTTTTCTCCTTTTTTGTTTTGCCTTCACTGTCTCAGACTCTTACTACCGTTCTTTAGTAACCACTGCATAAAAAGAAACTGAATTGAAAATAATTTTAAATTTAGTATTTTCCAATATGGTAAAAATATTACAGTTTCAATATTATGTATCGTTTTTAACAGATTAAGCCAGGCAACAGTATTAGAGAGTTTCTGGGTTAGAGGAGTCTTCTTTAAATGCCATGTTTTCTGAAAATCCCTTTGTTTGGAACCTCTACACACAAGAGAAAAACTGTGTTAAGATTTCGGACAAGCAAAAGATATGAGTTATGTGTTCTGGTAAAGCAGGTGAATGAGCACAGCACAGTGAAAGAAGAAAACAACGTGGATCACAGATACAGCCTTTAGTAAATCAATTCAGTTCAAGTGTGTGTGTGTGTGTGTGTGTGTGTGTGTGTGTGTGTGTGTGTACTGTCAACACAACTCTAACAAATTGCTTGAAGTAGTAAAAAGCATTTGATATTTTCATATCTTACTAACCAAACCTGGGATCTATTGATCTGGCTTATTCTACTTAAGGAATATATTTGTTAAACATCTTTTCAGGAAAGTGAGCCTTTATTTTCATATCACTGTTATTTATGTTTCTCAGATGCTATTATTAGATTAGATATGTTAGATGTAATTGTTAATTCTTTAAAGTGGATCATCTCCATGAGAAGTCAATTTTCGGGGATCCTAAAATGCTCAAATCTATGTGTCTAGGGAGCGATTCTATTGGATATACCTTTTTCATTAATGTGCACCATAAAACACACGTTTATATTCCAGGAAGGCATTGTCCCCTTCACATTTTATCTTCTTTCTGCCCTTTCCCATGTATATTTATGTTCAAATGTCTCCTTTTCCTTTCAGCCTTCTTAAGGGCATAAATTGTGTCAGAGCTTCTCTCTATACACTAAATGTTTGGAAAATTGCAAACCTACAGAAGCCCAGTTGACTGAAAGACAGAATTTAGCTCCAAGTCCCATTTCCCAAGGTGAATATAAATTATGACTTCAGTATATGTTTACATATGCTTATTTCTGTATGGGATCCTACAACTATCAAAAGGAATGTGAATAGTCCAAGATTCAGAGAACACCTTCCTTCTCTCATCTTATGGGAAATCCCTTTCCATATTTACCTACAAACATGTTTGTCCATAGCATGGTGTCTCCTTGTTAAAGCTTTCCTGAGTTATGTGTTTTTCTAGGAAGCGTAGAATTAACAGGTATCCCTACTTCATCATTTGGTAGCCCCAAAAGAATTACTGCGTCTTTCACCTTGTGGTTCAAGTGGGTTCAGAAGAGAAAGACAGCATTATGTGATGGAAAGGCTCTCGTGATCTCAATTAGATTAATAGACATTCACCTTAATCTAGTCCACAGTGTCTAATATGGATCGAGCACGTAGTATAGATAATAAAATAATAAACATAGACCATGCAGTAATAGCTGGGACACATTTTGGTTTGACATGTATGTTACCTGTTAATTCATATAGTCCTAACTGAATCTGGGTAAAGAAAATGACCTGATATCGATGGGACACTTAATACACATCAGATTCTATAAATGAATTATTTTATTCAGCATTAATTATAGAAACTAATTACTGTGGTTAGCTTCATTTTACAAAATAGGAGATTGACATTTAGAAAAATAATTAATTAAACATATTTAGTAAAATTAGTTGGGTAAGGGAGACATAATTTAGGCCCTCATAGGTCACACACTGCTAGATTCTACTATTGCAAAGATAAGTGTGCACAAGATTTCCAGTATTATTTACCTGAGGATATGACTTCTAGGACAGAGGATGAAGTAGTGGAAGGCAAAAATAATCTCATGCTTCTTATTGGGCGTTATCCTCCTGTTGCTGACAAAATAACTTTTATCAAATACTTAACAACCTCCATAATTGCAACTGAGGGTTGACGGTGACCTCTGCCTCAGAAATGAGTCTGGTGACTCCTGAGGTAGAATTTAGTATGAATCTGGGTTGTTTCCAGATCATAATGTTTTGAGAAAAGATCTCACAGAATTTCAAATCTTTCTTATTTTATCAACATTTACAAAATGCATTAGATTATTCACATTTTCAGGTGAAAACTGGAAGCAACTGGAATATTTACTATGCACAGTACAGTAAATATATGTTCTTCTTCAATATCCAACTCAACATCACTAGACACCATTCGTGATAACCATCACTCCCCCTAAAAATGACTTCAAAATATAATCCACATAGCTCAGTCAACACAATAGGAAGGCTGTTTTTTTGAAAGAGCAATATAATTACAAACAGAAAAATGTATAGTTTTTGAGAAAGGGTTTCTCTGCTATAACTCTAGCTGTCCTGGAACTTACTCTATAGACCAGGTTGGCCTTGAACACTGCCTACCTCTTCCTCAGGAGTGCTGAGATTAAAGGCATGTGCCACCATCACCCAGCTATTCCAGAAGATGAAGTAGAAAGCAAGCTACTTGAATAGACATAGGTCATTGTCTGTTAGTGAAAGATATGACACACTTTCAAGAAGAATTATAAATTAGTTGATTTCTAAAATTGCCAGTAACTTTATGATTCTCTGTAAGTCTGACCATTCTTAGTAAGCTTAGTAGAATTTTTTTTTTGTCATACTAAGCAAACGCCCTTAAAACTAAGGCTTTAAAGCAACATAAGTCTATTTCTCTGCTGTTCTGGCAGTCAGCAGTCTGAGATGGGGTAAAGGTTGGAATGTAGGAGAGAACAAGCTGTGTTCTTTCCAGAGGCTGGAGAGAAAGAGCTGTTGCTGGCCTTTTGCCTATTCTAGAGCAGCAGTTCTCAACCTGTGAGTTGCGACCATCGGAAACACATATTTCCAATAATTTTAAGAACTGAGACACAGCTCAGCAGCAAAATTATAGTTATGAAGTAGCAACAAAAATAATCTTATGGGTGGGGTCACCACAATATGAGGAACTGCATTAAAGGGTTGCAGGGTTAGGAAGCTTGAGAACCACTGAGCTAGAGACTACTTGCTCTCCCAGCTTAAGACTGCCCTGTGATGAATCAGCTTTTGTCATTTTTCCTGACTATAACTGCCATGTTTTTCTTCTAAGGATATCACTATCATTGTGTGCCCACATGGGCAATAGAGAAAAATTTTATTTTTCTCAAAATTGTTTATTTAGAAACATCTGTGAGAAAACATGTAACATATATTTTTACTAGGTAAAGTGATAGAGTCAAGAGTTCTAAGGCCTAAGACAAGTAAAATTTGGACAAGAAATAATAAGTTTCCTAGCACATGTAGCACATTTGTAAGAAGAGTATTCCAGGGCAAAGAGTCTGGCCTTTGTCACAGGCAGACACTCTAAGGTTTCGAATGAGCTCCTCACCTAAGCTAGAGGCATCTGTAGTAACTGTTATTGCTGGAAGGCCTCATGGACAAGTTAGGCAGAAACTCTAAAGAAATTTAGGCCCAGAAAACACTTTGTTCTTATTGGCTGGAACTGTATCCCACATCACATTTCAAACAAATTGGGAATCTGAACAAAGAATAAAAATATTTTACATAGAGCTAACTACTTTAATCGTGGCTTATATTTTAAGTCAGAACAATTTAGTTCACATGCTATAGGGAGAGAAATAATGAACTAAACATAATAATATTAAGATAGAGTTTCCTAAAAAGAAGGAAAAGGAATAAATAATAAAATCCATTTCTATTGCCAAACACTCAAATTTTATCCAGTAAAAATTACGAGGAAAAGTCATATTTTATTTACACAGTTACCTTTATTCTAGAATGAATAATATGTTGAGAACACAGAATATTATATAGCAGAATATTATATAGCAATACTTGCAAATATCACTACCATTACTATTATATGATTATTGTTAGCTGTGTTAATTGGATGGATATTTATTTTATCAATGCTGTACATGGTATAACACATTAACCATTGAGATACAAAGGATTCAGAAGACAGAGGTGACACTTGAGTTCTGTAAAAGATAGGAATCTTTCACTTAGAATGGCCTGTATACTGACTGGACTTATGCCAGTTCTTGCTCCTAATGCCACAATACCATCATCAGTTTTAGATATTAGATTTTGTTCTAGTCCTTATCCACCATTGTTCACATTAGTGTCCAAACTTTATCTGGGATTCTTCTAGAGGCCTGGATGCACAATAGTTTCTCTTTCTTCTGGGGAGAGGAGTTCTCAGCTCTTTCTTCTATGCTTGGTGTATGACTTCCTAGTTTGCACTCCTTCCATGATAACTGCTCAGCCAGAGAATCCTGTGGCCAATGTGCTGTTGGGTTGCTGTTCATTGATGCCTTGGTTGGATACCCTCCATTGCTGGTTTTCACATGGTAAGCTGCCAGAGCCTGGCAATTTTACACAGTGAGAACACCAAGTACACCTGAGCTAGTTATTTTATGAGTGAAATTAACATTTCTAAACACAGTCCAGTGGTGTAGGAAATAAATATCTTCCCAAAAATAAAGTAATGTCAACAAACACTCTGGTCCTGGTAAGGCAAATATGATAACTACAGGCAACCAAGGAAAGCTGAGAGTGGGAGAAATAGTTTTCCCTAGGGAAGAACACACCAACTGGTTATCCTATATCAAATGGTCAACCCTAAAAACATTCAGGTATCATACATACTGAACAGGTTATACTTAGGAATATAAATGTACATATACATACAAATACGCATGTAACAAGAATTAATGAAAAAAAAAGAGTCCATGAATTTGAAAGAGAGCAAGGAGGGGTATATGGGGGGGGGGTTGAAGGAAGAAAACAGAGTGAAGAAACAATGTAATTCTATTACAATCTCAAAAATCAAATTTATTACATTAAAGAACCCTTTACTCTGTGATGTTTTAGACTAGGTGTCAGAGACAAAACTCTTCGATTTGGGATTTCTGTCTAGTTCATTTTCTGTCCTAATCAAAGTTCCTCTTAATGAGAATCCTAACCCCAAGGTGGCTGCCCTCATATTCCTCAATAAGGAGACAGAGTATTCTTTCTGGACAGTACGTTTGCTATGACAGAAATACTTGTGAGTGCTCATGATAACAGGCATGTTACTTTTAAAAGATAAGAAACTCTGAAGCTACACCTACTGAGTTGAGGAGAGACACAAGTAGGCAGATCTTATAACAGTCCTTCCTCAGTTCCTTCCTACAATGTATAAAGAGCTCAGCATCCAGAAGAAATGAAAACATTTCCAAGCATTTTGCATGTCCTCCTCTAGCTGTGTGGACAGATGCTCTGAAGCAATGATTAGCTGCTACTTTGGTTGATGAAACTTTGAAAGTTTCAACTAGCAACAGTTCAATGTGTCTTCTGAGTGGGTTTAAATTATAATGGAATCTCCACATTGTATGCTGCTACATCCGTTGTGTTTCCTCTATATATACCATCCCCACATGGGGATGAAGTTGATCTTAAACATGATTAGAGTCATTGAGCTTAAAAGTAGTAGGGTCCTCTTAGAACCCTCCCACCCATCTCACTTTCTCTGACCACCTACACAGTCTTATACAGAAGGCATCCTGGGAGGGAAATACTCAGACTACAACTCTCCAGTCTTAGGTTTATTTTCCCATCATAGGTTCTTTACTCTCAGGTCTGTTCTTCATGTTACCATCTCAGCTAGACCTAAAAAGTTCAGTCCTTTAGATCACTAGTTTCATCTGTTACAAAACATGCTAACTTACTAGGTTGGGGAATTGTATTATTAATCTATGAAGCACTTCTAGGAGCTGGAGAGTTGGCTCAGTGATTAAAAGCACTCACTATTCTTGCTGAAAAGCCAGATTAGGTTCCCAGCACTAACATGGCAGCTTATAGCCACCTGTAAGTTTAGTTCTTACACATCTAGCACTGTCTTCTAGCTTATGAGGACTATATGCTCTTGGTATACAAACATTCATGAAGGAAAAGCCCTTATATACATAGAAAAATAAAACAAAAATTATGGAAAACATTTATGCAAGCTTTCTTAGTTTACCATTATGACAATTTGTTGGTTATTGATGTACTGGATGCTTTATCAGTAGTCAAGAAAATTAAGGTTAACAGAGACTAAGAGACATTAGAGAGGCTATGTACAAGCACAGGAATACACCATGGAAGACCCACATATGTTTTATGTGTTTCTTATTGTATCAACTTCTTCCCTGTTCATTCTAAATACACTCAAATACTTTGCCCTGCTATTAACCAAAAGGTCAGTATATATGATTAATGCAAAAATGGTTCTCCCCAAAAAGATGCTAATTGTTTTTGCTTATGTGGATCTGTAGAGCAGTTAGCTCTTTTATTGACTGATGAGAAACTCCTGAGAAACTTGAGGAAAAAAGTAAAATGCAATGTATGCTTTCAACCTGAGGGCTAAAATTTGAGGTGTGGTAATTTTTGGAAATCTCCTTTCAAATCTCAAGGGTCTCAGGGATCTGATAGCATTTGGTGACCCTCAGAGGCAGTATATCATCCTCGGAGGATTGAAATTGATTTTTTTTTCCATGTTGTTGTGTGAGAATTCAGAGCCTTTCCTCCCGACCCTCTTGCTACCTAGGAGTGTGCCATGGTGCTGATGGTGAAGGATGTGAGCACAGGGCTTTGGGGGGAGTCATAAAGGGTCAATAGTGGGGCTCTCGTCCTGCCTGCACTGTTTTGAAGTTATTCTTCCAGATTGTATTTTCATTTTAGTTCATTCTTCTCCACATGCCGCCTCACACGTCAGATCAATCTAGACTTGCTTTATATTTTTTTTAGCTTCTGAGAAAAATAGGTTGACTGCCTACTAACTGGTTTTATTCTTATAAAAGATTTATGAATGGATGTTGCCAACAAATTTGAAATCTTTGTGGTCTGCACTACTCACCAAATAAAGTGATAAAGATTGCTAGTTGAAGTCTACCCAGGTTGTTGTTCAACAGAAGTTTTAGAGCAGTCAGTTATAACTGCAAAGTTACATTTCAGGGGAGTCAGAGTGGCCCCCCAGTCAACCTGATCACACTGAGGATACAGAGATATTTCTTTATACAGGCCTCTTCCAAGACCCAAGGGCAGAGCTGAGCAGCAGCATGCTTCCATGCTATGTCTTCCTGTAAAGCGTCCCAGCCTAAGAAATTTCAATACAAAGGTTCAATGAGTGCTGACTCCCCACCCTGTTCACTTCTAGTGTCAAGATGTATCAGGAAACCAGGGGTTTGGAGGATCCTTGTTTAAAGAAGGCTGCAGTGGTAATACACTTAGTTAGGGGGCATACTGAAAATATTCATACAATTCTCAGACATGTCTGTTTGGCGTTAAGTACATGCAAACCCTTTCAATGAAGGAGAAGCAACCAGGTGCTCTCTTACATCCATGGAGCCAGCAGGCCTGACTCTGTCAGGAAATAACTGCACAGGGAATATCATGGAAGGAAAATGTCCTAATAGAAAAAAAAGTCTTATAATCAAAACATTGCACAGATCTCTGCAACAAGTCACATCAGCTTCTAGTAAAGATACAGCTAGTTCTCTTTTTATGAATATAATTAATGTAAAAATTTAGACACTATCTGTACCCTTCATTTTAACTTCTTTGTAAAGGAGAGTAAACAACATAGCACGAGAACTCCAGTACTCATATGGCAGCAGTGACAACAGAAAGTATCCTTCTAACAATTTACCTAGGAAATAAACTTGATAGGATTTTTCCAAATATGGTAACAAGTTTAATATATCTAGAGCAGTGCCAATAATGATTTTAGAGGCAAAACCAACTCTCTGAAGCTATTGATATTGTGAAAACTGTGTTCAAATTCTCATGAAATTCAACATGAAAGTCAATAATCTTTCTGTTAAAACATAAGATATTTGGTTATAAAGAGTTTATCAAGACTGAAAGAAAAATTGATAAAAAATATAGGTGTGTTAGGCTATTAATAAATTCATAAAATTCATTTTCTTTGGAATTGGAGGTGCAGTATATTTGATTACTTTTGTTTCAATTTTATTTTATTTGAAATGGGAGGTGTGCAGGCATTACCACACACATATGAAAAATCAGACAACTTTAGGAGTCAATTCCTACCTTCCACCATGGGCTCTGGGTATCAAATTCAGATCAGGCACTTTTTATACCTGGTGAGCTATCTTAATGGCTCAACTTTTGTACTTAATATGTAAAAATGACATTTTTCTCATTTGAAACAAATATTCATGTTTGAACCAGCCCACCTTCCATCTAACATCTTTGGGACTAAGAGAAAGATCATCACATATACACATACACAATAAATATCTGAATATATAAGTTTAAATAGTTAACAATTAATTAGAGACTATACATTCAGGAGGCATTACTATGTCAAAAGTGTAAGCAATTATAAATAAAATACATCTCCAATATTCACAATTCCATAATGATAAGTTTGGGATAAGAGTTTGTCTATTTGGGATAAATCTGTTTTTTAAGAGTTCTCTGTAGATGACTAGAGTTAGCCAAATCTCAAGGCTGAGGTTAATCTTTGTACACCTCTCGATAGTCTACGAGAAAAAGTGGTAAATTATGAAATATAATAGCATGTGTCATAGGGACCAGAATTTGAATTTCAGACTCAGGTACAAGCCCAGCATCCAGAGCAGTGGTTTTCATCCTTGCTAATGCTGTAACCCTTAAGTAAAATTCCTCAGGCTATGGTGATTCCAACCATAAAATTATTTTTGTTGCTACATTATAACTGTAATGTTGCTATTTCTATGAATCATAGTGTAAATATCTGTTATGCAGATGGCCTTGCAAGAACCCTGTGAAAGGGTTGTTTGACTCTCAATGTGGTCACAACTCACAGGTTAAGAACCACTGATCTAGTGAATGACTTTAAATATACCACTGTTAAACCTTAAAATATAAAAATATGTGATAAGAGTATTTTTTTAAGTTTCAGAAATAAGATCAATGAGTTCTTCCCTGGGCATTTGACACCATAATGCCAAGCAAACACCATTTCCATTTAGGCACGGCAATCAATGTCCTAGTTTTGTTAAGACTTTAAATCCAAAACTTCTGCAAAATGCTGAGAGCAAGGAGACGTGTAAAGAATGTGACCACTATCACTTCACTATCGATGGGAGACCCACAGGACAGGAATTAACGGTTTTGTTTGATGACAAAAGAAAGTAAAAGAAAGAGATTTTATGCCTTATTCAAAGCAAAACCATTATATAGGAAAACTATACTATGGTTAACTCTTCCTAATTGACAGAGCCACAATATATTTGGGAATTTGAATGAAGTTTCTGGTCAAATTGTCTGCTAAACAAGATATACCTCAGAATTCCTACTATTGATTATCTCAAAGAAGGCCAGCTGTATTTGAGGTTTAAAAAACGCATTTTGCAGTACTAATTCCTGGCCACATTCATGCAGCTTATTTTCATCGATTGAAGGGAGACAATCAGTCCAAGATGACCCCCCAAAGTCCATTGGCTTAAGCAATTGCTTGATTTCCTCTCTTTAAAATTTTAAACACATTTTAAACACATTGACAAGTAAGTTTGAAAGGCTTCTCACATTTGGAGATGCTGCAAAATGCAGTCTCCAAAGATAAAGAGATCTTTGTATTAAAAGCTGTTACTAGGTACAATCTTTATGATAGTGTTTTAAATCTTCAATCCAGGAACTGCATTCTTGTCTCCTGCTCCCATCTCCCAATAGTTTCTGAGACTCAATGTAATTGTTAGGATTCTCTTAGATGCAAGCTTCAGAATCCACAGTTAAACTTGACTTAACATGAAAATACTTACACGTTATTGGAAATCTAAGAAGATCTAATCACAGGTGCAAAGACATTATCACCAACCTGAGTAAGCTTCGTGTCTTTCTTTGGTATTTCTGGAAGTGGTCCCTCTTTCTTATTAATGGTGACAGGATGCTGGCAATTACAGGAGTTGCTTCTAGACATAGCAGCTGAGAGAAGAAAGACATGTTTGAAACATGGCCTCATGATGGAACCCAGGAACTCACTACCCACCTCAGCCTCCAAAGTATTGAGATTGGAAGTGGGCGCCACACTGCTGCAAGGGTTTCACTACTTATAAAGTCTTAGGAGTAAAAATAAAAAAGAAAAAAAGAAAAAAAGAAAAAAAACTTAAAAAATAAAACCTTCCTTAGAAGTCCTGTAGCCACCTTCTCTTACCCCAGTCTAGATCAGAAATGCACCTCATGCTCATTCCATAATCATCTACAGAGAAATGTCTGCATCAAATCCCTGGGAAAAAACAAGAAAAGTGCAGGTTATAAAGTCAACCATACTATTCTCTTCCCATTGGCTACCAAATCCTCTTTTTCACTTAAAAATAAAGTTTCACAGGGTTGTTACTTTGTGTGTTAATACCAAATCCAAGGACATATCATGGTAGTTGGGGTACATTAAATTTGAAACCTATGAACCTAAGTGCTATTATAATCACAAATTCGAAATTACTTATCATGTCTTGGTTTTTATCGCAACATTTCTTCATTAATAGGTAATTCAGTAGTAGAATCAGAAAATCATATTTTAAGTATTCACTCCTGAACTTAGAAACTATATGGCTTTGGACAGGTTACTGATTGCCACTTTCAATTACTATATTTATGAACTAGGGATCACAAAGTGTGGGTATATATTATTGAGACCTGTTATGAAAATTGAAATTACCTAAAACTACGATGAGACTTTAAAGGCTATGGAGAGGTACAATTTATTGAGACTTTGAAGTATGTATTATGTGAATAACCTTAGCAAGCATTTCACTTAATCATGACAAGAATTTTATAAGTAAAGTATTATTTCTATTTACAGGTGAAATAACTAGGACCTAGAGTAGAAGTGATTAGCTCCGATAAGCAGTGGAGCTGAAGCTTAAATTACACCTGTGCTGAAGCCCATCTCAGCACCCCTGCTACAGAGATACACGGATTTATTACTGTGTATGAAATTTTGCCCTGCCTGTAACCTCCTTATGCCTCTGTTATAACCTATTAATCCCTAGATATTCCTTCAATATTCAGTGTTATGTTTTAGGAGTATACTGAGAAGGGTCTGAGTAGTTATGTAACAAGTTGGAATTCCAAGGACATTATAATCTAGCCAGGGAAACTAAGATAGTTCCTCATTTAAAGCACTGTGCAGTAAATGCTGGTGGATCAGGATGTAAAAATTGCTACTGAATGCATGTGTTGCAGGACAAACGGCTTGGGTGGAGATGGTAAGAAAGGCATAAATAGAAGGTAGAGTTTAACTGGTTTGGTAGAATTAACATAGAAAATGAGAATGAGGAAAGCTTCCAAGATAGTCAGTATAATTCATTTTAGGGCATTAATTGGAGAGTTAAGAACCTCTGGGGAGAATTAAACTACATGATCTGTCCAGGACTAGAAGATTTCATAAAAAAGCTGGCAAGCTAATGTTGATCAGAAACTATTATAGTCATTTTGTACCAGTACGAAACTATTTTCTCAAACCCAGGAATTAGGTGAAGGAACTTGGCCTGGCAATGAGCAAAACCTCTCTCGATGGTTGAGAGGGTTAGGTCAAATTTGGGGCATTTCACTTTTGATGAGAATATTTCTCAACCATTTTCATGTCTATAAGGGTCTTCTTTCCCCATGATTTTAATATCTGCTAAGGCAATATTCTCAAGGAATAGTTGGATCAATTTAACAAGCTAATTTAAGATTATTAATCAAAAGGATGCTAAAGATCTAGAAAAGTTAGAGAAAATCAACTTTTGATATCTATTGCAGGACATGGTGATAGTACTTAGTAATCTTGTATCATAGGTTTCAAACTTGCTATAAACGTGCATTTGAAATATTCCAGCAACTTAAAATGTTCGAAGTGATTCATATGTTAGCTTGATCTAATCCTCTAACATTACATCCACATCACAACGTCACTTTGCCATCTATGAACACACACAGCTACACTTTGTTATATTTTATTTGCACTCAAAAGTAAAGTTTAAAATAAAAATTAAAAGAATCTTTAAAAGTTGAAAAGCGATAATAAAAGAACTAATCCGGCTCCTGCCAGGTCTTTCTTTTCCTACGTACGTGCTCATTCATTTATTTACACGAATTTATCTCCACACCCTTGAACCTTTTTGAGGTAAATGAAAAAATCTTTCCAAGTCGAGACTTGTATTCTTCATGATGTTTAAAATTTCCACACAGACATTCACAGAGAGACAGTGATGCTCAAGGATAGGAAACATTAGCTCTCACCTCACATTTTGCAGTGATCCTACATTCAGCGCCCCCCCCCCCCCATGGCAGTGCTCACCTGTAATTCTGGTACGCTGTTTTCTAAAAGAAGAAGATTGTGAGTTCAAAGACCATGTCACATGGTGAGACTCTGGTTCAAAGCAAAGAAGAAAAAAAACAAAAAACAAAAAACAAAAACAAAACTCTACTTTTAAAGAAATCTGTTATAACACTCCTTCCAAGTTAGTCATTAAAAGGACTTACTGAAACTTTTGTTCAAGACAACGGAGAGAATGTGCCTCAATGTAACCCTACTAAGGTATTCTTAGTATAAGAAAGAAAAAGACTGTTCCGAAGACGAGGGAGGGGCTTTAGAAATCTACAGAGGGAGTGGCGGAACAACAAAGTGCTGAGGTAAGAGTAGCTGACATACAGAAGGAAAGCAAGCCAACACAGGTCCAACCAACAGCTTCCAGGCATACGGAGGGAAAGCAGACACCTCATCAAGAAGATAAAGCAGCGTCCCTCGTGAAAAAGATAGCAAACCTGTTTTTGGGAAAAGATCATAACCCTCAAATGTTTCCAATCCAGCCCATCAATGCCACAGACCACAGTGACCTGCTTGCCTCTTCCACCTCCCTCCCTCCCGCCCCGCCCCATCAATCACCAATCAAGAAGATGTATCACACATTTGCCCACAGGTCCTTCTTTCCAGATGACACCAACTTCTGTCAAGTTGACATAAAACTAGCCATCTTAGTGATTCATTAATGAAAGGTTTTAGAAAGTTGAAAAAAAGTAACAATTTATGTCTGTTGAGAAATAAAGGAATGAAGGAAGAGAAGAAGGAACAGAAGGAGGGAGAGAAAGATGGAGAGGAAAGCATATCTGATTTGGCATGTGTCAGTATTCAGGTTTTTACAGCATTGTATTATTTTGGTGAAACTTGGAGTGAATATTAGAGCATCTGGAAAGATATTCTTCCATGAGGCAAGGACTCACAGGAAATCCATGCCAGTCCTTCCTTTCATACCTTGCTCCATTTCCTTTGCCCTGTGAAGCTTCAAAAGTAGCCTAATAATGCTCAGGAGCATTCAGACAGTGTTGCTTTATGTACCAGTCCCTATTCTAAGTATAGTAGCTCATTTAAGAATCCATTAATAAGTAAGGTTTAGGCTTGTGTCCTATGGAGTCTTGCTATTTGTTACTTCCAAAGAAAATGTCTGAGATAAAGCTGATTATATCCAATTGGTTTCCAGGAAATGTATATTTTTTTAAAAAATCACTAATTGCATTTTAAATATTCAGAAGTGGTTTGCTGAACAAAAGTCATCCAAAAGATGTTATTTATAATGATGCTAAGTGTTCTGACAAATTCAAGAATGACTCTGCATGCTAATCTTTGATCTCTCACTTTTTCTGTTTATCCTTATTTTTCCTTTTCTTTCTTATTTATTGTTTTTATTTTTACCAATTCTTATGACGAATAAGCCAGTAATAAGGCCAAAGTTGAATCTCTATTCTGGTGCATTAGTCATACCATCCACATTTTATAATCTCAGTGGCGTCTTGGAGCAGAACCAACCACCAACCCGTATTTCAAAGCCTTTCTGCTGGCCATTCCAGTTTATTTTTATACTAGCTATTTCAGTATTCTTTTTTTTTGTCATTCCCTCTCCATCAACCACAGTTTGATCCCTTCAAACTCACATATTGACTATTCATTACTGCAGGGGCTACTTCCATTTTATGCTGTTTTGTTAAGTTTTGCTCTGTTGGATGTTGAACCCAAGTCTTCACGCGTTCCAGGAAGGATCATTATCACTCCGCTACAACCTGAACCAATCTCCTTTCTTCCAATCTAACACTCTATCATCCTGTTTCTTCTTACTACCCATTCTTTTTAGTATTCTACCTTGTTTTAGCTTTAATAAAAGCTTTCAAAAGTAAGTCTTCCTGAGCTGTAACAATAGCCTCTAATCACTTAAGAAAGGGACTAAATTAAAAGTGGTTAGAGATACTACTCTGGATTGAATTCAATTCCTCAAATTAATATGTTGAAAGCCTAACTCTCCTTGACTTAGAATATGAATGTTTAGGATGCAGAATCTGTACAGTTGCAACTAGTTAACTTGAGGTCATACTAGAGTCGGGTGAACGCTTGACTCCTTATGATTGACATCCTTACGAAAAGGACATTTGGATAGAGGTTCAATACGGGGAGACTTTGGTTATAAAGAAGGATATCTGAGCAAAATCAGGGGATCAGGAGTTTGAAACAGCTATTCATCTTGTATTCTCATTCAGGAAGCAGGAAGAAATAATTGCCCACACGTGACTTTCTTTTCATTTTTTATATACATATGCAGTCTAAGAAACTGACTCATGGAGCGGTGCTATCGGCAGTCAAGGTGAGTCCAGTCTTCCCACCTCAACCAATCTCATTTAAAACCTCCTCATGGACACACCCAAGGGCTTGTTTATGTGGCAATTCTAAATCTTTTAGCTAACAATAGCAGCCAACGCAGATGTCTGCAGCCAAAAGAGAAGACACAAAAGCTAGGAAAGAAACATTGAGCCAGTGATTCCTCACAGCCTTCTCTCCCTCAGCTCACCCCCAAATCCAACTCTGTGTGGATCAAAAAGTTCAAGCCTCTGACCTTCATAACTGTAGGTACATTTCTGTTGTTTAACGCATAACTTGGTTGTTCTTGGTTACAAGGAGCCTGGGAAGCAAGCACAGAAACAAAATATTTGGTAGTTTTTACTAGTCACCTTTGTGCTTTCATGACGCTTTGCTGTATAGAAGCTTCTGAACCAATTTCTCTAGAAATAGTTATTATATTCTAACTGCACGGAGATGAGTAAGAGCTGCAAAACCCCAGGCAAAGAAATAAAAGGACAAGAATAAAGTTTTATTTCCATTTATTTCTCTCAGGACAAATTCAGAGAAATTTTATTTCCTTATAGTGATAGTCTCATTTGCAAAATGTCCTAGCAACAAAATGTGTTACTAAATATGGTGTAAATAAGGTAAAATTGGGACTTGGGAATCAAACAGAAAGGGGTACCTACTCACATTGATAATTTGTTCTGTTATTAAGACTACAGTGAAGACTCTTGATTGGCTAATTGTTTTTCTGTTTTTGTTTTTGTAACAGAATTATAATATTTGACAATAGGCTTGAAGGCTGTACTCCGGTCAAACCAGCGTGACACTGTATCTCCACAAGTGCCAACTAAGTGAATGGTAGGTGTCTTAGTAACTGTTTTACTGCTATGAAGAGCCTTCACGACCAAAACAACGGTAAGATGAGTCCACCTCTAGCAACATAATCTACAAACATACTCTCTGACACACCCAGAGGCGATACAAACTTTGTATCAGCGAAGTAGGTGCTTAAAGTATCTGTATCAAGATGAACCAAGATGGCTTTGAGCTGGCTGGAGTCCGATGAGGCTCTGGCTGCCTGCCTTGATGCCTGCTGGCTTTGGGATGCAGGCACAAAACCTGAGGTGGCAGGACAGTCCATGTTGAGGGCAGGGAAGTGCCCATCAGCCTGGAGTCTGAGTGAGTTTTGCATGCGGGCACACTACCTAACTATAGAATCCCTCTGGGTCAGGGTGATTAGTAAGACTTCCCAGCTGGGGAATGTTTCATCTAGGCAAGGTCTCCAAATGGGACTGTCCTTCAGGCTGCCATTGGACCTGCCTGGCCTCTTCACTGCATGACATACAGGAGCCAAGCCACTGCTCCAACCCCTGAGGCTCATATTGACCTTCCTGATGGGGGAGGGAGAATGTGGGCTGCAGGCCTGAGGGATGCAGGCTGCAGGCAGAAGGCCAAAGTAGCAGATAAATCAGTGCTGAGGGCAGGGTGGGGGTTCAACAACTTGGAGCCTGAGTAGATCCTGCCCATGGGAAAGCTACCAAACTGAAGGATCACTCCAAACCAGAGCAGATGGCAAGATGTTCCAGCTAAAAAATGTGTTATCATCTGAGTGAGGTCTCCACACAAAGGACCAGACTTGCAGCTACCACTAGACCTGCTTGGCCAAGCTTATGTTCCTGTGGCTATGGCTGATGCTCCTGGTGCCTCTCTGATGGGGTGGGGGAGGAAACAGACTACAGAGACACCAGAGGCCTAGGTTATAGGATGGATGGATGGTGTTGTGTTTGAGGCCAGTCCCAGTTGCCTAGCATCTCAATGGGCTCTTACCCTATAATGCCCTGCCAAATCTCAGAGCACCTTGATTCTGAGCAACAGCAAGATGTTCCAGCTGAATAACGTTCCATAGATGGGGTTGAGCCTCCTCCTTTGGGGAGGGGCCTTGAAAGCCTTGGAATGCTCATGTGGATCAGGAAGGTTAGAGTTCCATCTGCATTGCTGACACCATCAATGTTCACCTGGTGCTGGATCCTGGATTCTTGAGGTGTTGACTCAGGTGCACAATCAGAGGCCCTTGTTGATGTCTGGGCACCTACCTGAAGTGTAGTGGCTGACATAGTGTCCAGGGACTGGTGGGATGCCTAGTGACTAAGGGATGTCAGGGAGCATCCATGATGTCCAGGTGCATGTAGAATGGCCAGATACCTGCAAGACCAGGAGACAAAGATGTACACGTACTTGAGGGATGACTTGGTACCTTCATGGTGTCCAGGAGACTGTGGGAAGAAAGGGTGTGCCTTCATGATGTATTGTGTATCTGCAAGGTGCCCAGGTGCCTATGGGAGGTCCAGGTGCTACAGGACATCCTGTTGCCTATGTGATGTCTGGGTGCCTGAGGGATGACTGAATGCCTGTGGGAGATCCTGGTCCCTGTGGGGTGATGGGTGGCCCGTAGGATGCCCAGGAGCTTGTAGGATACCAGGGAGCCTGCTCAATGTCCTGATTTAGGCAGTGAGGCCCAACTTTACATGGAACTCCATCATGCTTATCTTGGGCAAGTATAGGCCAGGTGAATGTCTATGATCAGAGGAGCCTTCTGCTTCTAAAGACCATGGTGATGCCAGTGATCCATGCTTTTTCCAGAGGAGCTCAACTTAATTCTCTCTCTCTTTCTTTCTTTTTCTTCAAGGGCACAACAGTGGGAGGGTATAACAGGGAGGAATGAGAAAAGGGTGTTATTGAGATACATTGTATGAAACTCAACTTATTAAAAACATATAATAAAAAAAAACCAAAAAAGTATCAGTATCAATAAGTAGAGGAAGAACCATGCTGAATCTGGGGATGGGGCTCCATTCCATGTTTTCAGGAGAAACTGAATGAAAGGTGTCAGTAACAAGCCTTTCCCTCATTTCTTATTAATTCCCAGACTTTCTCAACGTTTTCTTGATGGCAATCACTTAAGTGTTCTGCTTAGTGATTGTCAAAGAAAAAGTTATTTTAAGAAGGACAATGCCTAACATTTTCTGAAGAAAACACATCAACTAGAAAAGACTTAATGCTTCCACTTTAGTCTCGAATTTCAAAATTAGTGTGAGCATAAAGTGAAAAAAACAGTTGTTCCCCCACCCTCCTTTCAGGGAATAATAGTAATAATATTAACCTTCCTTTTGCTATTATCTTTTTCTTTTGAATTTTAAAAGAGTTTTCTCTTCTTAGAATTAGATATAATGTCAACAAGGAGAATTTAAACTAGATTATTCTCACTTAAAATTTTTTAAATTGGGCCTGACTGTGGTGGCCCACACTAATCCCAGCACTCTGGAGGCAGAAGCAGGCAGAGTTTGAGGCCAACCTGGTCTACAGAGGGAGTTCCAGGACAGCCCGGGCTACAAGAAGAAATCCTGTCTTAAAATAAACAAATAAAAAAATAATAAAAATTTTAAATAGCTAAATCTATTTCATATTATAAACAAAATTATTAATAAATTATTATAAATAAATAATAAAATTATCAATAACTTAAAAGCAGAAAAAAATGTGTATCTTCCCTTATTGTTAGAAAAGTACTGAAAAAGCAGTGTAAGAGTCGGTGCTATCCAACAAATCTGGGATTTCGGGTTTTATTATGTAAACTGTTGTTTTCTTTCTCTCCTTGGTGTTATCCTGTGACACTGCAGCTGATTGCGTTAGCAAGATCCTTCCCCACCGCAGATGACATACTGTCCAGCTAACATATGCCCATAAAAACAATTACAAAATGTAAAACATGTGTTTGTGTGTGTGTGTTCAAATCATGATTTGTCGGAATGGTTTATCACACGGTATATCCAAAGATTAATGAACTAGTGAATGTCAAAGATGAATTTAGAGTGTGGGATGTCATTCAGGAACTCTCCAAACATACCTAGCCTGAATTTCCTTCTCTAATATATTTAAAATGCTGAATCTCACACAAAATAATATGTCATGCCACTCACTTTTAGCCTACCTCTTTCAAGCTACCATGATGACCCTACTTACATAATTAATGTCCTTTGTTTAAATTTTTAGTCTCCTCCTTCCAAAATTAGAAGTTAGAAATGTTAAAACTAGGAGAGAACTGAAAAAAAAAAATGGAAAAGTAAACTAGAGATTAGTATGAGCTACATGCAGTGCTGAGCTTGGAAAATCCCACAGCTGTTGTCTTGCATACTATTAGAACCCTTGTTAAAAAAAAGACATTTTACAGATGGGAACATCGAGGCAGCAGGAAACCCACTATTTGGCTAAGAATCTGCAATTAGAAAGTGGTGAAGCTTGGATTAAAGGCAAGACTGACTAGCTCCTCATGTCTAATCACAACTTCACATAATCTTTTCTTGCAACTATTAATATCCTTTCCCACTGTAACAGGACAATAGTTAGTTACTCATTTCACAGTGAGCATGGGTGTGATACATGCTCTCCTAGCATCAATTTGTATTTCTAACTCTACATCATCTCTGAAAAGGAGAAGATAGGAGGCAGAGGGAGAACTGTCAGTAACAGAGTGAGCACAGACAGGTGTGGTTGTGCTACAGAAACGTAAGTGAGAATTGTTGCTGTAGTTCTCTTTTCAATTAATGCTCAAAGGAAAAGTTTTAATTTCTGCTAGAGATACAAGAAAAGTAATACTACCATTTAATCTTTTTTCTACAATTAGTGTACATAAGGATATTTTACAGTTTGCACTTCTACCTACCTACTTACTAAAAATAGATAGCAATTAAATTATTTCTTATGGGATGGTAGTGTCCTTGGTTTCATGTGAGTGATCACCTATTCCATCTGTCTGTTGAATGCATGAGTTTTTTTCTACTATTGTTTAAAAGGAGAATCATGCACATTAAATGTGGGAGGAGAGAAACAGCTCATGATATTTTGCTAATTAGTACAGACAAGTATATGGTTACAAAAATTAAAAAAAAAAAAAAACAACGGAGGTAACAGTATTTCTCACTCTCCCAAAGCATGCAATACTTCAAGGGCTCACAGTTACTATGAAAACGGACTTGTTGACAGCTGGAAGTATTCGTGAATGTCATTCCTATATTCTTTCCACTGCTTAGATAGTGTTTTTTTTTTTTAACACTTAAATGTCAACAAGTTTGAATCAGTGTAAATAGGTTATCTCCACATCAGTCATTGACAGCAAAATCTCTAAACAGTAGAAGAAAAAGGAAAAAAAAAAGTAAAAGCTTTTCATGTCTCTTTGTGAAAAGCTCATTTATTCATTACTCATTGCTAATAGCGCATAACTACCATTTCATAAATGTTAGAAGGCGTAGAAACATGGATCAAAATTGCTTTTTCTCTAGTGATAAATGATTTGCTAATAGTTTGAGACCTCCTGTGTAACATAGCCCTAGACTCCACAATGTAAATTTGTCTTATAAATAAGACATGATTATGTTCCTCTCATGATGTCAGTAACAAAATCTTACTGGAAAAAATGAAGCCGCTGGTGTGATTCAGACTGAATGCTGGTGTTGCGCAAGCACACTATGAGGAAACACCTCTACATGGAAGAATGGTATCCGTGTAATTACTTGGTATGTGAGCAAAACCAGATACACCATTATGTTCTTGAATTTGTGTGGAAGGGTATTTGTGAATCCATTCATCTCCATTATATATCCAAGAAGAGCCTGAATCAAAACTGGAGTCATACCTCCAGTAGGTATGTCGTACCTCCAAAGGAATTGGAAGCAGAATCATGGACTAGAGTAAATACAGCCATTGTTTGACCCTCTGAAGGTATTATCCATGCCACAAAACTAGACACAAAAATAAAACAATAAAAGAACATGATTGTATATCAACATAGGAAGCAGATAGAAAAGAAGAAAAGAAGCAAGGTCTTGATGTGAGTCAAAACCATTGCACTTTCACAGGCATCTCTGAAGAGAGCATGCTCATAACATTCTTCCCACTACAGCATGTATGAGTTTTCATCCATTCAGGCTTACCTTCTGCCACCTGCTGAATACAATCCAAGCCAAAATGGTTTGACAATGGGCACAGCACAATACATTATTGTCTTAAAGGTTTATTCATGTTTTCAACTAATTTTTAAAAACTACCTCATTCAGATATATCTAAAAGAAACATTTTTCTTCAATACTGGGTACCAATCATAGGGTCATTGACATGCTAGGCACACATTTTACCACTAAATTTTTCGACCTAGAAACATCTAATCAGATCACACAGCTCTTCCACATGGGATGTTTATTTACTGTTAATTTTCTTTGAGACTAACTGATTCTTCTGATCTCCCTCAGAATGTTTGAATAATAAAGAGTGCCTAGGAGGAAGAAACATGGGGATCAGCTATACCTCACTCATATTTTGTAACATTAAAATTATTTTTTTGATCAGCAGGTGCTTTGTTATTGAACACTGATCTCTGTGACAGGTTGTCTTTGCTATTATTATTCCTTTGTGCTGTTGTAAAAAGATTTTTAATTTTTACTTGTATTGATCAGTAGTATCAACTGGAAGATTTTGTATCTTAAACTCTGTTAAAGCTACATGGGTTCATGCAGTAATTTCTGATTTAAAAAAATATCATATAAAGGAATATTAAGTGTTTCCTCCTTTCTCATCATTTATCCCATATCCTGTCTAAAAAGCAGTTGTGAGGGCACAGTCCAGTCACCATACTGGATTTCATGCAGTATTGCCAAAGATGTAGGGGTGTGTAATAAAGATGAGGAAATTGAAGGAACTCAGAATCACAATCCTAGTTCTGATACGCTGCTGCTACTATTTTTATAACTGTTATTATTATTCATATAGTTTCTCTATCAATTCTGGCCAATCTTAGAACTTACTATGTAGACCAGGTGGTTTTGAACTTACAGAGATCCTCCTGCTTCTGGCAGTCTAGTGCTGAGCTTAAAGACTTTTTTTTTCTCTTATGTCTTTCCCACTTTTTGTTGGGAAACAAATAAAATTCTCAGCAGAGGGCTGTTTTAGTGCCATTTAATTTTCCTTTCATCCCTGATTACAATTCTCAATCTCAGGTTACATGAGGTGAAAGGAAAGGATCCTGATTGGTTGGAGTCAAGACTGGGTTTCTATTACCAATGATTAGGCTTGAGTATGTGGTGAACATTTTGCTAAGAGACTATCTAATCAGTAATCTATAAAAATCCTCACTCTTGCAGGGTGATGGTGGTACATGCCTTTAACCTCAGTACTCAGGAGGCAGAGGCAGCTGGATCTCTGTGAGTTCGAGACCAGGCTGGTCTACAAAGTGAGTTCCAGGACAACCAGGGTTATAGAAGAGAAATCCTGTCTTGAAAAACCAAAACCAAATCTATTTTGCTATTTTTAGCAGAGTGAAAAACTGTAATTACCATATTGGAAACACTAAGGGTTTTGGTCCAAAAAGGTAGAGCAGTGTTACTGAGCCAAAGTTGGTCTGCTCACCATGCGAAAGCAAAGACTCTGGAGATACAGTGGAAGAAATTCAGGTGTATTCAAGGGCAGGGACCCAGGGAACATGGGAGGATCTGTTATCTAGCTCTGTTTCCCAAAGGGCCTTTCATAAGGGAAGGAGAGTGTGCATAAGAGGTCAGGAGCTAGAAGATTGCATTGTAGGTCGAGTTTTCTTATAGGTTCATCACCTCCCTTAGCCAGAACACTGCAATCTCCTTTGACCTCATGGAGTTTGATTCAGTCACTTTTAAGACAAACATATTAGGTTTCTGTGAGTTAAATATTGCAGCAATTTACATGCTTCATGTTAGTTGGTGCACAGGTGTATTCTGATTCTGTGAGAAGGTCACCAGATGTTCTCCAAATATAAAACAAGGCTGAAAATGCCAGGCAAAGGAGAAGTTCATCAACAAAGGGGCATTCTCAAAGGAATGGCAACTGTCACAATGGTGTACTGAAGATGTAGAGAGCTTTGAAAGACATTCTATGTTTCTAATGTTGAGCTGATCATTGCACTAATCAGGACATGAGTTACCTTTGAATATTTGTTAGATAAGATGATAAATGTCTTTATTGTCTATGTCATTTTCAGTTGGGCTTCCTGTTACTTTAAGCTAAAACAATCCTAAAGAATGCAGAGATATATTATCGTATGTATGATTTTACCATAGTGCTGCAGTCAGGTGAATTAATAGGGGAGAGAGACAAAGGTGAGAATTACAATGATGGACCCCAGGTAAAGACAAGGTGACTTAGAACTATGTGCTGTAAGTGCTTAGAATAGATGTGTGGGGCAATTTGAAGGACTAATGATTGTAATGATGCCCTAGCTTTACAGTTTGACTTACGGGCTACCCTATTACTTTTTTTAATTATACAATAAATTAATGAATATTAATGCTTGTAAACATTTTTTCTCCAACAAGGTGATAGCTCACTCTTTTCTTGATGTTGAAAGATAGGGTGCCATCTCTATTGAAAATCACATGGAAACACTGATAAATAGTTGACAGCTTTTTAACCATTAAAAACTAAGAATTTTTCTGGGCATAGTAGTACATATCTTCAATCCCAACACTTCAGAGGCAGAAGCATGCAGATCTCTGTGAATTTGAAGCTAGCTGGTCTATATAGCAAGTTCCAGGCCAGCCAAGACTACAGTGAAATATCTTATCTCAAACACAAAACCAAACAAAATTTTTAAAGAATTTAACAATTTAAAAATTGACTTTCATAATATGATCCAAGTAAAAGAAAAATGAAAACCCAAATTTACTTAGTTTACGGAGACCTTAGATCTTGATTTTTATAAAATGTAAATACATCTCTTAAAGAGAAAGAACAAATGAAAATATTGTTTTCATTCCAAATGATCTATTTTGCATCTTAGAATTCTGCTAGAACTAGCAGTTTCTAAAACCATAAGGTATATACAGCTTATGTACATATAAAGGGAAACATCTGTAAACAAATATATCTTCTGTTACCTGTATTTTAAACTAAACTTAATGTTAACAATTTTCTGCGTGTGTGTCATTGTACATAGGAAGCACTGAGAATTAATTTTTGGAAAAAAATCAGTGAATTTACTTTGTGACAGATCGTCAAACTAAAAAATTTAAGCTAATAAAATGAATCCGAAGATGGGAAGGGTACTTTTGGGGATTCCATAATTTGACTTGTTATCTGAAAAGCTAATTTGTTCTTTCATCTGATTGTTCCCTTTTGCACACCATCAGTTGCACTGGTCCTCTGTTTCCTACGATGTCCTCTTGGACTGTTACCTCTCTCCCCTTTTTTTCTACTTCCACATTCTCTATATATTCGTGTTGCCACCCACATCAGATTTGACAGCAGTCGAATTCAAACTAAAGTGCTCTGTAAGTATCTGACGGCTGCCCGTGTGTCAACAATATAAACAATATGCCCAACCCTTCATCATTTACTACTATGGATTGTGCTTCATGTTCAGATTTGCTAGATCAGCCTGATGGGAAATATGCCTTAATGTGCATTGTATGCAGTTGAGTCACATTCCAATTTCTTCACAGGTTTTTCATTTTAGTTCCCATTCATAATCTAAATAAACATAATGTTACACGGCTTAGATTTGTTTCAGACATACTATCTCCAAAGGATTTAAAAATTAAAATGCCTTTCTAGCAGAGGGAATGTTTATCCATTTAAGATGCTTAGAAATATAAGAACTAATCATCTTTCTTTTTCTGTACAATCCAGGTTTTGAATAACATAGAGGATCATTTTGAGCTATATTTAACAAGTAGCTTGTTTCAGCTTCAATATTAGCTTGATTTACCATCTGCAGAATTACCAATAACATGATGCATTTATTACCCGTAAAAGCTATTAGCAGGTCATTTTGTTCAGTTCATCATATGTGTCTTGAGACACAATCTGGCGTCTAACAGATTTTCATACATTGATGTCTCAGAGAATCAGACTGTTCCTTAATTGATTGTTTCTTGCTAGACTCCTTTTGATTAAAACAGGTTATGCTATTTGCTTTTAGTCCCACATTTCTCTACTTCAAAGTCTGGCCACAAAGAGGAGAAATTATTCTCATTTTTCTAGGTACTTTTAATTCGAAGTGAATATATATATTTAAAAGCCTGCCACAATCAAGGGATTTAAAATGTGACTCCAGTTTTCCAATCTATGACTCCCTCAACAAGAACACAATCCTTACCATGCCTTTAAAAAGTGAGATTTATCTTTTCCTGCCAAGTCATCGAATTTTGAACCTCAGAACCTCAAGTGAGTTCAGATCACAGGGACCAAAGAAAGCAGGAAGGGCTTCCTTCCTCAAAGCACTTTCCCTCACAGTTTGCACAGACCCTGATGAGCAAAGCTGAATTGTGCTGATAGAGGTTATGTCCTGCTTTGGGGGAGAGAAGAAAATCAGTCTTTTGCTAAACTGGCTTTGGGAAGCTCAACTTGCATTGTTCATTAAAGAAAAGAGATTGGGAAGATCCTGAGGCAGCCCCTTTCTCTAAAAGGAAAAGGAGAGAGAGAGAGAGAGAGAGAGAGAGAGAGAGAGATACAGAGATACAGAGATAACAAGACAGACACAAATAAAGAGACAGACAGACACACAAAGAGACCAGAGACAGACAGACAGGCAGACACACATGATAGACTGATAGACAGAAAGACAGAGAGAGAGAGAGAGAGAGAGAGAGAGAGAGAGAGAGAGAGAGAGAGAGAGAGAGAGAGAGAGGAGAAAAGAAGGAAGGAAGGAAGGAAGGAAGGAAGGAAGGAAGGAAGGAAGGAAGGAAGGAAGGAAGGAAGGAAAAGGAAAGGAAGAAAATTCCAGAAGATATACCAACTCAAGAGAGGTCAGTGATCCTATCTCAGGACTTCTGCCCACATTCTCCACACAGTTAGCACCATAAAACTGAAAGGGAGAGTAATGAGTTTCATCTTAATCGATAGGAATGAGCAGCAGCTTGCTGGCTCAAAACAAGAGGCCAATTCAGCACTCAAAAGGGTTTTGTTTGCCCAATGACAGAAACAAACATAAAACTTTCTACCATGTGACATTAGAAGAGTGCAGTCACCCTTCCCTCAGGCTTCTGTGTGCTGCAGACAAAGGCCATCAATAGCTCCTTTGTGTGCTGTCTCCTGTCTTTATGGGTGAGTTAGCCCATCATTCCCAGTCCTCAACTGTTCCTTCCAGGTAAAATTCCAAAGCTCTCCTTCAGAAAGCCATCAGGTCCTGGGATGTACTTGTTCACAACAGAATATTCTGATCAAAATAGTATTCTTAACATATCAAACATTTTATCAAGAATCAGTTATCATTTTGAATCTTATCTTTAAATGACCTGTTGCCTTTCCTGTTGTTTTCACACTTAGTGAAATATTTGGTTCATTTATTTTGGGAATCCAGAAATAGGAAAATAAATTACAGTTATCTTCTCTTTTAGTACTGATTAACTCCCTGGAATTTATGTTAGAGCTAGACAAAATTTAGCAGCCTGGTGATTCTAAGAGGTTTTTAAGGATTTACATTTGAAAGGCTAGTGATGCCTGAGGAAAAATCATGTAAGTTATCTCTTTAGAAATTATTTTTACTCTAAAATTTATTTAAAGTCAAGTTGTGTTGCTCATTTAAAATAGTATAACTAAATGTAATAGGCAGTCTCTTGGTGACTAGTTTGCATAAATTGAGAGGCTTAAATGGCTTAAAGTAGTTTTAAAACATTGTAGAGACACAGGAGGCAGTTAACATGCTTAAATGATGGGACTTTAATGGTCTTTCATATATTAGCTGTGCTCTCCAACGGTGAGGGATGTCTTCATCTTACTATAGAAATGGATAAAAATAAACATTATAATTTAGCAACTATGATGACTTATTTAGAGACTTTTTACCTGCTTGTAATAGTCATGAAATTCAATGAGGTGAACTCTCATGGCTCAGAGTTCATTAGCCTTCAAATATACAATAAATAATGTACATTGGGGACAATTTACTGAAATATGATCTTATCTCATCTCATAATATGCCCCATGTACACGGTTACAAAATTCAAAAAGAAGCAGCAAGGCTCATGTTCTATTGTTGGAATAGTTGCAGAAACTGATGCTGATAGTATTTGTTAGTCAACCCTTGAAGAATCAGAATGAATCCTCACCATGAAAGTATAGCCATATAAAATTAGTAAAAATGGCTAAAATAAAACATTCTTTCATTTAGGATATAAAATCAGCCACATTTTCACCAAAGCCTTTGCCATTAGACAGAGCTAAGTTACAAGTACTTTCATTTCTAACTAGAGTGCTGTGGAACGGATTGTGTTGGATACACAAGTAAGCAAGTAACCAAATGGATCGAAAGTGATTTTATTTTTTAGAAAATGGTAAGCTTCCCTAGATGAAAACATGAACTTTTACCAGCATCCCTGTGGGAAGGATGGGTGAAAAAAATCAAGGCAGCGTTCTTTGAAGAATTCTTCAATGTTATCTCATCTAATCCAAGCAGCAAAGATACAAAATCTGTAGATAGCATTCAGAGTCCCTGGACCAGCCATCCACTCACGTTGAAAAAAAAAAAGATGGGTTAAATAACTTTAAATAGTAGTCATATAGTAAATTATTCTGTTTCCTATGTGAAGTGACAGCTTAAACATATATACTCGTGCAAACACACACACAAACACTGCACAGAGTTTCTAAGTAGGCACATGACTATACGACACTAAATACATATATCACCTATGGTTCTCAGAAAAACAGAACCAACATAATACGAATGCATACTATCGACATGAATATGCATATGTAGAGGGTATTGGGTTGCATATATGCAAATACATTCGTATTTATATGCAGAGAGAGAGAGAGAGATTTCCTCAAGTGATGATGGAGTCTCAGAATTCCTCTGATCTTCAATTGTCAAACTGCAGTCTTACCTGAGAAGTCTCATGATAGCTCCAGTGTGTGTCAAAGTCCACACAGATGGGGATGACACTGTAGCTTCAGTTAAAATCAACTTTCCTTTATTCTCATAATAGGACAACAAGTCTACTTCATTTGATGAATTCTGATGGTTAAGTAGAAGTCCACTGGAACAATCTGCTTCAGTACTTCAGTTTTATGGAAATGATTTTAGGAGAACATTAGTAACATAACTCTTTCTCTTAACCATCCACTGTAATACTTCTCTTTGACTCAATATTCTACCCTATGAGAGACTATATTGGTAACATGTGCTTTCTCAGGGTACCCATGATGGCAGCATTTAGAGGTGAGTCATCCTAATTGGTACCTCTGTGGTCCCAGAAGGGTATGCTGAGAAAAGCACTGAGCAGAAGATAAAGCAACATGAATCCTGGTTTGTATCAACAATTTTATGAATAAATCTGAGGGTTAATTTAATTATAATCAAATTGTTTGGTAAGTGCTTGCCTATGCGCCACGTGCCGCACTGCTATGCTATATACTACTACTACAATTTTTTATTTCTCATCTGATTCTTGTAATCCTATGAGACACATATTTTTTTTCCATCTT
Organism: Cricetomys ansorgei; assembly: GCA_026225945.1. NCBI lineage: Eukaryota > Metazoa > Chordata > Mammalia > Rodentia > Nesomyidae > Cricetomys > Cricetomys ansorgei. The sequence continues at coordinate 17,369,437 of JAMJFZ010000716.1, read as the reverse complement.
TTAAAGATAGTGAAGTAAAGCCTGGAGCAGGGGTGAGAATGGGATTTGAATTGTGATATGGTACCCTGTCTCAACCCTTCAGCCCACCCACCCTACGAGCCTTGCCAACATAAAAGTCACAAAGACACAGTTCTAAAGGCCTGCGGTTAAGTTATGCTGTCACTTTCCCACTCTGAATCTGCTATCCCTCTTTCTTCTGATTCTATTGATTATTTGCTGATTTGAATTCTGCTTCTTGATAAGCAATTAATACTGCTCAAGACCTGTTTTTCTCTCTCTCTCCCTTCATAGACATGCGTGTACACATGTGTAAACCCCGCACCTCCATTGTTTGAGATTACCATATTCTAGAAAGTCACCACATAACAGAATTAGAAATTACTGAATAAATGCACTTGAGGACATAAAATGTTAGATTCCTCTTAGTCCCAGATCCCAACATTTTCATTGATGATCAACAGCTTTGTTCTGTGTATATTTTTTATTAAAGTTTAGTTTTTATTACCAATTCAACCAAACTATTCATGCCACTCCAAAGCTATACAAATATTTCCATAAATCATATCACAACCTTCTTGTTCTTATGAAAGCACTAAACATATTTCATCAGTATACTCACAGACAATTGAACAGCAAAGTCACCAACAAAATAAACACACTTACAAAGACGACAGCACTAAACATACCACAAACCCAATACTCGTTAGTAACATGAAGGCTGAAACAGGAAGTCAGAGCATCACCTTGCTTGGTCTCAGAGGAGAGTGTGTCACAAAAGTTAATTCTTCACATTGTTCTGAAGATGTGAATGTGTTCAAAGCCCCACAAAGCATCACTAATGTTGATTCGGGGGGGTTACACATAAATATCAGTGAGTAGGAAAATTCACAAATACACAATCCATATTCCAACATGCAGAATCCTTAGATAATGAGCATCCACCATCCTGATGTCTGTCCTTGGCTTATCTAATTCTTATTTGCCCAATTTCTTCTCTTTTTTTTCTTACTTAGAAATATGTAAGTAAATTATACAAACTTTATTTTCCTCCTTGTTCATGCAGCGCATGATCATTTGATTCTGCTTTGCAGAATCGGTGGTGTTATTCTAAGCACATACACATCCTCAGTCTTTGGCTGCAAATCTGTTTAGTACACATCCATGTTGTCAACAATGTTGTGGCTGATTATAAAGTATAATTATTTTACATATCAGAATTTCTGCTTTGACAAATGGTCTTTAAAATTTTCCTGATAACTCAACAGAGAATCAAAGGGAGACCCAAGAATTCTTACCTATTTTCTTTCCTTCACTGACCTCCAGATCACCTCATGCTACATGGAGGCAAGAATGTCTATAGTCTTGATTTTTTTAAGCTTCAAATTACATGCATTTAATTTACCAATCTGTTCTTCATTGGAAACTAGTCGAATTTACAAAGGCAATTACAGTGGTTTCCTGTGACTTTGAAGGATATATATATATATATATATATATATATATATATATATATATATATATTTGTGTTAATTAAGCAGAAGAGGAAAATGTAGATTGCTGGTGATTTTTTCCAGTGGAAACAAAACAATTGTAGTCATCTGCAAGGCATTAATTGCTACATAGGGTAGGAGATTAATATTTTTAACATTTTAAGTGGTTTTGCATAAATGTTAGCAATAAGCAAGTCACTTTATGTCTTATGGGTTTGCATTTTTAATAATACTGGAATGTTAGCCTTCCCATAAAGGGAAGATTACAACCAAACTGAAATAGTGTTTCAACCTTGCTAGTTATGTGCACAGTGACCCCATGTACCCTCTTGAGGGGGCTCTCAAAGATAGTGGTACTGCTGAGAAAAGAGGAGGAGGTAATTTATTTGCAATTTTTCCTTATATTTGTGAATTTAGTGCTGAGAAAGGCTAATGGTCCTAGCCAAAGACTCCAAGGAATAGATGCCACAAACATCTTGCATCTTTTATTTCATTATGCTAGTTTCTTAGTTTGAGCATCCTTTTAAGAACAGATCATTAAGTTAGTCAAACTATTACAAAATATAATTTGGTATATTCATTGTACAAAGGTGAAGTTCAACCAATTCTTTGCTGTTATTTAAATAGGAGAAACGGTTTGAAAATATAGAGATTCTTTATTCATTCACGATGACTGAATCCTGGGATGCAGCAGTCTGTCAAGAGCATGACAACAAGGCTCTTGCTTCTGCAAAAGCTATATTCTGTGGATACTGGTTGTGACCAGGCAAACAAATAAGTGTGACATCTTAAAGTAATGCTGAGATTTTATATGATTAATGAACAGTGCACTTCTAAACAGATTACTATAAACTGAGGACCCACAAGGCTACCTTGAAGGTAACATGTGTGATACTAGCCACATGAATGAAAGGGCAAGCTATTCAAAGACATGAGGGGAGAAGAAGCATTCAGCAGTTCAAAGAGCAGATGCCAGGGCATGTAGTGGATTTGCTATTCAACAGTAAGGAACAGAGACCAGCCATGCTGGTACAGAAAGTGAGCTGGCAGAGATCAAAATGGAAGGAACAAAGCCTGATCATGAAGCATCTTTCATGTCATGGAGAAAACACTGGATTTTATGTTATGTATAAGAGAAGACCCTCCGAAGGTGTAAAGAGGAAAGGGCATAATCTGAAAATCAGACATAACATAAAATCTGGCCACAAAGACGGTCAGGGAGACCTTGGTGAGAGAAGGAAGGGTAAACGTCATAAGTAAGGTCAAACTAAAACAATGACGTTTGTCCTTTGCTCTTGAATCATTTTATTTGAAGACATACTCTTATAATGCTGGGAACTCATTTATCTCTCTCTCTATTACTTTTGGATTGAATATGGGATGAACTCCATAGGCTTCTGTATTTGAACACTTGCTACCTAGCTTGTGATGTAACTTGGGAAGTTTGTGGAATTTTCAGGAGGAGGGACCACACTGGAGGATGTGGGTAGCCAGTATCTATGATAAGATTTTATTACCAGGCTCTGCTCCTATTTTCTTTCTCCTTCCTGTCTATTATAATGTAATCACCATCTCTGGTTCTTTCCTACCATATTGGAATATATGTTCTTGAACTTAAACTGGAATGAACCTGCTCTTCCTTAACTTGCTCTTGGCAGATATTTTGTTAAAGCATCAAGAAAAATGACTAACCCAGTGCTGAATCAGGAAACTATACAATTACTCTTAGAACCTAGCATAGATCTCAGAGCCTATCTGAAACTGTTAGACTTTCTGAATTGTTGTGAGCCAATTAGGAGGCAAACTTTGGTTTAAATTTATTGAATACATCAGGTTTTAATTCTAAGAAAAAGACCTTCCTAGTATTTCTTTCTGAAAGTAATATAAAATCAGAAATCAAATGTTACTGCTGTACTTTCTGATGGTGTTCATGTTTCTAAAGACAAGCAGTTGAAATTCACCTTTTTAGCAGGAACACACAAAACCAGAGTTCAGCATGGACACTCAATGCTGTGCCCTATCTTCTACTCTTGAGAGACGTTAGACTGACCCCTGCTTTTAAAACCAAATTAAATTGATAGTGATGATGTCTAATTATAACTTTTCACCCCCACGTGGGGAATTTTTCTTTCTTTCTTTTCTAATATTAATACTGCCAAGTATGTTACTTGCATAGTTCCTGTAGATAGAAATTACAAAATAAGTATTTAAAAAATATCTGTACTAATTATTTTATTTTAATGTTATTTGTAACAAATATGTTAGATTCTCAAAGAAATATACTGATGGAAACCTCATATTTTATCTACTGTCTCCTTCCTAGTGAAGGTAAAGTTTCTCTAGCCAAATGTAGCTTTTGGCATATGCTAGAAAATATATTATATAAGACATCAGATATCATGGAGGGGAATTCGTTTATAGATAGTTGCTTTTCATGTGTTTTCTCATAAGAAACTTTTCAAAAACTCAGGCTCACAAGATTTACTAATTTTTTTACTAATTACTCACTAATTTCCTAATGGTGGTCAGTTTATGGAAATATCAGCTACCTTTTCTATTGAAATATCTTGGCCACTGAAGGTACAACTTTATCCTTAAGCTGTTCATTTTCAGTTGTTGGCCTGTGTTATTTTAATATCCAGTTACAAGCAGAGTTAGAAATCTGGTGGTGCCCTTAAACTGCTAGTTAGTGTATCATATATGAAAGGCAACAACAGACTCAACAAACAGGTCATCTTTTTCTATCTGGAAAAAAGATGAACTGATACTATGTTTCTGAGGAATGCTAAATATGAACATCTTCAAGTTCTTTCTGAATACAAAATCTCAAAAGAGTCTCAAGGAATAACTCATTCATTTTGTATTTAGGGAATCCACATTACTAGAAGGAGTATCAGTTTAAATAGCATATTTAAAGCATAATTAATTTGGTATTTATGAAATACAAAGCATTTTCAAGTTCATGTACTGTTATATACTAATTAACACAGCCTGTATGACCAGTGTTGACACAAAAATTTCTGTGTAGAAGGGCTTAATATTGCAAACATTGTCTTTTAGTGAGTCAATGTTGAGTTTACTGGAAAGAAGTGGTTGGTGGGGTCTGGTGAAAATGTTGTGCTCTTTATCTCTTGATATTCTCATGACCATGGAATGGGAAAGCATTTCATCTCTCTATAGATTTATCAGCTATCAGAAGTAATTCAACAAATCCTGTTTCATTTCTCTAAGTGGAATCCAAGAAATCAACCATGGAATTTTAGGCATGTATTACAATGGAATCTATAAAATGACTAATGAGGCAGAATAGCTGATTGGCTATAATTTCTGTATTTGAGAACTAATGACATTTACATAATGCAGGAATTCTAGTACCATGAAGTTTTACTGCAAAAGTACTTCTTTCATAAAGTTCTTTGGGAAGGCGTATATGATAACTCATATAAAACATTTGACAGACTTTTGTGACATAATAAAGACCCCAGATTGCAAGCTCTCTTTCCCTATTTTCCTGTTTTCTTTTCTAATTCTGATTCTGGTTCTTCTGCAACATGAAAGACGTAGTACTACCGACTAGTCAATCACTGCACAAATACCTTATCATTTTGTTTCCCCTGATACCACTCTATCACAAATCTCCTTTTGTATCAGTGACATTTCTCTCTGTCTCCTTAAAGATTGCTTTCTTAGACACCGCTCATTTATTGATAATAGTCATCAAGATCTCACTATTATCCCTTTGCTTTATATCCTCTGTGCCCTTCATAGGTGAGCTCTCAGTGCTCCTGGTGTCAACTATCATGTTGTGCTTAGATTTGCAGCCGTGGGTCACTCCTTCAGCAAATATAAAATCTCATGTATTGTAGCCTAATTGAGAATAATGTTTTACATATGCTTGTGTTGCTTTGCTAGTGAACCAAGGAGGTCTTCTGCTTTAATGGAATCTTTGCCTTCCTCTCTACCACCTCTCTAGCTGGCCAGAGTCGATCTCTTCTCATCTCTTTATCAAGCATAAAAACAACATAGATAAATGCATACTTAAATATGACAGTCTTGCTTTTGACACACTTATGTGACAGTGCAAAATTCTATGAACTAACATACATATTTCCCTATAATGTGGCTTCCAGATGTCCTATTTGAACTTTCTTTTCCTTCCTTTCCTCCTTCCTCCTCCTTTCCTTCCTCTTTTCCTCCCTCCTTTCCTCCTTTCCTTCCTTCCTTCCTTCTTTCTTTCTTTCTTTCTTTCTTTCTTTCTTTCTTTCTTTCTTTCTTTCTTTTTTCTTTCTTTCTCTCTTTTCTAGAATTTTAAAACATAATTAAGCAGAATGGAATATGCTATTACCTTGCCCTCACCAGGGCTCTTCTATGCTGCCAAGAATTTCATTAAAAGTGATCGCATAATTATTTCCATTTCCTCTGCCCAAAAGTTTAACTCCCTTCTCCTATATGACACTGGCATGACTCTTACTAAATCTTATAACTTAGAGGACATAAATTTTTGAAAAGAAATATTTGTTTTACCTGATGAGTATTTGTGTGTGCGTCTGAGTGTATTTACATGTACCATGCGTATGCAGATACCTTTAGAGGTCAGTAGTGGGCACTGGAGCCTACGGAACTGGAGTTTCAGGCCTTTGAGAGTTGCCCATGGTGGCAGGCTTTAATTTGAAAGATACAGCAATAAAACACTCCATCTTTCTGTTGTTCTTACACTCTGTTTAAATTATTTTCTGCAAAATCCTCTGAGCCTTAAAGGAGGTGAAATAATAGACAGAAAAGTTTTTCACCAATTCATGGCTGAACCCTGGTCTATAGTTCCACAACAAAGATCACTTATTTTTAGGACCTGAAATGGTTATGAATCTCTGCTACATAATGCCGTAACACTGCAAAATAGTTTCCCTCCACAACCAATTAAGATTAGCAGCAGGAGACATGTGCATATGTGAATACAGGTATTTATAAGGTAATTTAGCAGGAACAGTACATCCATTTGAAAAAGCAATAGTAATTTCTTTATTACTAAGCCATATGACTACCTTGGCCATAGCTGTTTGCCCAGGCTTATAGTAGTCAATGTGAGTTTCCTTCTGTGGAGTGGGACTTAAATCCAATCAGAAAGCAGTTGAGTAAACTTACAATAATATTCATGGCACAATCGCACCAGTAGACATGTCCCGACTGACATGGGTAGTATAGCAAACAGGGCCTATACTTGAGCAAAACTGTGGGTGACAATTCTCCCCAACAGCTTTCATAGTGATTCCAACTACTGTAGAAAGCCACTCAACATGGAATAATCTTTCAGATCAGTTTCAATTTGATTTCTCCATGTCCTGCAACGAAAGCTTGTAATGTAATGTCTTCAGCAATAGAGACTTTGTTTAGAAATTCAATCAATAGAAGAGACTGTGGCCACTATAGTCTGTGAGCTTCTAGAAGTTTCTTGGCCAACAACTCAAAGCTTTTAGAGTGCTGCTGATATCGTGGGAGGTATTATGGTGCAGCAATCTCAGTGGCACCAGCCTTAGTTTCTTGGCCAGGCTCAGAATGATAATCTAGCCTGCTACACCTATTGTTAGAAACTTCACAGTGCATGTCTTAATTAGTGATTTATATGGGAAGACCCAACCCATTTTGGGTAGTGTCAATCCTGGGCCTGTGGTTCTGGAGTGTATAAGAAGTAAAATGAGCAAGACTTGAGTAGCAAGCCAGTGAGCAATATTCCTCCATGTCCTCTGTATCAGTTCCTGACTCTAGGTTCCTGCCTTGAGTTCCTGCTCTGACTTCCTGGAGGATGGATTACAGGTTGTAAGATGAAATAGATCATTTCCTTCCCAACTTGCTTTTTGTTATGCTATTTATCACAGCAACAGGAATCTGACAAAAGCACCATGAGTCTGGTAACTTAGAGGTAATAACCATTGACTAAGTCCTCTGAAACCTGGAGCCAAAATAAGACTTTCTCTTTTAAATTGTTTTTATACTTGGTTATTTTGTCTCAGAAATGGACAAACTAACTAACTCAGGCTGATATGGAAAAGATCTAGATCTAAATGTACAAATATCTATAAGATGAGATATAATAAACTGAAAACCATAGAAGTGCTTTAAAAAATATATCAGAGAATCAAGGAATTAAATTGAATTTGTAATATTAGAAATGATATTATGGAAGAATTGAAATGAATTCTGAAGGGTAAAGCAATTCAAATATTATTTAGATTCTGATTCGGGGTCATTCAGGGTCATAGACACAGATAAATTAGACCTGAGTTTTGTGTGGTAACAACAAACAGAATTATTAACCTATTTTTATATTTAACATAGTCTGATTTGAAAAAGTAACTCTAAGTTTAGTTTTCATAATTGTTAACTTGATGGAAATACTATCTACCTAATTGTGATTGATTTCAGATGAATGTATTTGACATGTCTCATCTTCAAAGATATGTAGACTTAGTGTCAGAGACAAAGTGATTGCTTAAGTGAGTACAAATTAGAATTCTGATGAATATACTTCACTCCTAAAGTCTAGAAATTTTTGATGCATTCGGGCATAATTTGTTCTTTATTTTTCTTATTGTTTGAATTGAAGAGGGACATCTTGCTGAGGATGCTTAAAACTTTTAAAGATATAAATTTACTTAGTAAATTTTACTTAGTAATTTACTTAGTAAATCTTTTTCATGAATTGTATCATTGGGAAAGAACATGGTGTGCCATCATGCCCACCTGGTAAACCATCTTTCTCAGTGTCCTCATATTAGAGCTACATTTATTTTTAAAAGCTTATTTTATTTACCATGTATTTTTCTATAAGTAGATGACAATGTTTCAAGCAGCATTTGAGGAAATAGTTTGCTTAATTATAAGGTATGTGTGTGGCTCTCTCTAGGTCATACACCAGAACTAACTATTTTCTTACTGAGGAACTGAGGAGACCAAGATTGTTATCAGAATCAATCAGAGTAAGTCCTCACTTCTCTAAAATAAAGAAGTTTTACTTCAATGTAAAGGAAAGTTCTTGCAGATAGAATGCTAATTATTATAGACTTTAATGCCATTATTTGGCAAATCTTTTGTATTCTTTCAGAATAAAGTACTTGTACTCAGGGGAAGTCATTACAAAAGCAAATCTTTAAATCAAAGAGAATAAACTTTCTAAACTTTAGAGAACGCTCAAAGTTTTATAAGATCTCTGAACTGGAGTCTGTATAAAAATGTTTTCAGCTTTATCAACAGCATATGCTTCTCTGAATTAGCAATTCTAATGAGTTTAATTATTTCCAATGCAAAAGGTTCAATATAAAAATTATTTATTGTCTTCTCTTATGTTTCTGACATGATTTGTGTAACACAAATGAACTACCAATTATCCTTAAAGAATTACTTATTCTCTAACTGTCTTTTAAAGATTTAGTTATATTGAATTAAATTAACTTCACTATTCTGACCACAATTTTACATAATAACTAATTTATCTATTGGTTTACTCTTTTTAGACCTCAAGCATTATCTTTTTATTTCCAGGACTGCAGAGAGGAAAACATAAGTCCCAATGATGCTCCTTCTAACTGCTCACAGAGATAGAAACTCATGGTTTCCAGCTATTTGGGAGGCTCAAGCAGAGCACATGTTTGAGACCAATCTGAGTCACATAACAGCTCTTAAGCCAGAAGAAAAAAGAGAAAGAAAGAAAGAAAAAAGAAAGAAAGGAAGAAAGGAAGGAAGGAAGGAAGAAAGAAAGAAAAAAGAAAGAAAGAAAGAAAGGAAGGAGGAAGGAAGGAGGGAGGAAGGAAAAATGAAAGCTGTCTCTTTCTATGTTAATGATAGATTATTAAAAACTTCTTGTCATATTTACTTTGAGAACATAAATAATTTTATTCCAATTATTCCTGAAAATAAATGGAATTAATACCACACTGGTCAGATTGCTACTGTCCTATATACAAATACAGTATGAAAAAAATGAAGATAAAGAGTAAGGAGTGAGAAAGAGGGATCGTAAAGCAGGGATACACTTCATATTATTTATGTGATTATAATCTAATAGTTTTTACATCCTTCATTCTCTAGAAACTTTTGAGAATCATGGAATTTGTACTGAATTGTCTATGTAAATTATAGAATGACTGGCTGAATGGTTAAATATATCCAAACTTTTCATTATATTTAAAATGAAGGAAATGCAGTAATTCAAGGTTATGTGTAATCTCAGAAAAAAATACTGTCTAGGTACTATATCAAGAAATAATCATTCCTTACCTTATGATATAATAATATTCTGTAGACAGAGGAGGGTATTTTTTAAAAGAAAAATCTAGGCTTTTTCACAAGTGCTTCATTTTACACTGTCATGATGGTGTGGCTATTTGTCAGAGCATCTTTGGAGACATTATATCTCATATCAGAACTGTCTTGGAGAATAATTGTTTGCTTTGGGGTCTTATGGCAGTAATTCTAAAATCTCTAGAGGCAAGGTTATTCACAGAATAAGGTGAGGAAATTTGGGACATAGTTAGAAAAAGAGACAGCATCTGAAAGTAACTTTTGGTAAGTATATCCAGGAGTTGCTATAAAATGTGTAGTCAGTGAAAACCAAAGGTTGCCATTCCGTTTTATGTTCCCCTTGCTGAGAGGTAATTGAGTGACAAATGTGTGGATCTGTACAACAAAACATTCTCAAGGCAGTGATGGTTAAGTCAATACAGTCTTTAAGATCAGAATAGATGTAGAAACTGGCATATTTACGCAGTATCTAGTAATCAGTCAACTGGCCAATAATAAATGAATTAATGTTCTAGTAATATGTTACAAGATGAGCACTTGGAATGGGAAACAGAAGACTTGAAACTTGTTGTTTGACACATGTTATCAGAATGTCCATTTGCCTTCAGTAGCCTCTGTACATTTTAACATAAGTAAGGAGCCGAAAGACGTAAAGTGGTTATTGCCACGCAGAGGAATCATATTGCCCATTCTGTGATTTTGCTCTCAGTTTGTAAACATCAGAAAAATCTTTTGACATGAACAGAAATTAACTCAATGGTAATAATGAATTCTGACGAATGCAAACTACAGGCATGACCTGTGATCTGATTTTTAAAATGAGAAAAAAATAGCTTTCCAGTTTTGTTCCAGTTTAGTCTTGGTTAGGTCACATTCAGGAACAAACCATATCTCAGATACCAGCAGAGGCTCTACTCTGTGAAAAGCAATTGGATGTACAAAATCTCATGTGTACATTATTTCACTGTTGAAATTGGCCTTAGATAGATAATAAATGCATGTATTATTAACCAAATTCAAATGAATTAATCCCCCTTGATTTTAGAACTTGGTTCCACCCCACCCCTCACTAAGAAAATTGCCAGGACTTTCATCACAGATGAGTTCAATGTAGCTTTCAAAGACAAAAGATATTCAAAAGCACACACAGTCTTTCAATATAGCTTTTGTGCTTCCTAATGCAGGTGCAGCCACCTATTTTACAAGATTCTTATTAATGAATGTAGAAGAGCGGGATAAAGTGATGAGAGTTTAATTTATTTTGGAAGTAATGGTTTGTACAGTAATTATCGAGAAGCAGCCACTTGTCAAATGGAATCAGTAACAAGTGCTGTTGGGAGACCCCTTCTGGTACACAGGCATTCTGAAAGGCTTTACTTTGCAGTAAGAATAGACTCCATGGCAGTAATTTATTTTGCTTCAGAAATTGGTTTCAAAGTATCTTGTAAACTGATTGAGAAATTATGAACATTAAGGTATTTTAAAGATTTCTTTCATCCTAACCTATTCCTTTTCATTTATAAAGATTTTAAATGATATGTACAGCTAGGTGGGTTTTCTTATTTATTTTGTTTTAGAAGGATAGGATCCAATTTCAAATGTCCTCAAACTCATTATATATCTAAGGATGAACTGTAGTTTCTGATATTCCTTTCTCTACATTCTGAGTACTGGAATTTACAGGCTTGCACCACCACATCCGGGGTTTTGATCATGTCACCCAAGCCAACTGTATACTGCTCTAATCCATACTAAAACTAAAAACTGAGCTCCATCAAGATTAAACATATTGCAAGTAATTTGTCTGAAAAAGAAAGGTAAGAATGCATATATAAGAAAATATCCAGCATTCAAATAGATACAAATCAAATGTCTAACATCCGGATATAAATTGACTGTTGTTAAGGCTACAATATGACAAGCCCCCCCCCACACCCCGCACCCTGCTCATGTGTTCTATACCTGGTCCTCAGCTGGTGGCACTATTTAGAGAGATTGTGGAACCTTTAGTAGTTAAGGGCCGGCTAACAAAAGTGTGTTATCGGCACATACCTCAGGAGGTAACTTGCTCCAGGTCTATACCATTCTCTCTTTCGACTTTCTAGTTGACTATGAAATGAAGAGCTGTCCTTTGCCACACACACTTGATGACATGATGTTCTCTCCAAGTACTTGAGGATAAATAGACGTGGACTAGTCTCCAAAGTAGTGAGTCCAAAGTAAATGGTTCTCCTTTTCAGCGAATTATGCCAGGCATTTTGTCATAGAAATGAGAAATTCAACTGTTGATCATAAAAAGATGGGAAACAAAATGCATGACAAACATAGTAGATCAAAATGGACAAATGATTCACATGGATGTCTTAATTAGCAGATAAAGCCATTCAAGCAATTTTTAGGACGCTTTACAGTATGTTCAAAAATTAAGAGGAAATGGAACAATACTAAGAAGACACAAATCAGGCACATGTGTTGGCTCACATCCACACTCTCTGTACTGGGAATGCAACTGCAGGAGGATTTCCATTACTTTAAGTTCAGCGTGTGATACAGGGTGAGGCCCTGTCTTAAAAAATATATATATTTTAAGTTAAGTTAAAAGCAATGAAAGTAATAATGATAGGTATTTTATAAATAGTAATAGCATGTATTTGAAAAAATGCAAAAGTAAAAAATGAGCATATTTCTAGTGAACTGTGGCATGATTTCAAATATTTTAATATAGTTTCCCCAAGACAGTAGAAAGACATACATGGAAATAAATGAAATAAATATTTGAAAAACTATTGAATAAGAAAATTTCAAATTTGACGATTATATAAAAAACAGTTGGAAGAAATTCAAAATGACCCAAATGCAAAACAGCAAAAAAAAAAATCAAGATATATAAAAATTTGTGATGAAATATTAGTAGAGGCTAAACGAAAAAAGATACATAGAAAGAAAAGTTTTCTAAAATATATGTGAAAATCAAAGAAAGTTACTTTAACTCAACTTCAAAAACAAAAACAAATTTGCTAAACTACACTGATTTCAGGACTTAATCGTGAGCTATATTTATCAGATTGCTTAGCATTAGCACAAATAAAGTGATATTTAAGTGCAATATAATAGAGTATTTAAGAATATATCAGTATATATGAAATGATTAAATTTGATCATTCATTCAGTAGAAAAGTATATTTTTCCTTCTAGAAATATTACTAAAAAATTGCATGCTAATATGTATTTTGTACAAAAGAACATGAACATATGCCTTGCACACTATACAAAGATAATAAAACTAAATATAAACCTAGTATAACAAAAGATTTGAAAATTAACAAAGGAAAAAGGTACTCAAATATTCCTTGGGTATGACATCAAGGTATAATTTATAGCAGAAATGTTGATAGAGTTAAATATAATTGCATGCTTTAAGAACTATTTATTTATTTCAAGTGTGATTTTGGGAAGCAGTGTTAACAGAACAAAGTCATAGAGCATCCACAGGCTGAGAGCAATTATGTTCAAGTGGTGTATCTGATGATGACCGAAATATTTCTAGAATACAGACACAACCTCCAAAGTCAATGCTACTGGATATTCTAATCAATTTAAGGAAATATGCAAAATATTTTACCAAATGTCCAATATACATTTGAAAGTTTTTTTGACATTCTAAGTCATTAAAGAAAGAAAATATAACCCCTAAGTATGCTGCTGTACAACTATTGTAAAGATTAAAATTTAAAACAATTTGGTGGTTATTTTATAAAGAGATTACACACCCACTATGTTGTACAGTTTGGGCTTTCTACTTCTAATTGACCCAAGACACAAAAAGCAATATAAATACATGGCTGTTCTCTCAATATGAATCTCCTCAAAATTCTAATACTGAAATCTAATGACCAAATGGGGACATGAGAGGGGTATTTATCTTGTAAAGGCCCAGATCTCATGACTGAGATTCATGACCTGAGAGAAACAAACGTACAGACTCTTCACTTCTGTTACCACTACATGGGTGCAGTAAAAGGCTCAATCAAGACAGGTCCTTACCAGATACCAAATCTATTTCTGTCTTAATGTTGGACTCTACAACCTCCAGATGTATGAGAAATAGCTTTTGTTGTTTGTAAACTACTTGTGTATAGTGATTTATTATAGCATTCCTGTGGACTATAAAAATTCGGGGACACGAATATTCACAGAAAATGTAGGTAAATAGGGAAAATGTGATTGTTAATAGATGAATAGATAAAGAATTGTGATATACATAAATAATAGGTCTACTTTATGGGTTTTTCATAGGTGCAGATTTCCCGAGGGAGTGAGCGGCAGACAGAGTCACTACCCCAAGTATCAGACTTTAGGGAAACACTTTCATGTTGTGAATCCAGTTTATTTTATAGGGAAAGGGTCTTTTTATGCAGAAAGTAGGGCAGTGCAGAAGGGAGAGGCCCAATAGTTTTGGTCTAAACTTACTAGACTTTTCAGTAAGCCCATCTAAAGCTTGCTAATCAGAGAGGGATTGGTAAGGTCAATAGAGGCCAATCATCCATAGGCTTGTATGTAAAGACTCTTAGCCTATCGGTATTGCTGATGTTGGTGAACAAGGTTTCCATAAAGACAGATGAAGTGGGCACTGCCATAGAGGGGCTGGAACATTGTGCCAGGAACTGCCATTTTAAAGGGCCACACGGTTGCCAAGGGCCAAGGTACTAGCCTAGCACAAGCACTGTTGTCCACCTCTCTCTCCTGCCATTGGGATCCAGTCATCACCAACAATACTTAAATAATACTCAGCAACTAGGGGGAAGAATTTTTGTTGAAGAATGCAAGATGTTTGACTTCAAATGACTATGTTATGTAAAAGAAGTCAGACTATGTATATTCTGTGATATATGATCTTGTTTACTGAACACTCTAGAAATTGCAAAGTCCACTATAGAAAAAGAAATTAGGTCAGAGAGTTGCTGAACGTATGTTTGGAGACAGCACAGGTGTAAAAGACAGAGGGGAATCATAAACCCTCCGGACAGAAATTTTGGTGATGATGAATCTATTCTGACTTAATTGTGGAAATGAATTCACAAGTGTTACACATGCCTCAAGACTAATCAATGTTTGTCTTAAATGTGAGCCAATTTTATCTCTATAAAGATATTTTTAACATGATTACCTATAAACCAATCATTGCTGTACCTGCCACAATTTGGAAAATCTTCTATGTGGTCGCTACTGATAGACATTTTCTTCTAGCAACACCCAATAGCACTCTGATGATGACAAAGTCTAACTTGCAGTTGCTTTTGGTCTTCACTTCATTGGACCCATTTTTTTCTTTGTCTTTGTTCAGAAAATTTCCCATGCCAAGAAAATTGTTACAGTCAGTTCCTGCACACATAACTCCCCTTCAGGCAATTTAGCTGCTAATATCTCTCCCTTATTTCTTCCTTATTGTATGAAGACAAGTAATATCACCCTCAATCACTCACTAGCAACTCTCTGATCATATACATCAGTTTCAATCCATGTTAAGTCTACATATTTGGTTCAACGGGGAAAACACATAGAAACAAAAGTTTAATAATATCTACTAACATGAGGGTCCTAGAAAGGTCTAACACTGGTGTATCTTAACTTAGTTATAAGATATTGAATATTACTTGTTTCTCAACACGCTTAAAGCACATTTCTTCACATTGCACTAGCAGTCCTGGTTTTGAATCATTCCCAGTGGAGAGGAAATGACCTGTCTTCTTTTCTCTATTACAAAGATATTTCTGTATATTTTACCAAAGAGGAAAGAAATAAAAACTCCCTTACCTCTCAAAAGCACTGATACTTTACAATGTTCTTCAACCATAAAAAAAATAGATATTTTCTATTTTCTAAAGGAATTTAAGCTTTAAGTTGGCTGGTTTCAAGTTTTCTCTTTTTTATTTCTTTTTGTGCAATGAATTTAAAAAGTGGCAAATTAGTCCATTTAAATACATACCATTAAATTAAGCTGGTAATGCATGGTTAGGTAGGCAATACCTGTATTTTAACACTGTTCTGATTTCTGCAATCATATTTTTGAAAATTACAAGACCGAGAAGAGAAAATTATAAATGCACAATTTTATAGAATCTTAAAGTTAGAAATAATTTAAGCAATAGATAGTTCAATTGAATATTTGCTCCTTCCTAAGCACATCACTTAATTCATCTGATTTTCAGTGTATCTATATCCATAATAATAAATTAATTTTTTAAAACTAAAAATGTAGCCAATGATGCACCCATGTTCTAATATTATTATACTTAACCCTATAAGAATGCACTGGGGTTGATATTTTACTATGAAAAACTACAGTCTGTGAAAGGAGCTAGACATTTTTCAGTTTTGTAGTTAGGATTTAGTAGACCTTAAATCCAATCTAAACCCATGTGATGGTATAAGCTTTGTTCTTGCTCAAGATGGACCATATTGTGTACCTTCTGAGTAAAGAGAATAGAAATTAAATGAGATAAAGAATGGAAGTGGTTGGATTAATACC
The DNA here is from genome assembly GCA_026225945.1 of Cricetomys ansorgei. NCBI lineage: Eukaryota > Metazoa > Chordata > Mammalia > Rodentia > Nesomyidae > Cricetomys > Cricetomys ansorgei. The sequence continues at coordinate 17,353,123 of JAMJFZ010000716.1, read as the reverse complement.
TAGGGACCAAACTCTTAGGATCACTTTCTAATATTCAACATATGATATGTTCACTCATCGCTGGAATTCCTAGGCAATGTAAGGTCAACTATTTCACAGTTCTCTTCCATTTCTGGATAATTCTAACTCATAGAAGACGCTGTCTTATATTGAACTGAAAACTGTTCCCTTATAGCTGTCACCTTTCTGACCCATTTCTGCCCTCAAGTTGGAATATTGATTGTGATTTCATTAAATTTAGAGCTTAATTTAGAGAGAATTGGCAATCTTACAATATTGAATCTCCTTATCCAAGAATAATTTGAGGCTCTGATTAATTCAAGTTTTCTGCAACTCTGTCCTACACAGGTGATTTTGAATAACATGTCTTTTAGTGAAATTATGGTGTAGTGGGAAAAGTTGATTTTTATTTAAAAACAACTTGGGTATAAATCCTAGCTCTTTTGTTGCATGAGAGTTTGAGCCCTCTGAGTTTATTGTTTAATTGAAAAATGGCAATAAAACCACTTATCTCACAGGTTTCTATGTGAAAATACATTGCATGGTGTCAGGAACATAACTGACATTCATTAACACTAGCTACTATAATTAATATTGATTACTCAGGATACTTTCTATCGCAGTAAGAAAAGATTTGACACATACTTTTAGAAATGTATATGAACAACCCATATCTTTCATTGCTAAAGCATTCATCTCACTATATGACAATAAGTATCTTGCATCTTTATTATTTTCTTTCAAATAATAAAATTATACATAGAATCAGGCTTTTGATGATTGAGGATCTTAAAGGAGACACTGGGGACTTCAGTATTGGATTATACAATTTTTCAACTCTCTAAACTTTGGGGAAGGACTGTGACTCTCTTAGCTTCAGAGCCTTTGTAAATCATGAGTGAAGAGATTATTTCCAGAATTACAGTTTTAAATGATATTGACACATGTTTTATACTGCTATATTAGTGTTTCTTATAAACATAATGATTAACACATAATTCACAATTATTACACCACTGAAGTGTTATTCTAAGACAAAGTGGATTTGTACTATGTTGTATAAAACAGACTTAGAAAAACTATATGAAGATTGGATGAACTAGTGACTTGGTCTGCTAATTGGGAAAGTCATGGTTATGCTCCTTAAAAGAATTACTTATTATATTCACACATTTTTGTTTAGTTAAAACCCCATTGTCAGCTAGAAGGGATTTAAATCATCTATGAAACTAACCTCTGGACACATATGTGAGTTTCATTTAAGAGTGGTTTAGTTGGAGTAGGAAGATGCACTTTCAATATAAGTGTACTATCTCATGGTCTAGGGTCCCTTATTGCATAAAATAATAAAAAAAACCGGAGCACAAGAATTCATTTCTCTGTGATAGTTGACTTCTGATGCAGTCTGACTGTAACCAGCTACTTCATGTTGTTAAGACTTTCTCACCCCACCAAATCCTTCCTTATGTTGATTTTGTCTCAGATATTTAGCCACAACAATAAAAATATACAGAAAATTGAAACTGAGGAGTGGTGCAGAGCTAAGCTATAGTTTTTAAACCAATACAACTATAGCTATGCTTACACATTCTTAAGTTCTTGTCTCTCATAGTGTCAGATTTTTCCACCTTCCTCTGGCAGAGCTTTTGAAACACTCTGGTGGAGCTTCAGACTACCATTTTGTTGTAAGTGTGTAAACAGTGGAATCCCAGCTCATGAGATCTCATGGAGGAAAAGGAATGTATTGGGAACAGGATTAGAGGTCATCCATGTTATATTTTGCATGCTGCCAATGTACTAAAAATTCAAGTCAGGCTACATTTGAAAATGATGTATTAAGCATTTTGTGAGAGGAATATCCAAAACAGCATAATGCACAACTGTGGTGTGATTATCACTCAGAGACAATGAAGCAGTCTGACTGAGGAGTAGAGAGGCTGACTGAGGCAGTATGGAGTGATGAGAGCTCAGGGAGAGACACAGAGCCACAGAGGCAGCTCACAGAAGAAGTCAGTATCAGATGGGAAGAGTGAATCAGTTTGAAGCCGAGCAGAGTAGGTCAGTTAGAGGCAGTTAGAGAATCAGCCAGAATCTGCCAGAGTCAGAAGAATTCAGTCAGAAACAGTATGATACCTCAGAAGGTCTGTTTGAACCAGTAGCTTAGAACAGAGCTTGAGTCAGATCAAGTGAGTTGAGTTGAACCAGAAAAGAGAATTGATCAGTACCGCTCTGAGTTCAGGAGATAGTCAGAATGACTCAGTCAGCAGAGGGTATTGGTAGTTTAAGAATAGATTGTACTGAGGCCTGAATGTTCCAGGATTCCAGGAGTAGAACAGGTGATTGAATTAAGAGAAGAATAAACTATTCTCTGCCATGAATCAACATGACATCTACATTTGGTGAATACAGGGCTACAATCCTGAAAGTAGGAGACCTTGACTATCAAAGGCTTCCACCAATAAAAAATGAAATCTTTTGAAAATAGAATGTAAACTGAGAGATTCATTAGAATCAGGCTGATGGTGTACAGAGGCCAAGTGGTCTAAGAGAGATAGGATACCTTTCAGACTTATAATAGAATTTGACATCATCATCCTGTGACACTGGTTTTTCAGGCATGATATAAGCAAGAGTGTGGGGGTCTCATAGAACTTGTATCAAGGTTACAGATATCCGCTGGAAGCTGTCAGTGTGTGACGCTGTATAATTTGTTGAAACAACAACAACACAAACCTTGTGAGGCCATGAGAAAGTATAGCTTAACCTGTAATGGAGATATAAAGATGTATGAGATGTTAGAGCCATGAGGCCTCTGCCGAGGAAATCTGCAGGCAAGAATGAAAGCTAGTTCAAAAGAAAGATAATACATCCAGAAAGTTATAGAGATATATGGGAGAATATCACTTGGCACCCTACACATAGGTTCAAGAACCATTGCTTTCTCAGCCTCCAAAATAGGTGGGACTATTGCTGTGTACACCAACATACCTTGCTGTCTTTGCTTTTCTTAATGAAAGAAGATGTTACTAATATATAGTCTTTGTTTCCAAAAGAATAGCTATGAAAGCTAATGACTTGACACTCACTGTATGAGTATCAGGTCAGAAGAAGATAAAGCGAGGGAGGCACACAAAAGATGGGATGAAGAGTGTATACCCAGGTAATTCTATTGTGATACTCAGAACTGTACATGGAGATATAGTATTTGGTGTTTTCGCTGCTGGGTTTTATTCGTGCTTTAATCTGATTTCGTTAAATGTATCTTCCCATTTTTACTTATTGTAATAGGAGTGTTTAGTTTTTGTCACTTGGTATTAAGAGTATAAAACTTATTATATCAAAGACTCATAGTTAAGAGGTTTCCTTAAGTCTCAGAAAAGTGGATTATTTGTAGAGGAATAGGCCCGTATAATAGCTAGGAAGGGATAAAATCAAAAGGTCTCTATGAAGGGATCACATTTAGGGGTCTATTTGAAGAGATCACATTCACAGTCCTGTGTGGTCTGGATGGAACGTAGAAAGAATGTTAAGAATGTTGGTACACACCTTTAATCCCAGTAATCAGAGGACAGTCGAGCAGTGGTAGCACTCATCTTTAATCCGTAGAATAGAAATAAAGTATAGAAGCAAACACAGAAGGAGTCAGTTTCAGACAGAAAGTAACTTCTGAGATGAGTCAGAGTGAAGAACAATCAAAATGACAAATCAGAGGAAGAGTTAACAGAGTGAGTCAGAATGAGGACACACCCAACTCTCACAATAGAAAAGCAGGTACAATAGAAAAGCAGAGAGTAGGAATAAAACACAGAGACTGAGCATAGGGTAGAGAAGCAGACGCTGACAGAGGCAGCATTAGACAAAGACACAGAGGCAGGTCTACAGAAGAAATCAGTATCAGACAGGAAGACTAAGTCAGTTTGAAGCTAAGCAGAGCAGTTTGGTCAGAGAATCTGCCAGAGTCAACAGAGTCAGAAGAGTTTGGTCAGAAATAGTCACTGGCTCGGAAGGTCAGTTTGAACTAGCAGCTTGGAGAATAGTTTGAGCCAGAACAGCGAGTGAGTTGAGTTGAACCAGAAAAATCAGTTGAGTTCAGTACAGACCTGAATTTAGAAGGAGCTCAGTCAGCAATAAATCCAGGAGGTTGCTTATATTGTATGGAGGCTGAAGCTTTTTAGATCCAGTTAGCATCTTGAAGATTAGATTGTACAGAGGCCCAAAATACTCCAGGGCTCCAGAATAGGACCGGGGATTGAATTAGACAAAAGAATAAACTGTATTTTACTCTGAATCAATGACTACAAGTATTGAAGTGTCAAAATTATTAAAAACTGTGGGAATCTTGAAATTAAACTGGATTCATTTTTTATTATGAGATGTTCAAGAGTAGAAAGGCACAAATATTGGGAATGTATGGCACAAAAGGGATAAGTTTTATATCATGTTGACAAGGCATAGATGATTCATCTAGAAAACCTATGGGTGTGTCAGTAAGGGAATTTGCAGAGAGGTTTAACTTAATGAGAAGTCCCACCATGAATGTTAGGATTCAATGTTCCATGAAGCTGGGGTCCTGCACTGAATAAAAAAGAGGATGCATGAGGACCAGCCCTCACCTTTCTTTGATTCCTGACTGTAGAAAATGACCGTGACCATGTTCCTTACACTCCTGCCAAGCTTCCATTGCCACTGGACTCTACCCTCAAACTGTGAGCGTAAGCAACCCTTTCCTTCCTTATAGGGATCTTGTGCAGTGTTTTGTCACAGCAATGAGAATATTAATGCACATATCAAGAAAAATAAAGTGGGATTTTCCACAAGGCCAGGATTGTAGAAGGTGAATCTTCCTAGAAACACTTACAAATGCTCATTTTTACAGACCCCGAAGAGTTGGCAGACTTGGCAGCAAACAAGATGCCCATTTCAGAAAATTAACTATCCCTAACCCTAACCCTAATCCTTTCCTTTTGGTTTTAGTTATTGACATACTTACTTACTGAAATTACCTTAATTATTCTAAAATCTGCAATTTTCACATTTCGATAGTCAAGGTCTCTAATAAGCAATGTTCCTAAGGTAATTTGGCACAGATGCTGCTTTAAGTATAATTTTTATGATAGTTCTGGCCTAAATTTTGAATCAAAGTCATCTATTTTCTGATAGTTTTACAGAGATAATTTATTCATAATGCAAAAGTAAAAATATTTTATTCTATCCAAATAAATTAATTATTTTAAACTTATTTTTTTTTAAGCAGACAGGGACCCAGATAATGCTGCTCAGTGAGCAACCTCCCTGTTGCCAAAACAAAAAAGAAAGAAAGAAAGTTTCAACTCATTACATTAGTTATTAATCAAAAATCTTTAGAAGGTAGGGGACAAATGGTTATTTTATTTTTATATATGGGAGAAATCTTTAAAGAAAAAGTCATTGTACCTAAACTAATTACTTAAATATAGTTATGCAAAGAAGCAAAGCAGAACAGCAATCTCTTGTTTCCCAGTTGCCTGCTATTTGTTCCTTGCTACCTTTCATCTGGAGATTAGAATGAACTTGAAGTCATATTTCTCCTGGTGATAAAGGAAACATGACAGGACTCAGAACACAATGGAATATGCATTCCTGAATAGCCAGAACATAATTAGGACCTTTTGTGTTTTTATTATAATAATGACTAAAAAATCCAAAGTTTTTTCAAATGTTGTATAATTCCCTTGAGATCTGATGTTCACTGAAACAACTTACTGGAAGAAAAACACAATTATTTTCTAACTGAGGGGGAAATTCATAGAAAGGTTCCCTGCTTGTTTGTTTTAAAACCTTGTTCTTCAAGAAAAAATTATGCATAATGTACAGAAAAATTAAAGGAATTAACTTGCTAACATTTCCAGTTTGTTTGAAAAGCCTTTAGAACACATCTATTGTGTTTTTAAATAATTCTTCTATAAGTGAAATTAATAACTGTACAGTTTTATGACTCCAGTAAACTTAGTATTCATTTGTATGTGATGATAATGATCTCTGGAATCTCATAAAGTGATTTTATTTACACATCTCTAAGAAAGAAGCAGGCTTTGAATTTATACCTAAATGTGACCTAATAAAAATCCTATACTTGAAAATAATGACAGTATGTTTTGTATCCAAAAATGGCATGGAAACATAGATTATATTTGTTAACTATCTGCTACCTTTCAGGACTTTGAGAGGTAAAATTTGGCTATATTTCTGCATTGCTCCTATTTTAGTGAATGTACTAGTAAAGGTGGCAGGTTTCTGATACTCAGAACTTTGCTCATTTATTCTGTTAGCACATATGAAAGTTCAGACTAAACATATATCCTGCTACTATTAGTGTCTGAAAAGTTTTCTTTTTTTGACTTTCTCATGAGATAGCATCTCATATATCCCAGTGTGGCCTAAAACTTATTGTGTAGTTGAGGATAAACTTAAACTTCAGCGCCTCCTGTCTCCACTTACGAGCAAGAACGAACCTGGTTTTTACATGGGATTGAGGATCAAACTCATGGCCTATTGCATGATAGACTAGCAGCCTACGAATTAATGTTCATCCATAGCTCCTTGCTTTTGTTTAGAAAGAACCTCAGTCAAACAAGAGTAACAAGCATTATTTAGAGCCACAAGAAAGTCTACTATAAAAAGAGTAAAAGACTTGACCAAAGAGGTCATATGATAGTAATGTTTTACAATTTGGGAAGTAAAAATTGATGATAATAAAATTTAGGCTTCAGCTATTTTCATTCAATCAATTTCATCCTCTGTGGGATATTATTAACACTCAGGTTCTTCATTTGGGAACATTTTCTTCTAGCATTTCTTTGACAATGTATTCTCTTCTATTTTTTCTTTTTTCCCTCTCTTCCTGGAATATTTATTGTAAAAGGTTAAGTAAGTTGAAATTATTTACAGATGGTCTTACTTTATTTTTATCAATTTCAACCTAATATATATTTAATTTTATAAAATATTTCTTTACTTTTACTATCAGGCTTTTGCATCTTTTCAAACTCATTTCAATCATAAGTTACAAATATTTTGGAATAACATTTATATAACTAATAATGATGTATACTTTTTTAGCTAGCTAAGTATTTCCTCTTATATTGTAGATGTAGATTCAGGGCAATAGGCAGTTTATTCTTTAGTGAATTCAATTCCCAGTACTTAAAGGGTTTCAGCCTCTGTAAAATCTAATCTTTAAGATGCAAGTTTGGACTTAGAATGTTTCAAACTCTGAGCCTTACTGTTGACTGAGCTCACTCTGACTAATTGCTTCTAAATTCCATGCTATATTGAACTCAACTGACTCTTGTGGTTGGCTGATTCAAATCACTCACTGTTCTGGCTCAAGCTCTTCTCCAAGTTGATGGTTCAAACTGATTTTCTGACCTGGCTAACTGTTTCTGACTGAACTCTTCTAACTCTGGTTGATACTGGCTGACCCCCTCAACGTCTCTGACTGAACTGTTATTCTCAGTTTCATACTGGCTCTTCCTCTCAAACTTACTCTTCCTGTCTGACTGACTCCTTTTGCTGAACTGCCTCAGACTGCCTCAGACTGCCTGACAACTCTCTGAGCTGAGAGCCTGCTTTTATATTGTGAGAGTTGGGTGTGTCCTCATTCTGATTCACTCTATTAACTCTTCACTCTGACTCATCTCAGAAGTTACTTTCTGTTTGAAACTGACTCCTTCTGAGCTCTGTTTCATGTCTTTGCTTCTACTTGCTTCTGTATTTGGGATTATAGCCTATGCTCTACTGAATTCTGAATACTGGGATTTAAGGTGTGTACTAACATTCCTTTTACCCAAGAACAGCCATGTTGATGGATTAAATGAGTAAACATAGAGTTCCTCTATGTTATTCTTTTAAGGATTTGACTATAGATTTTCATTTAACTGATTTCTATAGTGTTAATGTAAATTAATTAACAAGATTGTTGATTTCTCTATTATCAAAAACCATAATTACACATTATGATTCTGTGTTTCACTATTTCATTATCTAATATTTCTCAAATGAAATTTTATGATATTCTTTAGAATTTAACATAACACCTACTTCTTTATCTTGAATCAAATGCAGAAACAAAATTTAACATTTTTGTGAGAAATATTTTTATTATTTTTCCTCCTCCATTTATGGCTAGAAGTCTTAATTTAAACAGCCAAGGAGAGGTACATCTTATTAGTATGGAAATACCACAAAATTAACAAGTCCATGAGTTCAATCCCCAGTACTACAAAAATGACTATTAAATGAAGAGCCATAAATTTCGAAACAAAATTATGAGTAGTGGAGGCAAAATTCCCAGGGTCAAGTTAATCTTGTCAGCCTAGCAACCAAAAGCTGAACACTTACATTGCAGCAGGCAGTGGGATGATGTTTTGTACTTACGTCATTTCATCAGGATTGCAAAACAAAATGCAAGAATTATCATTTAGAAAACCTAGACACTGTAACTCTGAAAAAATTATTCAGTATTGTCTATGCAATAAATAGAAGTTCAGAGAATCAATACAAACTCTGAATCATTTAAGATACAGAATTCTTAATACTTTAAAAATATTATACCACTTATCTCAGGAGACAATGGTAGAAAGCAGATTCAAAGCTGTGGGAGTTCTATCTCAGCACTGTTTCCATTTGCTCAGAATATCTTTTTCCAATCCTTTATCCTGAGGTAATGTCTATCCTTGATGTTGAGGTGTGTTTCTTGGATGCAGCAGAAGAATAAATATTATATTCATGTCCATTCTGCTAATCTGTGCCTTTTTATTGGGGAGTTGAGACTAATGATGTTGAGAGATAACAATATCCAATGATGGTTGATTCCTGTTAATTTGGTGGTAGAAATAGCGGCGGTGGTGGTGATGGTGCTGATGAGTGTGTGTGTGTGTGTGTGTGTGTGTATGTGTATATGAAGGGGGTCCAGATTTCCTGTAATTGGAATTTATGTGAACTGCCATGTGGGCACTGGGAATTGAACCCAGTTTCTCCACAAGAACTCAAGTGCTTTTATCCACTGAGCCATCTTTCTAGCATCAACAGTGTTAGATCTTAGGAAGCATTTTAAGAGAGGAGGGATGCTGTTTGTTAAGGATTTCACAGCATCTCATCTTCCGGCATTCACTTCTAATGTTAAGTCTATCCCCTACTTAGCCACAAAGACATGATTCTGAATGTCAGTAAAATTTCGTTTCTTTTTCACATGCATAGAGAAGATAGATAGAGAGTAGATAGATTAGAGATGACAGTTAGACAGTTTATCATTTTTTATCTATACATTACAATAATAGGGATTTTCCAGTAATTGGGGGGTAGTTAGACTATTATTCCATTGAGAAATGGTTTGTTATAAAGCAATTTTCTTATAGGATACTGGAATAGCTTCATTTAGAGTCATAAGGAAAATGGTAAGATACTGTTTCATAAATAAACAGAAAGTCAAGGCCTCAATTATGTCATCCCGAGGCAAGTATATTTAACTGTGAATAAAAGTTAAATCTCTTTTTCAATATTTCCGATTTGTAAGAGTCTAGTGTCAGTTTTGGACAGTGCTTTGTTATTTAATGAGAGAATGATTGGCAGGTCCACAATGATCTGAATACATGGGAGACAACACAGTAGTGTGCCCTACTTAGTACTTGATTGTGTATGATGCAATCAGTATTTTAATTGAATATTTTATCAAAGTAGAATTGCTTCACTTCCTTCCTTCACTGTTCTCTCTCTGAACCCTCCTATGCACCCTCCCATTCTGTCTCAAAAACCCATTTATTATTATTTTTTTATTATTATTATTATCACAATATATTACAGATTTTGCATAAATATGGATTACTACATGGATAAAATCTACTGAATCTGTTTAGTATAGCTTGTGTATATAAGATTTTAAGGATGACCACTTTGTTTTGAATAACCACTTTAGGGGCTTATCAATATGAAAGACTAATTCTCCCTCTCTCAGCAGTTACTAGTTATCTACTTTGTCAAGAGCTACATCTCAGTGAGATTTCCTCCTTCAGTGTTAGCATGACTATCAATATTATCATCATTTAAATCTTGCTTAGGTAGTCCCTTATCAAGGGGCTTTCTATACAGCAAGCAGGCTACTACAGAAAACCATGGCATATCATAATGCAGAGATCATACACAGATCCTGTGGAGTCCAGCCCCAATGGATGCGTCAACAAAACTTTTAAACCGAAAGCTCCAGGAATATTGGAGAAGAGGAGGAAGAAAGATTACAAGATTACAGAGGACCAGGGAGTTTGATATGAGATGTTGTCTCTAGAAATAACAGGGAATCTATACTCATGGTATCTCAACAATATGGTTGTCATCAGCATCGTATTTTGTAGTACTAGTGATGGAACTCACAGCACATGTAGGCCAGCCAGTGAGCTGCAGAACACCCTTTTAGTTCTTATTCTGAAAAAGGGTCTCACAGCAAGTTTCCCAGGTGTTACCTAACTCACTCTGTAGTCTAGACTGGCCTTGAGCTTTTTCTTATATGACTTCCTTAGCAGCTGGGATTAAAGCACATGGCTACCAGATACCATGTGATCATCACTTGCAAAACTGATGAGGTAGCACAAATGTTGACAGCAGAGTGCTCCTGTCCCAATTTGCCTTCCGTATTTCCTAGCGCAGCAGCTTTGTCTTTGTTTCGCTTCTCAGTCCTGGAGAGCCTGAGGAGTCTAACAGTGCATCCTTCATGAAATTGCACAGGAGACGAAAATCAACAGTGTGAGGAAGGCTCTTGTGATAGTGTCTCCTACGCAATAAGTACTGTTCGTTCAGTGCATTTCTATTTTCTTACTTTGATGGAGTTTTTTTATATTCAAAATATCATCTACAATGAAAAATATGGGGAATCTTGTTTTTTTGTTTGTGACCAATAATCCTTTAAGGCTGCTGAGAGGGCTTAATAGGAGAATTGATTGTTGCAAGATGAGCATGATGAGCCCCAGAAGCCATGTAAATGCACGTGGAAAGTATAAACTCCACAATATTGTCACATACACGCTCACACATGATAATAATTATAAATATGAAATGTTAAATTATATTACTGGGGGGCAGTGGTTTTCAATGTTTTTGATAACGGGCTCATTAGCTATAGATCACTAGGATTTAGTATATTTCAAATTAAAAGATAATTGAATTTTTTTAAATTTTAATTAGTTTAGAAAGAACTAATAAACTCTAAGTGGTACGGAATAAACAAAACAGTTTTGTGTAAAAAATACAATTTCAGAAAGTAAAATACTGAGTGAAGATATATATATATATATATATATATATATATATATATATATATATAGTACAATAGAATATAGTGACACAATAGAAACGTTCCAAGGCCATCTTTATGTATTTCCTTGCAAATATCTTACTGTGCTTTAAATATATAAATACCTGAATGACATCTGAATAACCTGATAAAGGGTTAATTCAAGAGGTCACTTGTAAAGTATAGTTTGAAATGACTTTGTGTCCTTTTATATTAAAACTTATGTTTTTCTTATACACTAAGTGGAATATTTATGGCAAGATTTTGTAAAACCTTACTAGTCATTTGGAAATATTGGTTCAACAGCTCAATAATACATTTCATTATCTGAAATAATAAAACAACCCTCAATGATATTATTAATCTCATCAGCAAAGTTCTTAAGTATTGGACAGTGTTGAAACTTTAGAGCAGGGATGGAAGTTTTCAGCAATCCTAATTCTCACTTGAAATCTCAAATTTCATTACTCATAACAATACTGATAGTTATTTTTCTTGAAATGACCAGCTTGCTTAATTTCTAAGAACATTTCATCAAATCTGAATAATTATTGCTTGTTTGTCAACTTAATTTATTCTTTTTGAAGTAAAAATGTGTCCTGTGTAAAGACCTCCCATGTAATCGGAGCTCAGACTATCTCAATGGTACACTTTTAGCCACAATGTTACAGTCAGAAAGAATGATATCTAAGACTCTACTGTACACTATGGTAATGTTAATAGCAACAGAGTATTGTTTATTGTGAAATAGCTAGATTCTCATGTTTGTGTGTGAGTGTGTGTGTATGTGTGTGCACACACACACGTGCTCATTCAGTGAATTCGCTCATGTGAGTGTGAGCGTGTGCAGGTGAATGTGCCCATGCATATGGAGTCCAGGAGTCTCTAACAGTTATCTTCATGTCTTCACTCATCAATTGAGCCTACATTGTTTGGTCAGGGAGCCCCATGAGGGCACCCATCTGGGCCCGTTTCCCAGGTGGTTATAAATGTGTGACATTGCATCAGGTTCTTATGTGAGTATTGAGGACCTGAATTCAAGACTTCATGATTGCCCAGTATCATTTTACTAACTGTGGTGGCCAATCTTGGTTATCAACTTGGTATCCAAGGGACAAGTCAACTTCATTTGAAGAATCGCCTCCATCAGACTGGTCTGTGGACATGTCTATAGGGATTGTATTGATTACTAATTAATATAGGATGGTTTGAACAACTTTGGCGAGTACCATTCCTGAGTAGATGGATGAGGGTATGTAAGATAGGTAGCAAAATCTAATCCTGAGAGAAAACCACCAGCAGACTTCTTACGTGGTCTTTGTTTAATTTTCTGCCTTGAGTCTCCATTGTCTTTCCTGATGATGCACCAAGACTTGAAAGCCAGATGTGCCCTTTCCATTTTTAAGTTGCTTTTTGATCATGATGGTTATTATAGCATTAGAAAACAAACTAAAACAGTATCTGAGGTTATCTTCCCAGTCCCTACTTTTCAATGTTTTTATCATAAAGAAATGATAGATGTTCGAAATGATGGATACAGTCTTTTCATAATGCATGCATGAGCAACTATTGTAGTTCAACTAAAAGTAAAACTTCTTTAAATTTAATCTGTTGGCGAAGTTTATTTTTACTTGTGTTTAAAATAATTGTTTTATGCACTGTTGGAAAAAGGGATGCTCAGGGTTCCACTATGGTGCCTGGCACTGGCCAGGATGCTGGTTCCTTTGCTGAGGTCTGGCAGAGTTTGCACCTCTGAAATAAGCCTCTATGTCTCCTTGCTTCGCAAGCTGTCACAGCAGCTTACTGCTGCAAATGGCACCTGTATAGTGGGGCCCAACATCATACCAGCTAATCCAACCTGGAGACAAGCAAGAAAAAGAAATTCCAGACCACACAGAGTCCAGTAAAGTTATGCTCAGGGAAGCTACCAGAAGATAGAGATTAAGGTATTAATTGAAGGCTCCTAAAGGAAAAGCAGAGAGAGAAGGGAAATAAGCCTCTATCAAGAGAAAATTGTGAAAATTATGTGAGAAAAAGGACTCAAAAGAGAGAACCACAGAGGAGAGGCCTTTAGGAAAAGATATTTTTTTTTGATAAAAACAAAGATTTAAGCTTGTAGCAGGAAAAAAGCAAGATTCTAAAGGCTTTTCCTGATCATGGAGCCAATGCTCCCTCCCGATGCTGGTGGGAGGTAACTGAGTTTTCGGATATCTTTTTTTGTGTGTGCGTGAAGCTCAAGATCTTGTGTTTGAAGTCTATGAAGAAGGATGTATGTTTACACTGATACATGTTTCCAGGCCCTTATCATGTATTCTTGACAAAATGTATTTTCACTAAATAATTTTTACTGCCAAATTGTATTTCATTTTATGGCTAATGAGATTTTACAAATTCTTTCATCAATTTATGGACATTTTGGTCAGTTCCATTTTGTTCAGGTTCATTATTATCATTATCACCACCATCATCATCATTCACTACATACAAAGAATTAAGAAGCACAATGAATGAAAAATAAAATCCTGGCATCTAATATGTAATCAGTCACCTCACAAAATACGTGAAATGTCCTGAGTGCCCAGAGAGCACATCAAACCTTACTTTGGGAATATCTGATTCAGGCTATTAGAATGGAATTTAAAATATGTTTTTCACTAGTTAACTTTTCTCATTTTCTTAAATAATCCTCTATCAAATATGGATTTGGCAAAAATCTTTCTACATTCAGGGGGCTGACACTTTGTCCTAATGAAGGCATTCTAACTCTTACAGAAGCTGTTCAGTTTTATGAGGTTCCATTTATCAATTGTTGATTTTTGTGCCTATGCTAAAGGCATTCTGTTCTAAAATTGTTCTTCTATGCCAATGAGTTCAAGGCTATTTCCCATTTTCCCTTATATCAGGTTCAATAATTCTGGCTTTATGTTGTGGTCATTTGGATTGAGTGTTATGTGGGGTGATGAATACAGATCTATTTCCATTCTTCTAAATGCAGACCTGTAGTTTAACCAGCATTATTTGGTGAAGACACTGTCTTTTTCCACTGTGTATTTCTTCTTTACAGACCCTGGAAAGACAATATTCAACTTCAAATGTTAAAAAAAATAACCTAGGATAGATAAAATTAATCTTGAAAAGTAAAAGAACCTCTAAAAGTGTCAACATTCCTAATCTCAAGCTGTTCTACAGAGCCATAGTAATAACAATTGCATGATATTGGCATAAAAAGAGACACATTGATCAGTGGAACTGAATGAAAGGTCCAGACATAAATCTACATACATATGAACTCTTCATCTTTGATAAAGAAGCCAGAAATGTACAATATAAAAATGGAACAAATGGTACTGGTCTAATTTGATGTTCTCTTGTAGACGAGTGCAAATAGATACATATTTATCACTGCACAAAACTCAAGTCCAGTATTTATGTGGCTTTGGTATCAGGGTACCTGTGGCCTCATGAAATAAATTTGGCAATGTTCCTTCTGTTTCTTTTCTGTGGAAAAATTTGAGGAATATTGGTACAACTCTTCTTTGAAAGTCTGGTAGAATACTACTCTAAACTCATCTAGCTCTGGGATTTTGTGTGTTAGGAAAATTTTAGTGACTGTCTATACTGCACCAGGGGTTAAAGGTCTGTTTAAATTGCTGAACTAATCTTGATTTAATTTGATAAGTGCTACATATTGAGAAAATTATCCATTTCTTTTAGATTTTACTTTTTGTGTAGGTTTTAAATCATGTCCTTGTCATTTTCTTGGTTTCCCTGGTATCTGTTGTTATGTTGTACTTTTCAGTTCTAATTGTGTAATTTGGATATTCTCCCTATACCTTTTAGTCAGTTGGAATAAGAGTTTTTCAATCTTAGTGATTTTCTCAAAGAATCAACTCTGTTTCATGTTTTTTTTTTTAATGTGGTTTCTATTTTATTAATTTCAGCATTTTGATTATTCTTGCTGTCTACTCCTTTTTTGGTATGATTTCTTCTTTTTTCTTCTTTTTGTTCTAGAGTTGTGGATATGCTAGGATATGTTGCTACTCTGGGATCTGTCAGTAATTTTATGTAGACATTTAGTGCTTTGAAGTTGTTTCTGAGAACCACTTTCATTGTGTCCCATAAGTTTGGGTATAATGTGTATTCATTTTCCCTCAATTGTTTTGAAGGTAAAAAATCTTTTTTCCCCTGAATATATAGATTAATTTATTAATAAACAAAAATAATAACAAATAAACAATAAACATATAATAATATTAATAAACAAATAATTTATAGAAATTGGTTTACTTAGTCTTGCTTTAAGAGATCAGCTGTCAGATAAACAAAGAATCCTCTAGCTTTGCCTTCAATGTATATGATTTCAATGATATCTTTTCTGTCAGCATCAAACTATAATTGTAGCAATAAGTCTAGCATCTACAGTGAAGAAATATCCTCACATCTGCTGCTCCCAGACTGGGTGGTATAGCAAAGCACCCTAAGATATGAGTATAACCAGATGATAAGATCCTAATCAAGAAATTTAGTTACATTTTACTAACATGAAAATTAATAAAAATAAAGGATGGTCTTCTAATATCTAACTTGCTTGTTAATTTCAAATGTTCCTATACATCTGTCCTCTCTTGGGTACCAGAGACACTGAAATCTCCAGAGTGAGGACAGCTGAAGTAAGCAACCGATAAGTGAATAATGAGTGTGGCTGGGAAGACTTCTGGAATCCTGTAGGCATGTTTTCAGCACTGACTGATTGGCACTGGGGAAAGCCACTTCTCTTGTTCCCAGCTTTCCTCATTTGCCAATAGTTCTTTTTGTAGGGTCATAGTCTTTGCTGTTGTTGTTTTAATTTTTTATTTTTTGAATCATTGTTTTGAAGTTCCTTGTGTATCAGACGGATAGATGGCAAATATTTTCTCCCATTCTGTGGTCTTCCTCTTCACTCAATTAATTGTTTCTTTAACTGTGCAGACAGTTTTCCATTTCGTGGAGTCCCATTTGTCAATTGTTTAACCTAATTCTTAGGCAAATGGAATCCTATTCAGGAAGTCTTTGCCTATACTTACAAAGGAGACACTGCACCTGTTAAAAGAAATCTTTAATTTCTTTCTCAATTTCTTTCTTGACCATTTTTCATTGAGTAATGAGTTGTTCAGGGTGCATGAGTTTGTATGTTTTCTGTTGTTGATATATATCTGTAATCCATGGTGGTCTGATAGGATGCACAGAATTATTTCAAATTTCTTGTATCTGTTGAGATTTGCTTCATTCTGAGTCTGTAGTAAACTCTGGAGAAAGTTTCATGAAGTGAAGAGAAGATCATATATTCTTTTGTATTAGGATGAAATATTCTGTAGATAACTGTTAAGTCCATTGTTTTATAGAATCTGTCAGCTCCAGTGTTCCTCTCTTGAGTTTCTGTCTGGATGACCTTTCTATTGAGAGACTGGAGTACTGCAGTCTCTCACTATCAATGTGTGAGGGTCAATTTGTAATTTAAGCTGCAGTAGTGTTTCTTTCACAAACTCGGTGCCCTTGTGTTTGGGGTATAGATGTTAAGAATTAAAATGTCCTCTTGGTGGATTTTTTTTAAAGATTATGTTGTGTCCTTCTCTATCTTTTCTGATTAGTTTGAAATTCATTTGATCAGATATTAAAATAGTTTCACCATCTTCTTTCTTAGGTCCATTTGCTCAGAATATCTTTTTCCAATCCTTTATCCTGAGGTAATGTCTATCCTTGATGTTGAGGTGTGTTTCTTGGATGCAGCAGAAGAATAAATATTATATTCATGTCCATTCTGCTAATCTGTGCCTTTTTATTGGGGAGTTGAGACTAATGATGTTGAGAGATAACAATATCCAATGATGGTTGATTCCTGTTAATTTGGTGGTAGAAATAGCGGCGGTGGTGGTGATGGTGCTGATGTGTGTGTGTGTGTGTGTGTGTGTGTGTGTGTGTGTGTGTGTGTGCATGTTTCCATTCTTTATAATTTGCTCATCTGAGCTTATTTATACTGGGTTTACAGGCTTGTGGTTAACCTCTTTAGGTTGGAAGAGAAAAACAAGATAAATAAGGGGATTCCTCATCAGTGTAATTGTTCTAGAAAAAAGATTCATCAAAGAATCAGAAGAACATTTTACCAAGAATAAATTTGAAAATGAGCAAAAATATTGAGGCTAA
Organism: Cricetomys ansorgei; assembly: GCA_026225945.1. Taxonomy (NCBI): domain Eukaryota; kingdom Metazoa; phylum Chordata; class Mammalia; order Rodentia; family Nesomyidae; genus Cricetomys; species Cricetomys ansorgei. Next base: position 17,335,623 of record JAMJFZ010000716.1, on the reverse strand, counting down.
ATGGCAATTGTAATGAGCAAAATATGTTCATCTTGAAATGAATGATGAGACTGGGTCAATTTGACTGATATTAAAAAGTAAACAGTTTAACTCATAATATGTAATGAAATCACTAATTCTGCATTTGATCCTAAGATTTTCTGGATTCAAAAATACCAAGGTAATGAAAACCCAGAACTTCAGAATTACAGTGACTCTTTTCCTTGGATCATGGATGTTTCAAAAACAAGGATGTCATCTTCCAATCTCATTTAGTCAATACAAAACAGTGTCTAAAGCATTCAGTAGATGAAACACACACAGAGATAGATGGTTCAATGGATCATGAAGCTGAAATGAAATATGTGTTTAGCTTAGAAAATGGGCTAGAAGATGTCAAAAACACAAATTCAAAATCATTTCTGGCAAAATGGTTTGTGATCTGTCAGAAAACATCAATAAATGAAGCTGTGAGGGTATGTCTGAGAGCTTGTGAGAAAACTCTAAGTGAACAAGAATCTTAGAACAGAATTCTGCACCTTCATAACATGGATTTGCGCTTTCTTGCCTCTCCCAGGTATAGCAGTTAAGAGTGGGCTTTGCATCAGATTACCCATCGTCTTGCCCATTGTTATTCAGAATGATATATCTAAGGATGAGTTGTCCTCTTGAATGTATACAGCCTAAACTCAAGTGACTTTGCCCTTGTAACTTGTAAACTTTTGTGACCTTTGCCCATTTACTTTGTTTAACCCTCAGAATACTCTCAGAATATAAGTTGTCTGATACCCTGAATAAAATTAGCTATTGCATGAGACATCAGTCCTCCTCATGTTTTAGACTCTATTCCTTCAGGTTCACATTGGCAACTAAAGCAGAGACAGTGATCCCTAAGCTCGTTCTCATTAAATAGGCTCTCATCACTAAGCATTTCCTAAAATTAACCAAGATTGTAACCAAACATTAAACATCACTAAAGACAACAGAAACTAAACACAAAATGTTAAAGTAATGTTCAACACAGGTAGACTAATGTTTTTCTTATAAAATCAGGAAATCTATAATATCTTAATTAACATTATATCATTCAGATACTGATGCCACAACTTTCTGAGAATATTACATGCATTAGGAATGTTACATACATGAGCAACATGTTCTACACATTTTTAATAACCACTTATTTTATTTGGGGGATTATGAGATTACAATACTTCCCTATCCTCTTTCTTCCTTCCAAACCCTTTCTTACTGTCTTTCAAATTTATGGCCTCTTTTTCATTAATTGTTTTGCATATATATATATGTAAATGAATTTATAAAGATGTGTGTAATCTTTTGTGCTAAAAAATAAAACTATGTTCATATCTGTTACTGAAAATAGAATTTATAATAACAATGAATTTTGGAAGTGCAAATATTTTATGAAATTGTGGAAAGCTGACACTATTAGAAAGATACTAACTAAAATATACAGTCTTAGAACGGCAAAAGTGAAGGCAAAGCACACAACTGGCATATATCCAAAAGGCTTAGTGAAATCACACAATAAAAAAAAAAAAAGCTGGGAGGGCTCCATTCCCCCTCTTATCCAATGCAAGACTATGGGCCTGTATTCTTGTGTTAATAATATTATAACGAGAAAAGCACTTATAAATCAAGAAAACAGCCAACAGAATTGGAGAAAGATATATTCAAAATACAGCATATTTACTCTTGAAGGTAGACATAAGAATAAATTAAGGAAGGATTTATGCCAGAGCTGGCAAAATACAGTAATGTGTATGATAAAAGGAGAGGGAGAGCCAGTGAGCACTGCAGTGACCTTGAATTAAAAGACGGGTCATCATCCTCAATACTGATTGATAATCTGTCTATCCATAGTAGTGATGGGTGTGCGACTTCATTTAAATCACATCTCTATGATGATTACGTGTAAAAGGAGTTTTGTATCAGTACTATATTTTTTTCATTTCCTACAACATAGCTTACGAAAAATAGAATAAGCCCGTTGTGGTGACATATTCTTGTTACTACAGTTACTCAGGTGTCAGAAGTAGGATAATCTTTTGAGCTTGAATTTTGTTGCCTTGGCAACAAACAAAACCTTATCTCAAAAACATATGCAAACAATCGAATCTAAAAAGAATAACTGGGCAGTGTCTAGATGACAATACTCTGAACCACTTCTTCTTTAGGCAACATGATCATTTTTACTCTCTGAGCATTGGGTCTGTTCAATATGCTGGGTAATAGTTTGCATTAGAGTTGTATGTGTCCTTGTATATAAGAAATACATATTGCACAGTGGAAATAATATATTACGATTAATATTCACCTTAGCTCAAAAACCCAATCTATGTCTGTCTACCATTCTGGTCAGTCCCATTTTTTACCAGTCTAGTGATTGCCTGAACCAAATATTTTGTTGAATTTTCCCCTTTCTATCTAGTGTTGATAAGTCCTTTTTTATTTGTCAAAGTCGCTTTGAATTGATTTATTATTTCTTAACTGGGTTAAGACAAAATTCAGTGAGAGGAATTTCTCTTATTAATTCAGGAACTTTATTAACATTAGTGAAACCAGATCCTGAGTGAACACCTATTTAAGCCTATCTTTGGATTCTTCTGTGAGTGCAGTGTTTTTCCTTTTGAAAAGTAATCATAGCCGGAAAATACTTGGATTCTTTTAACTTTGGGACTACTACCTAAATAATATTAATCTTTCTCCATGTAAGCATGCAGTCTACAACTCAATCTGATTTCTTCATTAAGATAGCCAACATAACATATATGAATGAATTGCTGTTCTTCATGATAGCCATGAAGCCTGAAACACATCACAAATTCTCAGTTTGACACATGGAATGTGGAACAGAAGTGAAGGTTCAGTCCCTTTCTGCTGAACATATAATGGATAGTGTCAATGCTGTGTGCTCTAATGTCTCCCATCTGAAGTTTGTGAATTTCCTAGTAAATTGGTAGAGAAATTATTTTAGCTCTTTGAGATTTAATATGGCCAGATGAAGCAATGTGGCAGATGGCTATGTAAAGGATTTCTTTAATGTTGAGAATGATTCAACTGTTAGCACGTCTACAAAATAAAGATGTGTGTTTCACAATCATTGTTCAAGTTCAAAAAAGCACTGAATGTGTGTTTCTTTGTGTTCATTGTTTTTAACATTCTAATTGCAGAGCTAATGAGTAAATCTGCTGATATTTAAACTAGGACTTATGAACATTTTGAGTTGCCAAGCAAAAGGAACATCTTTACTTGTTTCCTTATTGATATTATTATTGCATTAGAACTGCTGAAAATCTATTTCATGCTAAGCTAATAGCAATAATATAATCTCAATAAACGTGTTTTTTCACACATAACTGTCTTCAATCTTCTGATCTTCAAGTCTCCAGATAAATATTTGGAAATTGTCATCTAATGTGATGTGCCAGTTGAGAATCACATTACAGATGCCAGTCCAAAACACCACCCAGATAATCACATGCATTTGTTGTATGCATGTAGCAAACAGGCTTCTAAATAGCGACCTTCAAGTGTGGTGATGTAATTATTAGCAAGATAGCAGAATGGCAGCTACCTTTTTGTTGTTTATAATAAAGTCACATATTGTTTAAGTTAAATATTAATTCCCAAGCATCTTTACTATTTAGTATTACTTTGAGTAGTCACTGCTACTGGGTTGGTATATGGTAAATTAATAGAAAATAAAAATGATATTTTATACAATGTGGGCTACTGAGTATCAATAAGAAAAATGCTGCTCCTGCTGCTCCATTTATGAGTCTTCCAGAGAAGTGCCATATTGGATGTCAGTGAACATGGAATGCTGTGTACTCAGTTCAAAAGACCAAGTCTTTCTCAGCACTCCATTTATGAAACTGAAAGAATGGTTGACAATGAAATTCAAGCTTCTGATTCTTATTAAGGTTGACTATTGGAACTTGATTACCCTATAATTATTCATGGCTTGAGTCAAGAATGTCAAATAATGGGGCAAGACCTCTAAAGCTGGGGAGTCAACTTACAGCCCACATTGGTCTATGACCAAGTAACCGAGACAGCACTCAATCAGAAATCATCCTCAGTTTAATCTCTTAAGAGTTGCTGTGAAGAAAATTTCTGACAAGTGTCTAAAACTGAGCTCTCTACTTCTGTAACTGCACCTGGAAACTCAGGAGAGATAGGGAGAAAGGGAGTGGTGGGAGAAAGAGAAGGAGAGGGAGATGAGAAAGAAAGAGAAAGAATATATGTGAGAGATAGAAGAAAGATATAGACAGAATCTTATATATTTGTACTTAACAAAAAAGTTGTTAAGCTTTATCAAAATTCATTGTGCACAAATATGAAATCATTTTAACATAAAGAAAAAATTAGTGTAAATGTTTTGGCATTGATTTTTGTATAGAGATAATCTAAATCAGACATACTGTTATCTTCTGTTTTCAAAAGAAATTAAATTGCATTATACTACATACACTTAAACATGTAGAAAAATATATCATGAATTAATTTTATAGGCTTTCAATAAAAGCTAATTTGTGGAAATGTGATTTCTGATATATAAAATATACAAAAAATCTGTAATGAAGTTCTCCACTTTAGAACTTCACAGTGGAGTTCTATAAATTAATATCAGGGTATAAATTAGTATCTGCTGTAAATTAGTATCAGGCCTAGCTCACGACACTATTATGTGCCAAAAGGCAGCTTGAAATTTGCTGATTCACACATGCAAAAATATAAATCTTTCATATTGAAGTATCCTCTAAAGCCAGAAAACCTAGGTAAGCCATTAAGGCATGATATTGGTTGAAATATGTATATATATATATATTTCTATGAATCTGTGAACCATGCTTACCTTACAGTTTGACTCCAATCCTCTTTATTGACCCTGCCCTTACTGCTCCTCACTGCCTATGTTAATGTAGTATCTCTGCTAGTAGCTGCATTCAACTCAATCTTGTCTTAAATTGACTTCTCTATCTTAATACCCCACTTCAGTTTCCACCATCTTAACTTTCTTTTTAGAATAGTTGAGCTTCTCAAGTAGGTATATAAAAAAGGAGTTATGCTCTGAGAAATTCTCTTTTGGTTCTATTAAAAAGTGATGCTGGGCACTTAGTAAATTAATATGACTTTTCTCTGTATTGGATTATTTGCTTTAAAATGTGATGTTTGTATTGGACGTTTACAAAAAAATCATAGAAATTATGAACATATTGTGATGTTACTAAAGCCAAGACTGTCCAATGGCTGGTTCCAAGAGCATAAAGTATTTGAAAGTGAATAAATACCAAGGCTGTCAGAAGATATAATATCAACAGCAGCCAGTGTTTTCGAAAAATTATTATCCCAACAGTTTTGACTACACCTAAAATTCAACATATGTGTATTTTAAAGATATGAGTATTTCCATGATTTCCTAGAGTGTTATAGAACATAGAATTTTCAGGCTGTCTACTTTGAAAATGTACAATATTATCAGTTACATATCAGAAACATGTTAACATCCTACTATCTGCATTTTTTTCAGCCTTTAATTTTCAAAACATCTACTAGTAAAATGATTGTTTCTGACATTATTTGGCTTTCTTGATTCAGGAAGGGTGTAATTATACCCCTGGTCAAGTTACAATGGACAACCTACATCCCAAGACACACCACATATGGAAACTTTGTGGTTAATCACAAACAGATACAACTGGGTTTTCTTACCATGTATTACTCTGAAGATAATTTCTTTTTTTAATAATATGTATAATGAAAAACCAAACCAAAAAATGCTAATATAGATTTTGTTTGTGAATTGTGCATCAAATTAGAAGGGGTCTGAATTTAAAAATACAGCTGTCAAATTTGCTGCATATCCCATGAAGACTTTTAACTTGAAATATTATATAATACATGCATTTATTTGCTGCAAAAACCCACCTAATCTCTCTAACAAGGACAAGGAAGAGCTAAAAGATCCAGTCAAGTAGCTAAAAAGTAACATCAGAAACAAAAAAAAGAATTAACTTGTTGTCTTATACATAACTTGAATGCTAATCCCTCTTAGCCTTTTTTACATTGGAGGTATTATAATTAAAAGAATATTTACCTCATAATCTAGTTTCAGAGAAATAAAACATAAATTCTTATGCATGCTGTTTTATTTATATTTCTAATTATCATAAGCCTTCTTCTATGAGTATTATTCTATAATTAATGAAGTAGAAGTCAATTTCTAAATCAAAGTAATGGTTGAATTAAAACAATCTAAGAGGACAAATACTACTGATACTAAAAATGTGTTAGAATAAGTGAAAAAGACCATTCCCATCCATCCTTAGGTGAAATGTTTTCAATATTTAAGTCTGAAACTCTCAATACATAAGTTCTTATACTTAACTGAAATTTGCTATTAACTAGAAATTAAACAAAAATGCTTTAAAATATAAATCACTTATAAAGTTGTCTAGAACAAGAGACATACAAAGCAGATTTTTCAAGAGATGGTAGAGAAGCAACATGGCTTAAAATCTTCTAGTATTTTCCAAAGATTAATCTAAATATGAATCAAAAGATCAAATAATGGGAACAGTGCACTGGTGTCAGTCCAATTGTATTGAGGGCTTTTTCTTAAGAATATGTCCTTTATATGAAATTCTGTGGTTGTTAAGGTTAAAGCTGTTTTTATCCATATTCTTGTTATAGGTTAAATCATTCCCATCAGAATAATATTGATGTGCTATCCATGAACACTTGGGAACATGGCTTTATTTGGAAATAACTTTCGCAATGTAACCAAAGTCAAAACAGATTCAGTAGGGTGGGCTTTAAACCTTGTAATCATGAGTATGATTATCAGAAGAGGAAAACAAGACAAAGACAAGCAGAAGAAACATAATAACTCCACCCATTTTGTGCTATTCTGGGATGACAGCTGTGGAAGATAACTTAAGATGGATTTTAAACAACATTCTTGATGTGATTTTGATTGTAAGAAAAACAAAAAATGTGAAGAGTGCTGGATTAACTGGATATGACAATGTGTTACCAGTCAGCCTGTATTCATGGGCAGTCAAAACTTGCTGTGGATGCCTTCTAATCCAATGTATGACTGAAAAATGTCTGAGGTTTAGTTACTGCCCTACTGTGCTTCTCTGTGGCTGTGGCAAAACACTAATAGGAATTAACTAGGGGAAGTTTTGAAGAAGGTTCTGTGATCTTGTCACCTCAGGACTTGCATTTCAAGTGGCAGTGAAGCATAGTGTTTTGAAATGGAAGAGAAAGAGAGGAAAGCAAACCACTGGAGAATGTAAGTGGGGACTGAGACTGAAAGAAAGTTCAAAGCATAGAATTAGAGCTGATTTATAGAAAGGCTAACATTATACAGTTGCAGGTGCTGTAAAAGCAGTGGTATCAGAAAGCGGGTGGTTCTGCGACTAGTGAAGAGTTATTGATGCAGACATGTATGAAATAATAAAACAAATAAATAATACCCTTCCATATGATCACAGTGAGGAAGAGGGGATTGCATTTTGTTGGATACAGCAGTAAGTGATCTTCCATAGATCTGCCTCAGCACTGAAAATGAACGCAAAATACAAGAAAATAAATTTTAAGTGAAGAGAACATGAAGTTGGTAGAATTGGGGAGGGTAGCAGAGGGCAGATATGGTCTAAATACATTGCATTTGTGTATGAAATTACCAAAGAATAATTTTAAAAATTAAAGGAAATAAAACAACATATTCTATCTACCATTCTTGTCAATGATTTGTCTTAAACTCCAACTTCTAGATGAACAAGACACCCCAGAGAGCATTACAAATGAATAGCCAAATATCAAGAGTCAACGTTACTATAATGGTAAACTAAAGAGGAAATTCAACATTTCGTTTCAGTTATGCTTTCTTCAACAAATAAGTAATTTTCCCCTGTCTTTCTTTTCCTTCCAGGATATGCTCTTTGATTTTCTCTGTAGCACTATGGTATTTTCGCATTGTGTTAGTTTGTGTGTTAATTGTTGCCTGCCCTAAGATGACTAGAAGTGGAATAGACACAAAAGATGTTTAAGAGCTAAATCTGCTCAGATTTATTGTATATTTGATTGACTGGGGAAATGACTTTCAGTTGACATCTGAGCCAACAAGTTAGCTGAAATAAAATTTTGCTTAATACCTTTGCATCAATAATCTAGGCACAGCCTCATTGATTGAGAAAGTCTGATCAATAGAGTATTACTGGCTGCCTAACTGTAACTTTGCCAGACTTTTTTTGTTAATTCTGCTGATGACCTTCTTACCAATGCTTTTCAGGTTCACCTTTTTTCTACTTTGAAATTCAATTTGCTCCATTTGCTGTTATTTAAAGAATTTACACATCCAATTGATTTTATCCTCCTAATGTAGTTACTATATGAGATGCAAAGAATGTACCTGACTGGGAGCGAAGCTTTACAACTTCCCAATTATTTAGCAAGTATTTTTATAACAAATATAATTGGGAAACACATGCATCTGTGATTGGAATTAAATAATAAGAATGAAACATACCATTTTGTAACAATGATGTGCATAGCAAAAAATGGCAGGTATTAAAGAATTATTTTTCCTATATTAAACGAAAACCAAATATAAATAAGAAAACATTCTTCTTGTTTCTAGGAAACAGGATAACAAAGTAAAGGAGGGGAGGTTCTTTAATGGAAAAATTAACAGTTATGAAATATGTTAAAGCTTAACAATTTTCGGAAATAGTTGTCAAATACAGGGAAGAGCCAGAGTTTTCATATACAAGTTAAAAGGTTAGCATGCTGTCACTGTATGGAATGCTTGCAGGAGACATAAGGCTCCCAAATCAGAAACAAAAGACTTTATAACTCAAGAGTAGTAACAGTAGACAGTGTGTTAAGATTTGTGCTGTGCTTTCAGGCTTCTGCAAACAGGGTGAAGAAAGCCAGGTAATCTGCCCATTCAGTGTGTTCTGTTAGATAAGAGCCACCTTGAAATTAGGTTGCCTAAGCCTTTGGTAAGGAACAGTAACCACAGTTACCTGATACTCAGATTGAAGACCTGTCTGGATCTCATAGTCTCTTATTCTATCTTCACCTGCTTCATAAAAACCCAGAAGGGATTCAGTGTCTTCTTGAAAAATTGCAAAATTTGCAAAACAAAATTTGCAAAAAATTTGTGGAAATTATCTTCTGGTAATTATCTGCTGTGAAACTCTCATTTTAGAATTATTAAAAGCAGACCAGATTGAGATATGAAGAGTATTTACTTGCTAGTCTTAACTCCTCAGATTCTTACTACTTCTATGATGAGTTTCTTTTCTTCTAATTCACACTTGTATTTTCATGGTTCAATGTGGACCATGTGTTCACCCACTCAATCTATTTTATCCCTGAAAACATGGATCGCTACATCATCCAGTGGCAGCCCTTAACACCCTCTTATCTGCACCCCCACCCCATCTAATGGCTTTTCTTATCCTTCATGATCCTTATTCCCTCAACTCCGTATTTTTCTAGCTTTTCTAGCAATAGTCTTGATTATCTCAGGACCACTGGTGAAAGTTGAACAAATGTGTATCTTTCTTGGATCTACTCATGGTCTTCAGTGTCAACTTGACTTTCAAAACATCATTTTTCACCTCCATTGCTCTTCTCAACTGCTTCTATTCTGATACATGATTTCAACAAAATGACATTTTTTGTTGTTTAGAGAAAGAAAAATTAATATCCCCTACATAAGTTATTCCAACATCTGAATACCAACTGTCTTGTCCATTTGCTCCAACCATAAGGAAGTCTTCCCCTACCCCTAAGGTTAATTGTGCTACTTGTACTATTTCTGTCCTTTTCTTGCAAAATATTAATTTTATTCTGATAAGTAGCTCTATAAATGAAAATTCTTTACCAATTAACAATTTCAATTTAATTGCTGCCTGAGGAAAGGACAGTCTCAACCCACTTGTCGAAAACTCTCTACTGTCTTGATTCGTAACAATTCTTAGAGATGTTCTTGGATCACTGTATCTCTCCTCCTCCTCCTCCTCCTCCTCCTCCTCCTCCTCCTCCCCTTTTTCTTTATTGAGATGCATATACCTTACTTTAAATTTACTTTTTTTGAGAATTTCATACGTAAGTACTGTACTTATATCATGTCTACCCTAGCCTCTTCCCACTCCAACTCTTCCCATACCACCCCACTCCCTCGCAAATCCATGACCTCTTTATACATACACATGTATGTACAAATACAAGCAACCTGCTGATTCCATTTACTTTTGCCCATATTTATAAGTGTTTAACATTAATCGCTTGAGAGTGTATACCTATCAGTGGACTTAGACCTGTTGAAGAATGATTTTCCCTTCCTTGGCAGGCATTAGTAACTTGCAGCTCTTCATCTAGGTGTAGGGCCTTATGAAATTTTCTCATTCACACTGGGATGTCTGTTGGTGTTGTCATTGTATATGTCTTGTTTAGAGAACCATATTGCTAATATTTCATGGGCAGAGCTTCCTCTTATATATAGAAGATTCTATCTCACAGCAGATGTCTCAGTCCTTAGGCTCTTACAATTTTTCCATCTTCTTCCCTTATCTTCATTGAGCATTAGATGTCAAGGTGTGTTGTGGATTTATTGGTTAAGGATTAGCACCCCACATCAGTTTTCTTCTGTATTTTGACGAGTCTTAGGTTTTTGTATTGGTTTCCATCTTATTCAAATAGAAGCGTCTTTGATGAGGAGGTAAGAGCGATCTATACTCATGTGAGTACGTAAGAATGATGATCAAGTCTGTCTGCTGTTCTCAAAGTAGTCATTTCCTTTTTCTTCTGAACTAGCATCAACACTGAACTGGCGGAGAGCTTGTGCTTGCTGAGAATCCACACTACAGCTCCCAACTGCACTGTTAACTCCGCTCATCTGAAAGTAATCACCATTATTAGTATAAATCTTTCTTGACCTGATGTAAGCACTCCTTGTATGTATCGTCACAGCAACTCAAATCACCTTTGTCATCACCCTCATCCCAGTGACTTAGAATTGCTTGTTTCTTCCTGTCACTGCTGAGATTAAATGCTCATTGAGTCTAGACATGGTGGCTTCAGTGCTCATAGCCGTTTTTCTAGCACACAACATATTTTCCAACGCATAGTGAGTTGTCCATAAATGCGCGCTGATTTAATTATAGCTAGCCTTAGTAGAATGCTTTCCATGTGTCAGTAGATGGGCTAGTATTCTATAAAAATATATATTTATCTTGTTTAATTGTAGCAGCTTTACAAGGCATGTATGCTTTTTATTGACTATTTCATAAAAAGTAAATTATGAGTTGAGTTAAACAGAACAATCTGATAATGTTCTCACATCTCACCAAAGGTAGACCTGGTGTACACAGCCTGGTGATGTCTGTCTAAAGTACATTCTTGACTATTACATTCTATCTATAAAAATGAAAGAATAAGATGAAATATATTTTGAATTCATATGTTTTTCTTATATTTCTCTGTTGAGAAACATGTTTTAGTTCTCTTTCTAAAGTTCTGTTTGTAACATTAAAACCACAGATGGGGTGTAGATCTGGGGGAGAGGAGAGATGGAGGATCTGGGGGAGTAGAGGAAGGAGAGGAGGGGGACCGGGATGTGTTGTACAATTTGTATGAGAGAATAAAAATTAAAAAATAAATTTAAAACATTACCTCCTCTGAAAAGAAAAGGAAAGCAAAAAAAGAAAGAAAACCACAGAACATGATCCAAGTTTGAAAAAAAAAAACCAAAACTTTGAAAATAAACTGGTAAGATTCCTGACTTCAGAGAAGCGTTGCATGTAGGTAAGAAGACTTTTTGCTGGCAGTATTTCAGCTTAATGTATTTTCTTGATATTTCATTGCCCAAATAAATGCTCTAAGTAACTCAAACTAAGTTGCTTTGAGAAGTACTTTTTTTTTTTTTTCCAACTATGAAACTTTAGAACATTGAACGGGGGCTTCTAGCCTCAAAGACCGGAGAGTAGAATGGACGGTCTTGTGGTTACATGACATTCCTAACATAACTGCATGTTTATTTGTAGAAACAAACGCCGCAGCATGTTATCATGGGACTTGAGATCTTCCCTTTGCTTCTGCCACACACACCAGCTGTCAGTTCTTAACTTCCTTTATCCAGCTACAACTACGCTGAAATAAGAGAGGGTCTATTGTGTTTGGGAGAGGGATGGCTGACAACTTCACTTACTTTCTCTAGTTAACACACTTGAGTAGTGTGATTGAAGAGTACTTTGAATCTGAGTACTTGCAGAAGAAAAATGCATGAAGCAAGATCCTTGGTGATTAGTATTCATAGTCGCTAACTCCGATACTCTAGAATTTTTAGACCATGATTTAAATGATTATTGTAGGTTTGTAGCTGATTTTATCTTTAGAATGTTTATATCAACTCTCTTTCTTATTGCCTAAGTAAATACACATTCACTATAAAATAATTAGAAAAACATACACACAGAGAGTAGAAATAAAAATAACTCACGGTCTCAAACGCTCAGATAATCATTTTAATTATATTGTGGTGTTTTTGCAGAGTTATCTTGTGAATAAATACAGCTAATTTTTTGTGGCCCATGTCTCATTTGATAAACTACTGGTTTTGTTTCACATATTCAGTGTCCACTAGTTTGGAATGTGATAATTAAAATGTAAGAGATAACTATTGTAAACAGAGCTATGAGCCAGCTGACTGTTTTAGTAGCAGATGCCCAGAAGTCTCAAAAATACCATATTTACTTTTCTCTGACTTAGAGAGATCTTGTGTTTAATAATCATATAAATTTACTAAATCTCCATAGTCAAAATTAAAAGATAATTTTAATAACCAACATTCAAGAAAGCTTACAACAAATGAAAACAGTAACTTACAGCTCTTGAAAACTGACAGCACTATTGGAGAAATACATAATTGAATAAATAAGTGAAGCCTAATTGCTTATAGTCTTTTGAATATATAACTTCATTAACCAAGGGCACCAGAATCATTCCAGTAATTCAGCATAGACTCTAGCTACTGACTATCAAAGGAAAATTGAGTCCAAGGCATTTGTCTTGACATGTGAAAGCAAGTGGCACAGACCTACTATGTCCAATTGAAAAGAAAAGAGAAGAGAAACAAACAAATATCCCTTTACTATTACAGGTGGTGGTTCACACTCTGTTTTAGAGGATTTAAAAATAGTTGGTGTGTGAAGGGCATTTGAAGATTTAAGCTTTCCCTGTTGCATGGTTCACTGCTAATATATCTGAGTCCTATCTATATTGGCACAAGCATTGCCAGTGAAATAATGTTTCACAGATGACATTTTTAATGTGGGAGAGAAAAGTGTGACCTAATGTTAATTACAGATGTCAATTATATTTGTGTTGTTTAGGGAACATTATGTCATTTCAGTGTATTAAAAGATAGGCATCCATAATTTGAAATCATCTTGGCAAGTAACTGTCTGTAATGGAAGCGACTAGTAGCTGACATCCACTAATCTTCCAGGGATATCAGAAAGCTTAGTGGCCCTGAAAATAAATTGTTATCATTAGAAAAATAAGAACCTAGAAAAAATATGAATAAGCTGAGATGACTTGGACTAAAGGAAAAGAAAAAATAAAACAGAGCTTTGAAAGACTTTCTTGTTATCTTCAAACTTAAGTAGAGTGAACATAAAAAAGATGGTGACCAGCTGCTCTCAGAGCTGCAGCAGGAAATGGCTTAACTTGCAAGACAAATTTAAGTTGACATAATGTAAGAACTTCTTGACAGCATTGAATTTTAATCACTTAAAATAGTCTCCTAAGGACAGCTGAGGGGAATGTCTTCTCTGAAAGTCTTTAGCATTATGATTATGATGAGCATTGTGATTGGCCACTGGAGTTTGAGAAGGGGCCTAACCAGGACAGCTGGTTTTAGGCAGGATTACTGAATGTGACCTCCACATCTTCCTGCTCTAGCATTTGGTGTTGTGTCCTATAGCCACTCTGAAGGGATTCCAACCAGATATCTCATTAATACTTTAATTCACTCAGTACTATCTAGTACCTACCCCTTGCTCAAGTACATGGATTGGTTGCACTGATTTATTGTCCCAAAATACGTAGTAATACCATTTTTCAATATAAGCCTTTCTTATTAAATCAAATTTCTTGATATGTCCTTTCAAAACATAGATAAATATATATTCTCAAAATATATTATTTTTCATAAACTGATATACAACATTCTGCACCAAGAATTAAAACTGTAGGAATAGGAAAAAAATGTATATCTTCTAAAATTGAGTGATGCCCAGTTAGGACTGGGAATCCTAGACCTCTGGAGATTTCAAGATATATGTCTATATCTATAGAGATTTAAGTATACTATAGGTTTCAAAAGTTTCTGTGTATGTGGAAGACAAATGCAAGGAGATAGGGAGGGATATTTGGATCCTTAGAATCCCAACAGCAAGCCGTATTGTGACAATAGGATAGATATTTTTCTATATAATTTAATCAGATGAAGTATATAATATAGTTAGGGTATTGATATAGAGACATACATAGATATATATGTAGATGTATATATATATATCTACAGATACAGATCTAGGTGGATATAGATATGGAAGGTGGAAAGAGAAATTAAAATTTTATCTTTTTGCTTAATTTTTTTAAACAAACCCCTCTCGTAGCATGCTCAGATTAAAGGAAGCCTCACTCACATAGCATAAAAGCTTTTCTAATCATAAATTTGGACTGTTAAGATGAGAAGAACCAACAGAAACAGCTTTAAGAGCCACAAAATTCAATGGGAGAAGTATGTGAAAATATGAACATCTTAGAAGGGAAACTCTGCATTAGTTTCCTAAGGAATAAAAGAGAGTAATTAAGAGATGTAGATATTGACAGTGTCAAAAGAGGAAGTAATTAAATGGATGAGCTCCAACATTAAGAAATGACAGACCCTAGTTGATGGTTTAAAAAAAAATGATGAACATTTTCTTAAAAGGAGACAGAAAATTATACAAATTCAATTAGAAAGAAGCTGAACCACTCAGTATTTCAAGATTGCCCCTGAAAGCAGTGAGGCTCTCTGATACTCTGTTTCTTTGTATCCTGAAGTCGATTCTTCCAGGCTATTCAGCCTCATCAAACTGTGTCTCCCACTGAGAAGCATCATTAAGATGGCAGCTCTCCCAATCTTCCACCTGAGAAATGGCCACAGAATTCACAGATTTTCATCCCCCACTGCACTCCCTCATATCCCACAGATTTCAAAGGTTGCTGTGTATATGGGAGACAAATGCAAGGAGACAAGAAGAGTGTTTGGGTCCTTAGATTCCTAACAGCAAGCAAGGTTGTGTCCGTAGGGTCAATATTTTTCTAAGTAATTTAATCAAATGAAATGTGACTAGCACTGGTATGGCCTTATCAAAAAATGTATGCTTTAATGTAGTCATTTATACTATTTATTTATTTTTAATTTATCTACACATAGATAAACTCTATAATGTCAATACTGGTGAAGTATAGGAATTCCTCCCCTAAAAGCTGTGCTTAGCTTCTGTGCCTTTTAGGCTACTTTAAAATGCCAAAATTAACATCTGTAAAATTAACACAATAAGACTTGTCCTGGATAATTTTGCTTCACCTTAAGCGACAGGTATACTATTGAAAGTCTTCAATAATTACTGAAATCTTGTTACCTAAGATATTACTCTTATTAATTTAACATTATCTGGGTATTTCAAGGAAATCGAGCTTGAATTGTCTTTCACATAAATAATACTTTCAGGTAAATAAAAGAATCTTCCATCACATTGCCATCCCAGGTATATGCTTACTGCATTTTCTTAGGTTGTTACAGACATAAGCAATTTTACAGACATGTTGATGATTGTAGTCAGACATTGATTTCATAGTTATCTTCTTGACCTTACTAATTTGCCACCTTTCTTAGTGTCAATACTCCACAGTTAGGCTATTTTGCCTGAGCTACCTATCAATATGTTAAGAGTGTTTTATGTTTCTTTGCTTTGATATCCTTCTTAATGAGCAACACATTAAAACCTAAATGGTTCATTACTATATTGTTTATCCTAAAGTCCCTTTAGCTAAGAATTATAATTCGTAAGATTATTTCCCTCTCAAGATAAGAATTTGCAGGAAATAAAGTATATTTTATTTCTTTTTAATTATTTCTGGAATTTTCACATTTAGTGCATTTTCTTTTCTCTAAGTTCATGGGCATTTCATATCACATATTTCATCATCATAATGTGGAGCTTTTACATGGAACACAGATACATTTTTTATGAAATAATCTATACAAGTAATATTGAATATATTCTGGGCTACTAAAATAAATCAAATTTTTTTTTCTTTTGATATGTGGCTCCCTATTTGCTGTTTTTTTTTTTTTCATTTCATCTGAGTCCTGGCTTAAATGACATTTGTTCTGAAATTCATTTTCTGAGCACTACCTGACATCATATTATACATTTGTTATCTCTCAATACTGAGAGTTTAAGTTATATAAAAGTAAAGTAATGAGTAACTAGTAGAATAGTTGAAATTTTATTTACTCCTGTCTTCCTTCCAAAACAAGAACATCTGTTATGATTCAATGGATAAATAACCAGTAGAAAAATAGAACAAACAGATTTTTGTACAGTATTACTGAGTTTGAAGTATAGTACATAGTCTTACTTTCTTTGAGATGGCCGTAGTCTGCCTTGTATATATTTGAATGTTACATCATACATTTCAAGTTCATGAAAATCACAAGTTCTACATAACTGATAGTCCAGTAGATCTTGCACAAACTGTGTGACATCATGAGGATCCCAGTTCAGCACTATCTCAAGAATCATTTAACTTCAAAATCTACAAACTAGAAATGCAAGTTCTGGAGCTCCAGACACCAAGTATATAATTCCCAAGCAAGTGTAAATTCCATGTAGGACAGGCTCATGGCATCAAAAACTTTTGTCTTTGAGTTTACAATTGTAAGAGAGTCATTGATATCAATTAGCCTTCTCTGTCATTGAAATAGTTACATCCATCTCACTCACACATCTCTGTAAACACATGCAAGCATTTGAAATAACGTGGAGTATTCTAATGGGGATAGAAATCATGACTGGGGAAAATGTATTACTGCTTCATTACTTTATAAGATCTTGTTTAATCAATCATTCGTTAATAAACATATTTCTATTAGAATTTCCCACATATTGTATAGTTTTCCTAAAGCAAGGATCAGTTTTTGTTTTTGAATGATATGCTCACCATTTGAAAGATATCTATTTGAAACACTTAAGAAATAAGGTAGATCAAAAGATAGCTGTTTTCACAAAAGTATGTCCTGACTTAATAATAAGTAATATATGCAACTTAATGTGGCTAGGTAATTTGGGGAAGCTTACTTTTGAAGTTGTCTTACTTGGTCAATGAGTTCAATGAAGGGTTACTTCAAAGTCACTCACATGTTACCAGGCTAGGCTTCTAAGAAACCCCTATGCATATGCAGGGCCCTGAGTTGTTTGACTGTGGAACAGAGTTTTTGTACATCATCTAAAAAGAGCAGTGCTCTGGCCAACAGAGTTTGGCGAGCACCAAAGTTGGTAGACTCTATATCATTTCCACAGATTCCGTTAGCAGATGTTTGTTTGTGTATGCTCCTTAGAGCCCAGAGACCACAGCGGATCTAATCAGATCAATGTCTGAATCCATCATCACACTTCAAGATGAGACATTTAAAACTTTATGTCTTTTAAAATATAGAGGATCTGTCTAATATTTTACTCAAGATCAAAAAGAAGTTTGACAGCTTAAAATAAACATGCAATGTCTGTAAATATTGTCTTTTAAAATCATTCAACAAGATTGTGTTTGCTGTCACAGAAGTCAGTGTACTCGCATATTCTTCTGTCTGCCAAGAGTGTATATACTTTGTCCACGATACTATCATGCTAAAAATTTTATGTTCAAATAACTGTTTTACAATCTAAATAGAGTTCTCATTCATTACTGCATCTTACATTAAGTTAATGATGGTTGTTTGATTCATTTAAACCTTAAGTTTGATAAGAGCATCTTTATTTTATGACAGTAGTGGATTGGTAAAAAAGTTGCATATATCAAGTATTACAATAACAGATTTATTAATAAAACATTCTTTGTGTGTTACAATTGTAAGATACAAACACACTGAATTTCTCTGTAGAAGTTACAAATGAAAAATGTAAACTTATCAATGCCTGTAAAATGAATAATACTTCAAATAACAGCTACTTTTAATGTCAAGCTGTTAATTAAAATAGAAAATCCAAATAACAATGCTCTAGCTCATTAGGAAGTACGGAAAAAACAGCAATGGTATTAGACAGGGCGTATTTTAATGTCCTTCTGTGTCTTGAGACCTTCTCACAATATATTTCTCAGAAAATAGTCAGTAAAATTGACCTGGTTCATCTGCTCAAAGAGGAGTCCAGGAAGTGTCAGGTAAAGGACAAATGTCATGCTGAGTGTGGTAAGTGTCTGGGAGTAAATACAAAAAGTTCAATTGTGCCATCTTTATTTGGTAAAAATAAGCATAATGGAAATGACAAACACACTAATGGTAACTAATCATAATGACTAATGAAAATCAGAAGCTAGATAAGCAGAGAGTAAGGCTTTACAAGTTGAAAATGCAGAAGAAAGGAAATGAAAATGGATAGAAATCCATTATAAACATGCTCCTTATCCACAATATTAATACCATAGCTTATAAGCTTGTCTTTACACTACATGTCCATGCTATGTCATATTTCTACTAATGTAACACAGATTTCAGCAAACATGTCAGTGTAAGAACTGAAGTACGACTACCAAATCACCAGCTTTTTTGATCACTTCTGAATAAACTCATGTGCAAGCGTGCCCCTTGTCTTTTGATTTAATAAAATGATTAAAAATGCCACTAATGTAATTAATAGTCTACTATTGGTGCGTGAGTTGGTGAGTGAACAAAGAGAAATATAAGTTCATAACGCAGTATCTTATCACCCCAAACAAATAAAGAAATCCAACTCTAATGAAAGGGATTGAAATTTATAAACAAAAGTTATGAAAGACTGTATAAAGTCAGTTGCTTTTCTAGTTCTAATCCAGCCATGGAATATTTTTATTTTGTTTGTGGGCAGTACATAAAATATACTCAATATAGAAAGTGTAAATTTAATGTGAAACTTCACAGCTTCCATTCCAAATGCCTATTCTAACCAGTTCATTGACTTGTATAAATGTTGGATCTAGTTAACTTTTGTGTGGTGTTTTTATTTATATACCAAGTTTTTTGTAATAAAGTTTGTAAAACTAGAACTATATAAAATAGTTTTATATGCAAAATCAATATATAAACACTAAGGTTTTATCAGCACTTATAGTCAAATAATCTTGCTTTAAAGAAATAAGAGTTATGCCTTCAAAATTCATGGCAGATTTATACATAAAATGTTTCAAGTGGAATCTGTGTGAAACAGTATCCTCAAATGGCCCAGACTGAATTTATGTTCTTCTCTTTTTACAATTCTTTTAGATCTAGCCAATTAGAATCCTTGGCTCCTGTGTCTGTGAAATACTAAAGAAAGAAAGCTGTGCACTCTTAGAAGTAGCACTGTAAGCAGACAGGCATATGTCATTGCTACAATCCAGTCTCAGCGGTTTGTTAATGATAACTGTTTTGAATGAGAATAGCCTGAAGTTGAGAGAGATCACCATCACCACCAGAACAAAGAATAATTAGTCAAAGTCTAGCTGTTCCTGTAATAAGCCTGTCTTTTCTACATTCAAATAAGTTCTTTAAATTAAAAATGGTAGAAGAGCAATTCCATTTCAAGTAACCAGATTTCATGCCTCATGTTTGTATTCCTACTTACCTGGGAGACTGAGGCAGCATGATCACATGAGCTTATTGGTTCAAGAGCATCCTGGGCAAAATAGTAAGGCTCTATCCCTTCATTTCTCAATACACAAACAAACAAACAATAGAAATAAAGAATTCCAGTCTAAACGTGATTGGTTCTATAGACATAACTACCTGTTTATAGTAAAATGAGTGATAGGAAAGTATACTTAATTACACAATGAGTTTGTAGAATTACAATAAAATAAATACAGAATTGTATATCTATAACACATAATAAAGGCTAGAAACAAAGATTAGAAAAAGAAAAAAATTGGCTTTAAAGAAAATTAAGAGGAAGATAAATTAAAATCAATTTCTCTTGCTCTAATTAAACATCCAATTGTGAAGCATAACTATTGAAAACTTAATGCTAATCTTATGTTAGGTAGTATTAATAACTATAATAAATGTATGGGTTAAAAATAGTGACTAAATACCACAATATATACATGTATGAAATTGTTAAAAAGCCAATTTAATCAATGTTATCAGAAAGATTTTAAGGTATCATGATGAGCTTTACTTTTATATTTAAATCTTCTAATTTTTAAAAATTTTATGTGTGTGAGTGTTATTTTCTGAGTGTATATGAACCATGTATGTACAGTGTCCACAGAGGCCAGAAGAGACCATTTGATTCCCTGAAAATGGCTCTGAGCAGCCTTTTGGGAAATGGGAACATAATCTAGGTCCTCTGCAAGTGAAACACGTGCTCGTCTCTGCTGAGCTATCTATCTAACCCCTCTATTTAAATCATAATCTAAGATATGTAAACTGAAGTTTATATTTCAAATGTTGAAATGCCTATCTATGATTTATTTTAAAACAGTTTATTGGTATATATAAAATTAAATAAGACAGTATGAGTATTTATATTAGATTTTGAATGATGTGTTCATTACATAGTTCTCCCTGCTTAGGCTAAACATTTTTCATAACAAAAGTTTAACAAATACATACTGATGTTTATAATGTATCTCTGTGCTACATTTGATGAGCAATTAACAGCTAAGCTGTGACTTTCTCCTCTGCAAGAGAATTAACTGCTTTATAAAAGTTTCCCTTTTAAAATATTGTTATTCTTAACAAAATTAGAAATGATTTGATTTAAAGAATAGATATTATAGACAGTAGTCCTGGGGCTTGAGAGACCGTTAAGCAGTCCTACTCTTAAAGAGGACTCTAGTTCCAAACATCCATGCTGAGCGGTCCATTGCTACCTGTAACTCCACCTCCGGTAGCACCTGACACCTCTGGTCTCCATGGGTACTTGTACTCAGATGTGCACACTACCACACACACACACACACACACACACACACAGATAAACACATACATTCTTTAGGAATGTTAGCTCATAAGACCTATTTGCAAATTAAAGAAGGTAAAATTTTTGTTAGTAATAGAAATGTTAATAAGCCACACACCAAAATGCAGCTTGATAGGTTGATTCATCTTGCCCTGAATTCAAAAGCAAAGCAAGTAACAGCAATCATATTTCAGTTCCGAATTTTATTAAATCTTAACTCTTCAAGAAAAACAAGAAAAAGAAATTTTAAAGTTCAAGAATTGGGAAAGAAAACTTGAAACTATTAATTAATTACAATAACATTCATGTTTTCATAGTAATTCCAAAAAGAATCTGTTATTATTAAGTAGATTACTCAAAGTCACCACATACTAAACCTGTGTTCAAATTCAATTATATTTATTCTTGCTGAAAGGAAACAAAAAGAAAGTTAATTTTTAAGTGACTTATATAACATAAATATTTATAATTTAAAAATCCTAGAAGTAAATTTAAGGAAGATACCCATTAATGTTACTGTGAAACAGAAAACATTTTTGAAGACTAGCCTGAAACTTGGGGTAAGATACCCTGTCAAGTTTATCCTGCAGGTTCTGAGTTCCATCTCCAGAATCACTGCACACACAGAGAGAGAGAGAGAGAGAGAGAGAGAGAGAGAGAGAGAGAGAGAGAGAGAGAGAGAGAGAGAGAGAGAGAGGAGAGGGAGAGGGAGAGGGAGAGGGAGAGGGAGAGGGAGAGGGAGAGGGAGAGAGAGAGTCAGTCAGAGACAGAAACAGAAAAATAGAAAAATTTCAAAACTAATAGGAAATGCCATGTTCATAGATAAGAGTACTTGGTGCAATATTACAGGAAGTCCACTTTGCCAAATTAATGCAGCTAGCCTACTCACAACAAATGACTCAAGAGGTTTTTGCTTTAAATAGAGTATCAATTCAAAACTGTGTGTAGTAGAATACACTTGCAATCCTAGTGCTTGAAGAGCTGATGCAGGAGCATCACAGAAATGTGAGACCACCTTGAGTTACACAATGAGGATACCATTTCAAATAATACATTTTAAAATATTACTTTAAAATGTACATGAAAATGCACAGAATATCCTAGCCAATGTTTAAAAAAATGGTATGATACTGAGGGAAGCAGTCACTAAGAGATGTAAAGCTGTTACAAACAACTATAATTACAGATAGAATAGCAAAGAAAGATGCACAAAATTCCAGTAAAACAGAAAAAGGAATCAATAATTTGATCTGCTTGAATAGTGAGTGATTCATGAAATTTCAGAATACTGAGTGACAGATTATGTTTTTATGTTTTTTTTAAGTTAGTGATATAGGTTAATTAGGTGGGCATATCAAAATGGAGAATTCTGACCTCTTACTTCAGATCATACTAAAAATCTATCTTTGGGGTTTAGCAGTTAAGAGCATGTATTACTCTTGCAGAGGCCCTGAGGTTGGTTTCCAGCTTCCAAGTTAAGTAGCTTACAAGCACCCACCTTTAACTCCAGTTCCAGGAAATCCAAAACCCTTGTCTGGATTCTACAGGCACCTGCACACACATACACATATCCACACAAAGAGACACAAACATACAAAAAATCAAAATAAAAATAAGTATTTTTAATAAAAAAAACAAAGATAAAATAGTAAATAAATGAGTACCTTAGAAAGAACCCCATTCTTGTAGTAATCAAGAGAACCACAGCATGAATCACAAGTTTAAAAATTGATAAAATTGTCCACATTATATTTAATGATTCACAAGACTTAACCCCAAGGTTTACATAACCAAAATTAATTTTAGTGAAAGAGGAAATCCTTCAGGGAGGCTGCCTGAAGGTTGTGTAGAGAGCTACTAGGATGAAGCTTTCATGAGTTGTCACCCAGGCTGAACGGGGCTCTTTGGAAGGCAACTATCAGTGGACTAAGACCTATCATCTTGCAAGTAGCCACATAAGCACATTGCTTTGCCAGTCTAGTCTTGGTTGGAATAGTTCCTTTGTTCTATCATCTACCCTTACCTTGGGAGAACAGACATGGTTTCACATATCTCCAGGAAAAAGAAATGTCATGCAACTGATGACATTTGGAGATATGTTTTAGTGCTGAATGCATAAAACACCCCAAACTCAGCAATTTCTCTCTGTGGATATACATGCCAAAAGTAAGTGGAGAATATTCATAGCAGCACATTTCATAGTAAATCCAAAGAGAAAAGACTGCATAAATACAGTAGAATAGAGAAATAAATGACGACACTTTCAATACAGTGGAGAAAAATGAAAATAAAGTTATATCAAACATAATATTCAGTGAAAAAGAGAGCATACTTTGGGTGTGTGTGTGTGTGTGTGTGTGTGTGTGTGTCTGTGCGTGTGTGTGTCTGTGTGTGAGCACATGTGTGTTAAATTGTCCATTTGTACTAGTTTCTAAATTTCAAATTTAAGCATCATGGTGGTTGATGGCTATTTTTGTCAAATTGACAATTTAGAATCATCTGGAATGAATCTCAATGAGGAAACTTAGATTAGGCTGGGCTGCACATAAGTCTATGCAGGATTTTCTTGATTATATTAGTTGATTTGGGAGGATCCTGTCCACTGAGGACAGCACCATTTCCAGGGTTTGGGTATGGGACTCCATAATAGTGGGGATGATGAGCTGAGTACTGAGCATTCATGCATTCATTTCTCAGTTCCTGCCTACAGATATGATATGGCTCACTGTTTTATATTTCTACCACTTTGACTTCTTCACTATGATGGACTATGACCTGAAGTATGAGTTGAAACAAATCGTCTCTTGCCTAAGTTGGTTTCAGTCAGGATGTTTTAATACAGAAAAAATAAAGTAGGATAATATTAGAAGTCAGGATAATGCTTTTGTTGAAAATCAGTAGTGATTGGTGACACTGAGGAACTTGTAAAACCATTTAACTTTACGCAAAAGTAATCCACAGGGCTGAAGAGATGGCCCAGTGGTCAAGAGCACTGGCTACTCTTTCAGATGAGCCAGGTTTGATTCCCAGCACCACACAGCACCACAAACTGTCTGTAACTCCAGTTCCAGGAAGTCCAGTGGTCTTTCTATCCTTAACAGGCACCAGAAACATATGTGATGTACAAACACATAAGCAGGCAAAATAATCATATATATGAAATAGTAATAAAAATTGTAAAAACAAATCCACAATCTGTATACTTATTATTTGTATGCATTTCTACTTTGTATTTTACATGTGATTCCAAAGCTGATGCTTTAAAATAGGAATGATATTTTTATGGGATCACTATCCATCACGCTGTAACCATCATTATTCTACTTAATTTAAGGCACTATAAACAAAACTGTGCAACTGGAAAGCACAAGTATCATCTGAGTCACAAGTATCTATCTATAGCTAACCTCGGTAAAAAGAAAGAATCCTCTGTAAATTCACTGAAAAGAAATATATATATATATATATATATATATATATATATATATATATATATATTTGTTGCTTATGAAATCAGAGGTAATCTATTATAAATATTTTTTAAATCTAGATACCCATTCCTTACATTAGAACTATTAATGAAGTGAACATTATTTTATTTTTACATCATATTTACTCATTTACTCTGCTAAGCTTATACTTGAGTACTTTGATTTTTCTTTGATTATGTTCTCCTCTGAGACTATGTCCATTGATTGCAATACACAAAAAGATTTGGGTACCTATCCACAAAGCAAAAATATTTCCACAGACAAAGGATTTTTTTTTAGTCTAGGCCCATCCTTGTTCACACTGCTCCACAGTCATCAGTGGTTGACCTTCTTGCGGTGGGTAAGGTTTGATTGATACACCTGTGCATCCACTTTACAAATAGCTGTTCCTCTGAGGCTGTTCCTCTCTCCAATCAGTTTCATGTTTGATCAGAGATCAGGCACCTAGATCAGATCAGAAGGAAGCACTGACTCCATGCATTCTCTGCAATTGAAGTTGATACATTCATCACACAGGTATTCTGGCTGTGGTCACTATTTCCCTGGTTCCTGCCTTCAAAATTCTTTAGGATTTGCATTTACATTTGTGCTACTCCCACATGAATTTGTTTAATTTAGCAATAAGCATAGAATTCTGCAGGTAGAGGCAGCAGACCGACAGAACTTCACAAACACAGTTATAATTGCAGTGCTATTGCCTAGGCAGTTACCTGTCCCACGTTACTTTTACAAGGAACTCAAAGACAGCATTTACTCAGTTTTGTTTTTTACTTTTGTTGATGTTTTCTCAGTGGCTTTTGCTTAGTATTGCTTTAAGCAACATTTTAATAATTATATATTTTTCTGAAGAGTTAGAATAAAATGCAATGCCTGAAGTCACATACAAAAATCAACTATTTAATCGTTCCACTGTATTTCATGCTTGGTTTTAAAAATCTTTTAAAAATCAGTATATGCATTATGCAAAATGAATGTTAAGTACATAACCTAATTTATCACTTAAGTATTATTCATAGTTACTCTTTCTAAGGAAAAATCTTTGTGGGTGGAATTTTCTTTCAATTTTGTTTTAAGAGTTAGTCTTGCCCAAAATCCAATCCTGACATGGAATTCACTGTGTCTCAGGTGGGCCTCAAACTCATGGCCATCCTCCTGCCTCAGCTTCTCAGGTGCTCGGATTATAGACATAAGCCATCAAACCTAGCTAAGAGAAAATCTTATCCCTCTCTGAAAATTTTCCTAATATGTGTGATACCTAAGTGGCACAGAAATGTATATATGGTGTTTGTTTCTTCCAGTAAGTAGGCAGTTTGATTTCCCAGGGGGCAAGCAGGAAAATGAAGGGAGGAAGGGAGGCAGAACCTTGTGGGAATTACTTGAGCCTTAAAGAAATTTAGACAGTTTGGAAGTTAAATGAAGTTCAAGTTGTTTTTGTTGCTGTTCTTGTTATTGTTGTTGTTTTGTTTTTCGATTGTTCTAATTTGTTTTTCTTTGTTGTAACTCTGGCTGTCCTGGAACTGACTCTGTAGACCATGCTGGCCTTGAACTAACAGAGATCTATCTGTCTGCCTCTGCTACAAAGTGCTGAGATTAAAGGCATGCGACACCACTGCCCGGCTCAAGTTGTTTTTTATTGTGACCATCTAAACTGCTTTGTCTTCCTTAGTGAAGTGCCACACAGGCTGGTGTCAATGGGATTTTTGTGTGTGGCATGCTCTAGCTAAATGGTAACTTCACCTAAATATATACAGCAGCACCATGTTTTGTAAGCAAAGATTTGTCTGCAGACCTGGAAAGCTGATCAGAAATGGATTAATTCCTAAATTGTGTATAAAACATTAATTATTAATTTTTATAAATGACATTGTAGTATAGTTCAGACTAGTTGAGAAAGATGTAAGCTATGTTTCCATTTCAGTGATATGTAGGAAAAAAATTCTCTGAACGGAAGTTACAGAATAAGAAATAGAGTAAGAATAAGAAACAGAATAAGAAAATGGTGATAATGTTGGCGTAGTAATCTGTGTGCATTTGACATAACTGATGGCCTGTAGAAGAGGAACTATGCCACCCAAGACTAGTATTTTCCATTAAGAAAGCAAAAAAACAGAATGAATTCTCATGTTTGTTTTGAATGCTAGTATATAAACACAAGCCTCACATGTGGGAAGCAAGTGGTCTACTATGGGGCTATACCTTCAGCCCTCACATGAAGTTTTAAGCAAATAACCTTTATCAGGATCTCTGTCTTAGAAAATGTTTACTGTAAAATGAGAGATAACATCTTCAGTAACAACAAATATCAGATATTATATGACCTGTAGTTCCTGATACTCTATTTCTCACAACTCTATAAGGAAGCTATCATAGCTATTTAACATTTTATAGATAAGACCACCAAAATACATAAATTAATCCCAACCATGCAACTGTTAGGTGAGAAAATGAGGCTGACTCAATAGTACAAATCCTATAAAAATGTAGAAAAATCCTAAAGTAAAAAAAAAGAAAAAATCTATCCATCATCCCAATACTGAAATATCCAGGTCTACATAAATTTATCTCTGTAAATGCCATTAGGTTAATGATATTTATGTTATTTTTAAATAAGATTATATTTGCTTGTAAGTTCCTACTAATCTCAATTATCAAGACTCTACTGGGAAGTGTTATTTGGCCAAACTTTATACAATCAATATGCTATAATTCCCAAATGAAAAGTCAGCCTGCTCAAGAAGATGACATTACTACTTTTTGTTCCTCAGGTTTCATTGATTTAATAATGCACACAAGAGGTGTTATCTTGAAATAAGCTGGTTTCTTTTCAGTGCATTTGCTCACCCCCGTCCCTGAAAAACCATCTCACCCATTTTAATACAGATGGTCTAAGAGCAGTATCTAATGAAGTATCATCAGGGTTTATTTTTTTTTCTTGTGCTCTTTCTGCCTCTCTCAGACATTGGCCACAACCTCTCCAGAGTCATGTCCCTCCTGTTACAGTCTTAATATATACTTAAATTCTGCTTCTTATGGGTTCGTATGTAGTGGATTTAGTACCACATGACCAAAGTATGCTTAAAATATTTGATAACCTCTTAAGTCAGATCCAACCACACATTGTTTTATAATTTAAACTTTTCAAGTTCAGTACAGTGTTACAAAAACCAATTCACTGCTTGTTGAACATGGTTCAAAATATCAACCTGAAACTTGAAGGTAGCCGTTAAAGGAAACATCCAGGATATAGGAGCAACTATGTAGAAAAGGGGAATGAGGAAGTTGAACTGGTATGCAGTTTCTTGAAGATAGATCTTTCTAAATTCATAACAGTTTTATCAGTATAGAAAGGATGCTAATACAAATAATTTCATGATAACAACCATGTTAATCTTCATACTTAGTATGACTGCATAAGTGAATCTTGATTTAGTACTTGAATTATATGCTTATAGGACTGTCCCAGTGTTTTTCAGTAAAGCTAATATTTATTAGTAAGAAAAATCTAAACTTTTGCCAGGTGGTAGTGGTACACACCTTAAATCCCAGCACTCAGGAGGCAGAGGCAGGCAGATCTCCATGAGTTTGAGGGTAACCTGGTCTGCAGACTGAGTTCCAGGACAGTATATATGTGTGGGTGTATATATATATATATATAATCTCTCTCTATCTCTCTCTCTCCCTCTCTCTCTCTCTCTCTCTATGTATATATATATATATATATATATATATGACCTATAAGAAGACCTATAAGAAGAATTCTCATTCAAACTACTTCATATAGTCAAAGAATAAAACAAAACAATGGTGACTGTATAAGCAGTGTATGTTTCTCGTGTCACCCTTATAAATAAGAAACATACTCTGGCTGGAGAAGAGGAATAGTCCTTAAATTTTGTTGAAAAATTTGACAAGGAATTATGAGGTCCTCATCTTGCTTCAGTGAGGTATTTAAACCCTCAACAATTATAGTGGAAACATACAGCTTCTTGTTTAGGAGAAACTGATACTGTTATTATATTCCAGGTAGCTTACCAGAGAAGAACACTAAGACACGCATGGCATATAGCCAATTGAAAGAGAGAGAGAGAGAATGAGAGGTTAGAGACACAGAGATTAAAATAAAAGCTTGGTCCAGCTGATGTTTGCCGTATTTCGTTTTTTAGCAGTATTAGGGATTGAATTCAATATTGATGGTATAAAGGATTTAAGCAAGGGAATATATTTAGTTATTACACTTACAATTAGACTTACCTTGACAAAGAAAATAAGTGAGAGGAAAATCATGGTTCATTCTCTAGCAATTCAATTCAATTGTTGAGCCAAATCGCCAAAGTATGAGTACACTATGAAACCATGACAGTGAATATGTGAAATTACTAATCTTGTCCCCTCTTCTGGCTAAAGATCAGTTCAATTATTACACTACTTTATCCACCATTTGGATATTGTCAATGGCCTACTGATACTTAGATGTATATCCCTTTCTAAATTTTGACGTTTTTGCTGAGTACTCAGTCTCATACCCTGTATTCGCTTGAAACAGAAGCCGATATGCCAGGACAGGTATATGTTTGGATGTTACTTCACAAGAAACTAAAACTTTCCTGCACAGATCTTATAACCCCAGCATCACTGTCCCAGATCATACGTCAACATGATTTCAGAGACCTGTGTTTTATAGATACAGTCCCACTCTTCAGGACAGAAACTA
Source organism: Cricetomys ansorgei (assembly GCA_026225945.1). Lineage (NCBI taxonomy): Eukaryota > Metazoa > Chordata > Mammalia > Rodentia > Nesomyidae > Cricetomys > Cricetomys ansorgei. The sequence goes on along the minus strand of JAMJFZ010000716.1, from coordinate 17,306,146 downwards.
CATTCTGTGCATTGATAGTTATGTTTCCTGACCAACAGAAAGTTGATATCCTGGTGTTGTTTAGATGTTATTTCACATCTTTAATTCATAATTCCTTAAATCAGAAATTTACCTTTTTTACTGACTTTTGAGAGAATATCACTTTAATTTCTGTAAGAAATCCAGTAAACATGCTCATGCATAGCATTGGTCCTCTGTGATCTCCAATTGAGCATGACAAGCAAAACCTCTCCATGGCATATTTTCTTGAATGAGAGATAGAGGCACTGAGACTTTGAATGGACAGAAATTCCAGGAAAACAAATGTTTTCACTCCACTAAAATCTGTCATAAAGGAGGAAATAGATTACAACCCACATGTCAAAACAGATATCTGGATAAATTCTTTTGCCTTCTTTTGAGTTACTGTCATTCTTGTTACCATTATCTATTGTTCTGCAGTGTCTTCATTTCTTCTTTGTTAGTAGTCATCTGTTACAATTTAATCTGCCACTTTCACTAAAAATAGAAAAAAAATATTAAATTCTAGATGAGTTCAGATTGTCACTTTGATCACAAAGTACATTGTCACGTGTGTCATTAGAAATTCTTGTTGATTATTGTTTATAGTCCTTAAAAGTTACCCCAATAACACTGGAACATGAAAAAAGAACATAGCTTATTGAATACCAGCAACTGATATATCCTTGTGCCTTGATCTGCTTTTACTTCTATTCTTTCTCTCTCTCTCTGTCTGTCTGTCTCGCTCTGTGTGCCTTTCTATCTCTCTCTCTTCTCTCTTTCTGTCCCTGGAAGAGAAGACTACAGTTTGAGAATATAATGATAATGTTTATATTAACCAAGCAATTTCAGATATTGAGGTAGATAGTCTTTTAAAAAGAAATCTGAGCGCACTGGGATGAGAAGCCTCCATGTACCCCTCTAAGTACTGTTCTAAAGTACCGAAGTCCTAAAAATTCAAGGCGGCCTGTTTACTGCAGATGAGCATCTCACCATTTTCAGTATGGAGTCCTCCTTTTCCTCCAGGTGCTGAAATTTACAGTGAGCAATTGCCTGCTTTAAACCAGGATGTGCAGAAATCATGTGCAGAGTCAAAAATTGGACACAAATATCCTGACCCCTCACCTTCCCCTCAATCCACTGCACTGATTTCCTCCTTGGACTGTGGTAGCAGTAGTAGGCATAGCCAGATGCCAAGAACCTGTTCCTGTGTCATCAGGAAATAAATTTCACGGGTAAGGGAGCTCAGCTAGTGACTGATTGCAAAGCACTTTGAAAATGGAAAACCAAATACAGTGTAAGCGCTTGGTTCTGCTATCATTCAGAAGTAAGAAAGCAAGTGCAGAGCTATCATTATGATTATTTGTAACTGGGATACAAAAGAATTTGCCAAGAAATGTGGTGAGGGCCACAGATAATAAGACCGAAGAACATGAAGAAGTTTCACTAAGGACCTTAACTTTATTTTGCAATGCCTCAGACCGACAGCATGTCCGCAGGCATTGGTTATATTGACAGATTTGAAAAAAATTGACTCTTAAATATTATCTTAGTTATTTTTGCTGTTATAAAACACCATTACCAATGACGACTTAAGAAAGAGAATTTATTATGGCTTTCTCTCCCAGAGAATTAGGATCTATAATGGAGGGGACAATGGGGCAACAGGTAGCATGTGTGGCAGCAGGAACAGGAAGCTGAGAACTCATCTTGAACTACAAGCACAAAACTGGAAATGGCAGGAAGATTTTAGCTCTGAAAGTCCACCTGCAGGGACATACTTCCTTCATCAAGGCCATAATTCCTAATGTCCCCCAAATAATTGGGGTACAAGTATTCGAATATGGGGACCTATAAGAAGAATTCTCATTCAAACTACTTCATATAGTCAAAGAATAAAACAAAACAATGGTGACTGTATAAGCAGTGTATGTTTCTCGTGTCACCCTTATAAATAAGAAACATACTCTGGCTGGAGAAGAGAAATAGTCCTTAAATTTTGATGAAAAAATTGACAAGGAATTATGAGGTCCTCATCTTGCTTCAGTGAGGTATTTAAACCCTCAACAATTATAGTGGAAACATACAGCTTCTTGTTTAGGAGAAATTGATACTGTTATTATATTCCAGGTAGCTTACCAGAGAAGAACACTAAGACACGCATGGCATATAGCCAGTTGAAAGTCTTTATTCCAGCTGGCTGGGACACACCCAAGTGTTCAGGGACTTAGGTGTAGTCCCGTATGTCCAGAACACAGAGTTATTAAAGACAAAACCACATCCCAACAATCCTCAGCAGGCACAGGGGTCTTTGCAAAAGCGAGGAGTTTGAAGCAAGCAGTTTTAACAAAGGTAAGATAACATACAAACAGATAGATTAACAGAAAGTAAGAGAAGTTGGATAGGATGACCTGACCTTTGGTTCCTAGCTACAGAGTTGGGTGGTTTTCCATGAGATATCCCATTAAGGAAATCCCATTCTAGTTAAACCTTGAAAGGACCTCAGCAAGAATACAAGATGGAGAAACCACTGCATTGTCTTGTCCTGTCAAAATAGCATACTCATATGCAAAGTTCCAGAGATTCAACCTCACCAGTCACAAGTAAAACTTTAGGAACAATTATAAAGTGAACCAACTTGAGGGTGACATCTTCTTACTTGTTTGGCTATTGCTGACATTTTTCCCTTCGAGGCATTCACCCCATCTATATAACTCTGAAGGCACATCTTCAACCTGAACTTGTCAATAAATATGTCTTGACTGATGAACTTAGCTCACATCCATAGCTCCTTTTAATTGACTAGTCAATCCTCAACATTTTTTTTTTTTACTTTTCCTCATAATTTATTTAATACTTTTAAAAATTAGGTATATGTGTGTGTGGTGGGGTTGCTGGGGTACATACCCATGCATGTGGATGCTGCTAAGGTCAGGTGTTGAAGATATTGGATCCTCTAGAGCTGAAGTTACAGTTAGTTGTGATCGACCTGGTGTGGATACAGGGAACCAAACTCCATTCCACTGCAGCAGGAGCAAGTGTTATTAACCACTGACCTGTCTCTCCAGCTCCTTCCTTAAAATTTTAAAAAATATATTTAAAAAAACAAAAACATAAAGAGAAAGTATCCTTCAGTACCTTCTTATAGTCACTATTGAGATTTAAAAATTATTGTATTTTCTTTATCTTTTAGTTTTTGCTAAGCTACTTTAAAAATCAATTGTGGAGATAATGGTACAGCCTGTAAGTACTTCAGAACCCCATAACTAAGGATAAAGATAATCCCCTCCATGGTCCCAATGCTATTCACACCTTTGTAAGTTAAACACTATCCTGTAATATAAAACTAGATCTATATTAAAATTTGCACAATTGTCCCAAGTAGCATTTATGTAGCAGACTCTATTGAACCAGAGAATGCAATCAATATCAGACTTTAACAATTAGCATTTGATTGTGGAGCCTGTTTACCTCTTTTGGCTTATTTTGTTTGTCTGGGGGAGGGGTTAGCAAGAAATGTTCACTTCTTTTCACAAGACACTTCAAAAATGCTTAACCATGAAAGCTTAATAATGTCACACAACCTGAATTTGTCTGATTGGTTCTCATGCAATAATTTAAGAGAATTGTGTATGCATTGAATTTTCTATAAAAGGGAAATGATTCAAATGGCAAGACTAAATTGCTCTTAAACATTTTTATAAAGCATATTTCACAGAGAAATCTTTAACTTATGTATAGCATGATGACTGACATAATTTCTGTTAGTGGTGTTAATTTTTATTATACTTAAGATGGCCAAATTCATAAATTTGCTTAAATTCATTTTCTCCTTCCAATTAACAGGTATTGCTTTATAATTCTGATATTTGATTTCCAATTCTTTAAATTATGGACATTTGAAACCATGTTTCACATTATATTCAGTTACTTATAAAATCCATAACTTCGTAGTAATGATAATTCAGCAGGTCCCTAATAAACATGCATTATTTTCATTGTTCATTGTAATTCCATCCTGGGACACCTTAGTGTACAATGTCTCTGCATTGTGCTGCTGTAATCATGTGCATTGCTGTAGAAAAATGTGCCGCTAACCTCCATCCCAGTTCCGTTTCAATTGTTTGTATCAGGGCTTTGTTCACACTGAGCACAGGATTCAGGTATTTCAGAGTTTAGAAGGCAGACAAGACTGGAAAACCCAAACTACTGTAAGTGCTACTAATTGTGGTGAGTCTACCATTATGTTTCCCTTTTTTCTTCTTCGAGTACACACTAATTCGTGGGAACAGTAGAGCGAGAGGATAAGAGCCCAGACAAAAAGGTGGCTGCTAGAAAAGAAGCCATCAAAGCTGGAAGGGCATGGGGCTAGGAAGCCAAAGTGTAGAGTTCACATAACCTAAGGCCGTGACATGAGAAGCTGAGATCTGTAAGAAAAGTGGAGTTCAAAGACAGGCCCATTTTGTCAGCTAAACTTTCATTTAGATATTCATTAAATTCTTAAGCTTCACATGTTGAAGTGTTTAGAAGCTGTGCTGTTTGTTTTATTCAAGTTGGCACAGACCTAGAAATATTTCGGAAAAAGAACCTTGCTTGAGAAAATGCCTCCATCAGAGTGCCTGGAAGCAGGTCAGTAGGGCATTTTCCTAATTAATGAATGATTCGGAAGGGTCCAGCCCACTGTGGATGACACCTTCCGGGGGAACAGGTTCTGGACAGTATAAGAAAGCAGGCCAAACAAGCTAGCAAGCAGATTTCCTCCATGGCCTCTGCTTCAGTTACTGTTTCCAGATATCTGACTTAAGTTCCTGCTTTGACTTCCCTCAGGGATGTAATGCAACCAGGAGAGGTAAGCTGAAGTAAATCCTTTCCTCCCCAAGGTGCTTTCAGCCATGGTGTCTTACCATAGCAATAGAAATCCTAACACAAGACCAAACCCAAGCTGGGAGCATTAATTAACACGTAGAAATTTGTACATCAATACTATTGAAAGAAAATAAAATTTGAGACATCTCAGTGGAAGGGGAGCCTAAGAAGCAACAGAGGCTGTCAATCAGAAACCCTCCTAGATGCAAAACTCTACATGGAGATAACTTAGAGTTAGACTAGGGGTTACCAAATACAAATTATCTGAAATTAGCTCACTCTTCATTGGATTACAGATACCTGCTCTTCTCATTTCCTACGAGGATATCCATATGGCTCTCGTTCATCCTCAGAGGGAAATATTTGTAAAACATCTATGTATTATTTCATTCACCATTTCTCATATTTGTTCAAATTTATTAGGCATGATGATAAAAATAATAAAAATAAGTTAAAGTGACCAAACACGTACATTGGTAACCCAGATACGGATATTACCAAGAGATGGATTTTTAAGCAGCTATATATGTAAAGTAATAAAATGAAATTATTCTGCTAAATAGGATATGTTAAAAATAGCTAGTAGGATCTAGAATTAACTAAGACAAGAATTGAAATAAGAATACAATAAAGTATCTTAAAGGTAGATTGTTTGTAGATAAAAATAATGACTTTTATTCAAATATGAAGTAGTTCACCCAAATATCAAGGACTGACTTGTAAACCAAAAGGAAAAGTGAATCCACAGAATAAGGAACACAGCAGATCCAGCCCATGGTAAAGGTCACTTCTATGGGTAAGAGGTGTTCCTGCAAAGCTGAAATGAGAGGGTCCTAGCCAAAGTAATATACAAAATGAAGGCCAAGAATTTCCCAATTAATAAAAGGCAAATCATAGTTAAGTAGCTGGTGGAGGGTACATTTATCCAAAGTAAAGTTTTCTATTGGTTTCTCCAATGATGCTACTGAAGACAGAAAATAACTATATACTTTTAATACTTTAAAAAATCACCTACCTGTGATCCTCTAAATACAGCAAACATTTCCACCAAATTAAAAAAACCTAAAAGGTAAAATAAAATATAATATTCTGAAACCTTTTAGTTAATTAAAAATTAAATATGTATTATATAAACATTTGGACATCATTAGTTAATGTTTGTGTAGATATTGATTGAAGTAAAGGTTTCTTTCTTCTGTATTCTTCTTCAGTTGTTCTAATACCAGGCAATGATAACACATTTCTCCTCCACTGTATTCCTTTTGTGGTTAATCGACTGGTGGCTGTTCTAGGATCTCATCTGTTCTGGAACCTACCATCACTATTACACAGTCATATAGACTAAGAAACTGATATAACTATTATATAAATATAAGTACAACACATCTCAACGTGTAAGTATTTTCAGCATAGGCTGAATATACAGTCCAGTGATAGAACACTTCACCAGCATGAACAGTATCCTAGGACCAGTCCCCAACACTACAGAATAACTGGAGTAAAGTAAAAATGATTTTAGAAAATGAATTCTGTCTTTTTCTGTATTCACAAATACTTATTTTCTTTCCAAGACTACTGTAATTTTTTAAGAAAAAATTGTTAGTTGGCATTCAAAATAAGGATTTTATTTCACAGCCCTAAACACACATATCTTTAGACATTGCTCACCTTTGTCTCCCTTCCACTTCCTCAACTCCTATCTTGCCTCATTCCACTTCTCTCATGATCATTGGTCTCTTTCCGGGATGTAAATAGGACCCCTCCCCAGTCCCTATTTTGTTTTCATGCCATATCTGTGTTCACAACACAACATATATGTCATACATATTTATAAATCTGAATCCCATATATGAAAGAAAACATGCAATTGCAATATTTGCCTTTCTTTAACTCCATCTATTATAATTTTAAATAATTCCATATCCATGGATTTATTGCAAATGTTTAAAATACAGTTAATATTTAATGTCAATCTTATATTCTGCAACCTTGCTGAACTCATTTATCCTAGGAAGTTTTTGTAGATTTTCCTGTATAGTTCTTTGTGATTTTCTGCATAGACTACCATGTCATATTCAAATAGGGACAGCTTCATCTCTTATTTCTAGTCTTTTTCATCCTTTCCTGATTTATTATTGCACATAGATTTTCCAGAACCATATTGAATATTAATAGTAAGATTAGACCTTGCCTTGTTCCTAATCTTGGCAAGAAAATACTGTCTTTCACCACTAAATATCATGTCAGCACCTAGTTTTCTGAGAATTTGAATCATGAATGATGTTAAATTTTATCAAAAGACTCCCTTGCATCAGGTAATATGGTTATATGATTTTTTTCTTCTGTGCCTTATTATCATAACGATTTATACTGGTCATTTTTTTTACATAAAACTACTCTTGAATCTGAGGAATAAAAGAAAATGTCATGTTTTGTATTACCTTTACGTATTACTTAATTCCATCTGCTGATATTTTATAAGAAAAAATTTGGTATCTGTACACAAGAAAGAGATTGCTGTGCAATTTCCAATTCTATATAAACTTTAGCCAGTTTGTAGTTTTGACAATACGGGACGAATTAGGATATTTTCCTTTCTCCTTCATTATCTGGAAAAGACTGTATAAAATTAGTGTTAGTTTGTAGGCATTATCATAATTCCCTAATAAATCATTTGGTTCTTTGGGTAATAATTTTTGGAATGTTTCAGTGCAATTCAATTCTTTTAGTATTTATAATACTAGGCATATTGTGTCTTTCAGATTGAGGGAAATGTGGTCATATGCTATAATCCCCGTTTTCTAAGGATGAAATACATTCTATCTAAGGCAGAAAGTTTATCTGTGTAGAGTTGTTTGCAGTATTTCCTCATAATTCTTTTGGTGCCTATGTGGTTTGAATTGATTAGTAATTTGTAACTTCTCTGTGTTTTTCATTTCAGTTATGCTAGATATTATGCTAGATATTTGTCAATTTTATTGATCTTTTCAAAGACGCCTCTTTTGTTTTCCCTTTCAATTTTATTTTTTTCAGTGCTGTTCATCTATTATTCCCTTCCATGACTTACTGTGGGCTTATGTTACTGGTTTGGTTTATTTGTTTTGTATTCTTGAGATGGTAGCATGTGTTACTAACTGTATATATTTCTTCTTTACATGTAAGCATCAAGGAATGTAATTTTTTCTCTCAGCATGACTTAGAACAACACAATTTTTAAATGCTGTGTTTTCAGTGCCACTGAGTTCATTGCAACTTTAAATGTTTTCTGAGAAATCCATTTTGGAGTATGGATTATTTAGAAATACATTGTTACTTTCCATATTAAAAAGTTACTATTTTGTGTTAATCTTCCCATTTGAAAGTCTTTTTCCTTCCTAGAATGAAAGCTTATGTTCCTGCCTTAGGTTACACACTTTCTTACGGTAGAAACATATTGCCTATTAACTAAACACTCCTTTCATTTTGTCTTAAAACTTTCATTTCTATTTCTTGTACTGCATTTTATTTTTATCTCAATTCAAACAGAAAATGATATCTTTCATCAAAACAACCAAGGCTTTTATCATATGTCTACACTCTTCTGTTTACTCAGTGCCTGATGCACATGCCCATTCTGCCCTGCAGACTCTACAGGTATCTCACACTGATGAAGACTTCCTGCAGAATTTGTTTGCCTGCTCTATATAATGATGTTATTATCATTCAAGCCACCAGGTCATAGTCGTTCTAGCTCCTAAAGTATTTCTCAAATACATATGGTTGACCTCATCAGCTACTACTTTAATTCAGGGCTCTTTACCATTAAAATAATTCAATGAGTTAAAAATAAACTGTTACACTCTAACTACTTATACAAAATGACAGATAAACACTAAAGTGAAAACAAAGAAGACAAAAATATCTAAATATTTGGCAGAAACAGACAAATCAGAGATTCTATATTAGATACTTAGTATTTTTTCTATAATTATTACACAACACAATTAATATTGATTTAAGAACCTGTTTTACATTTAAAAAAATGAATTACATATGAAATGAGAATAAAATCCCCAACCATTGCCAAAAATGTACAATTGTATTTTTTATTGCACTATATAATATAAAAGAGAAGTAAAATGTAACCAGCATCAACCAACAAATCTCACTTAAATAAACCTTCAGTATGTGTCAAAACTATTTCTTAAGGAAGATATTTAATTGAAAAATACACATCAAAACACAAGAATATCCAAAAATAAAAGCAAATCATAACACCAAGTGTTTTCTACACTTAATGAGATAAAAAGGTTTGGGGACGTGCTAAACTCAAGAATAAACATAATATAAACCTGAGCCAAGGACAGATAAAGCAGGGATAAAAAGCAAAAACAGGAATTTTAAGAATTTTAAGAGAAAACACAAATAAGACAGAAATTAATAATTGGGAAGAAGAAAATGTTCTAACAAAAGTAGTAGTTAATAACTTTCCTGAGTGCCTGAGACAACCACTTGGTGGAAGATGGTAAATTATCTCTCAAGTAGGAGCATCTATAGATTCGAAGTTACTAAGAATCAACTTCATAGCACAGAATATTTTATACTAAAAACAAAAAAAAAATTTATTTTCTTAAAGAAAACATCTGTTTTCTACCCTTGTCTTACAATCCTCGACAAGTTACCAAGAATCATGGGAGAAATTAAAGGTCAAAATTCTAAAGGTCAAAAGTCCAAAAGAGAATAGGTCTTACTATGTTATGGACATGAAGTGGGCATCTTTTCTCTTTGAGCATCTAGAGGAATGACTTCACTTGTCACTCCCAGTTTTTAAGACCACCTGCCTTTCTTGGGATATGGATGGCCTTAGTGTATTCCACTCTCTCTAACTTCTGCTGCTCTCTTCTCAGATGTTAATTCTTCTGCCTTGCTCTGTCTTACAATAGTTCTTACTGTTGCATTGGGATCAAGTAACTCAGGACCGGATCCCAAACTATTGCAATTATACCTCCAAAATCTCATTTGAGATTTCGTGGTTTTAAGGATTATGTCTCAGATATATTGGAATAGTGATTATTCTTCCTAACACAACCTCCTGATTGGTTTAGAATTTTAAAGCAAACTACTTTTTAAAAAACCTGGTTGTCATTCCAAAGTATAAATGGAAACTCAAGTACAGCAAATTATTTATGTATCTGTCTTCCTATGCCTTTCTTTCTTTCTGTGTTTGTTTATTGTGTGAGTGGCTGTGGGTATGTGTCATCTATGTGTGATGAAGAGGATGGGAGTTAGGCCTCTCAGCCACTGAACCTCCACTACATACTTTAAACTCAGAGTCTAACCTAACACATACCCAATTTTTTTTTACCCAAGTATGTTACTAATGATATGTTTGTTGCACAAATAATAGTAAAATATATAAAATGTCTTTCATTGATGTATTAGCCAAGTTAATTATTATATTCAGAAGAATAGCAAATATATATATATAATATATTAAGCAACCTATATTATAAAATTTACCCAAATAATGTTAAAGCACATTAATAAATGATGTTTGAGAAAGACTAAATAAAAAATAGTGATTGTATTTTTTTTTTTTTTTTAGTATTGAATTTCAAATCTGGGGAGTAGTGGTTAGGGTTTTTCTTTCTTAGTTTTCTATGTCGTCATAATAAGGTCATAAAATACTCACAACCACATCTAAAGGTGATTCATTCAAATACCTAAAGTAGGTGTCTAAAATCACCGATAGAAACAAGCCCTACATAAAACATGTCTTTCTACACATACATACCTATTAGAAAGTTGAATTTATTAATTAGTAATAGTAAGAAATTAACAATAATTAATCATGAAATTTAACTTATACCTATAAACTAAAATAAAGATTCTCTCTCTTCCTTTACCTCTCTCTTTCTTTCTTTCTCTCTCTCTCTTTCACTCTCTATGTCTCTCTCTCGTGTGAGTGTGTGTGTGTGTGTGTGTGTGTGTGTGTGTGTGTGTGTGTGATCTCATCTGCTCTCCCCTCATCCCATCTTCTCTGCCAGCTATCTTATTGTACCATATTCTTTCTTGTTTGGTCAATGGTGAAGGGACTTTTGCAGAAGGGTTGCTAGAATATCAGCAAAGTGATTACGCAAAGTTACTTAAATCTGGTAATCAAAATGACTGCAATGTAACTAACACTAATGAGTGGTGATGTACACATGTGGAGATGTTGAGCCAAAGCATGAGTCACATACCAAGAGGAACAAAGGTGGGGCTTGTTGAATTTCATCAGTCTGCTCTGAATGATGTGAAATTTACTATTTATGAACTTCTTTTTCAGCAAATTTCCAGTTAATATTATTAAAATGTGATTGACTTGGTCTTAAGTAATTGGAATTACAGAAAATGAAACCATTGAGAAGTGGTATCTGTTTTAGATTTTATTGCTATGAAGAGACACCATGAGCACAGCAACTCTTATGAAGGAATGCATTTAACTGGGGCTGGCTTACAGTTCAGAGGGTTAGTCCATTGTCATACCTGGAAGCATGTCAGCTAGAGGCAGACATGGTGCTGGAGCGGTAGCTGAGAGTTCTACATCTGGGTTAGTAGGAAGCAGAAGGAGAGAGTGACAGTTGGCCTGGCTTGGGCATTTAGTTCAAGCTCAGTGACATCTTCCTCCAACAAGGCCTCTCCCTATGAGCCTATGGGATCTGTTTCCCATTCAAACCACCACAGTGCCTATCACACAATGAACATTAATTTTTTATAATCAGAAAGAAAGGAGCAGATGATTTGCTTTTTAAGCCATCTTAATAATAGAATTTAGAGGGAAATTAGATTTCCTTCAACCTGGCTTCCTTCTACTCCAACTTAAGTAATTTTACTATAATATCTAAATTACTTAGTGCACTACGTCCCAAGGATGTCTTCCTGATGTAGCCTGGTCCAATCTACACAGGTACAATCTATAGATTCATAGCAATGAAAACAATTGAAAACACTATAGACAGTATTTGAGATACACTGCCCTACCCAGAGTAACAGCTTCCACACCTTGGTACATGTTTTTTTGCTTCATTGCTTTCATGGAGATTTAGTGGACCCTGGGCCACAACTATGCCCATATTGAGGATGATAATATCAGCTGAGTTCAGCTCCAGTGGGAAATTCTTCAAAGCAGATAATAGCTGAGTGGATGAGTCCAGGTGGAATTAATTGTGGTTAAGTATCTATTTTAGCTATAACCGAGCTTCTGCCGCTACTGAAGATGTAATTCCTCTGTGTGTAGTATGGTGGCTCATGGACTCCTATGACTGTTCTCATTCTCCACAATGCTTCTCTCCTACGTATTTGCAGTTTCATATCTATTACTGATTTACCTTTCAACTGTTTTTCTTTTGAAATTCTTTCAATAACTACTTATACCTGACTAGAAATGGATCTAGTTAGTAGTATATTTCACATTGAAAAATTCAGGTTGAAATTAAGCCTTCATCTTATCTTATTTCCCTTTGTATCATTACTTCTACAAAACCCTATCATTAAAGTTTTAGAAACGTATACCTACTCATATGTGATAATGAAAGTACTCACCATGAAAAAGTAATATGGTACCACAACTCTTAGAAAATGAACAAAAATGGCTACTATCACTTTCTCCTTGCTGTTTTACAATAAAACTTTGTGTCCCTTTCTACATCCATAGGAAAAGGGGACATGTTGAGAAAAATCTAATAATAACATTTCATGGTATCACCTTGGTTGTTCCATACTTCAAATAACAAGAAATTCCCCATTTCTTTGGCTTTTGCAATGCACACACTATATGTAATAGTTTTGTATGTTTTTCTCCTCATTATTTTATCATTATGGCATCTCAAATATCTCATCTATGTGATAAAGAATTTGAGGCAATTTGTTCCAACACAAGAGTTTCGGTTTTTTGGTTGTATGGTTGTATGGCTTTTCTCCATATATTGGTATGTCCTTTACAGTCTATTAAAATATATCTAAATTGTCTGGTCACTTTCAATGACAACTCAATTCATTGTTTGTCAGTTCCATCTGACTTTGGTAAGAATATACAAAACATACTCAAAAGCAAAATGTTATGTTTATTTGATCTGGGAATGTGGTAAACTGTTGTGATTAGCGTGGAGATTTCAACTTTTGTTTTGGTCCCAGTAAGATAATTGCCAAGTCCTAAAGGTTGATTATTGTGTTGATCTGCTGTATGTACCCAGGGGATTACACTTGGCTTGTTCATTCTTTCTCTCTCCACTTCTAGAACATTATAATCTAAATTGCATCCAACCTTTTGCACATTTGTCCTGAGTTCATTTTGTTGTAACTACAGTATAACACATTTGATGTCAGATCTGTACATTCTAATTACACAGAAGCAAAAGCAGACAAGCCCCTGTGTGCATGTGAGCCAAATGCAACCAAATGTTTCCACTTGTGAGCCTAAGATTACTGGAGAATTTCAAATATTTCTGTAATTCCTGATGACAAAAAAAAAAAAAAGGGCACGCATTCAGAATCAAGACATTTATAAATTTATAAAGCTGCAATGACGGTGTTTTATAAGTACATTCATGTCTGCCTTTAAGCATTTTTCAGAATGTTTTCAGATAAATCCTGTTGCTTGGTCTTGTTCCAAGAAACGGCTAGCAATAAAATTAAACTGACCAGTCCAATTTTATTTGCTCAAACTAAGAAATTTCACCATGCAGAAAACTCCAAAAGACGTCTGTTCTCTTACCTTTTCTCTCCCCCTTCTTTTCTTCCTTCCATCTCATTTTAAAGTCCATTTTAATCCTCTAAATCCTTATTCTGAAAATAAGACAAAAATTTATGCGGCATAAGTATATATTTGCTCAGATATTTAGGAATAAAAACAAACCTGGCACTGATTTATGGAATTCTTTGTGTTTTGACATGAATGAGGGTGAAAAGGTTTCCTTTGCTAAAAATAATGACGATCATACCTAAAAGAGCATCTGGACTCCATTCTCAGAACTGTAGGACTTTGCAAAAACTTAGGCCTGTGACCCTGGTGACCAGTCATTCAGCCCACAATAGATTTACTTTTTTTTCTCACAGATTCTTTTAAATAACCTACTTACTTGTTTTTGCGTTGAATGTTGAATATTGGTATTGGAAGATGCTGTTTAATATGTCATGCTTTCATTACAGAACTACAGAGATTTCTTTTACATAACTAAGTCTATGTAAAATATGTTTTCTGTTATTCGATCAGTAACTTCATGTGTAAGTCGGGGAGGGGCACAGAGGTTATGCTTACCAATGGCAAAAGAGTTCACTTTTCCTGTGCCTAAGGCCTTCACTAACGTAGTAACCAAGGTTTTCCCCCATCTCATACGTTGGTATGTTGATAGGACAAGTACGTTGGTAGGAGAGGTTATTGTTATTGTATAGAAATTAAATAAAATATATAGTTCTTATGTATACACTTTGTAATACATAAGATGTATAAGAAAGTTAAGGAAAGCAATATTTTAGTTGTATATTTTGGGGAATAAAATTAATTAGAAAATAAATAAATAAGCATCAAACTCCAGACTTCAAAATCTATAGAGTATTATATACCTCTTTTCTGGTGAGATTTTATTGAGGAGAGTGGAGTATTCTAAATTTCATTCTGAAAATATTAGTAAATTGTCACTCTAATATGTTTTGTATCTTAAATTTACGGTGTGATCTATTAGCTAAATGATGTGTGAGCATAACATTACACACAGTGAAAAAAGTTGTTCTACCAATTCCATATAGCAGTCACACAGGAAGACCTGGTAGTTTTCCTGATTTATAAAGACCCTGGAGTGAACAGGCAATTTGGAGAATGGTTTTTTGATGGGAATTTAAGTAGCTAAATTGGGGCCTTTGGCATTTTTAGCAAACACTTATGGGAGAAAAAGGATTAAATTATTGGTGATAGGCTTTGAACTACCATTAATGATTTTCTTTAATTCTTCACATTCATATAATTATGCCTTGTATCATATAAATAGAATTGGACTGGTGAGATGGCACAGTGGATAACAGTACTGGCCACCAAGCCTGATGACCTTAACCCAACCCTCAGGATTCACTTGGTGGAAGGAGAGAATTGAAGAGTTCTCTTCTGACCTCCACACGCATGCCATGTACATGCATAAACACATACTAACATATACACTAGCGCGCGCGCACACACACACACACACACACACACACACACTGCAATGCAATACCATTTCTCATAAATAAATAGTAGAATGCAACTTAATACAGGTCAAGTAAATAGCTAATGATCATCTTAGTAACAAATTTTACCACTAAGTTTTAGTATCAGAATTTAATTCTCTTATATAATTATGTATTCCAAAATAAAGAGCTCATCCAGTTGGAAGTAAAAATACCCTTCATTTCTGAAGGGTATTTGCTTCTAGTAAAATAGAAAAACAAACAGAGAAGGAGGACTAGTATGCTTTTGTGTTAAAGTAAGCAAAAATCAATAGTGATTGCAAATGGCTTTCTCACTCATGTATACATTATGTGTGTATTATCACTTGTATCTACAATATTGCATTAAGAAATAGTTAGATATGCTATTGAGCATCAGGAATCCCAGCATGCCTATGGTGAGATGGGAATAGGAAACAGAAAAATCTCCAGAAGCTTACAGGCCACCTAGTCTGGCATAGACATGCTAACAAAAGACTTCATCTTAAACAAGACAGAAGGCAAGAACCCACAAGGTAGTCTTTCGATCTCCACACACGTATGATGGCCCAGGAATGCCTGCACAAGCACATGCATGCACACAGAATATACACATCTGAAAAAGGAAACAAAACAGTTTAAATAAAAAGAAATACAAAAATTCCCAAATACAGTAAGAGAGAATTGTTACCCTCAAATAACTTACATCATACTTAAGAAGAAAGAGTAAATTACACTTATGGAATAAACTTATATGATCTGAGTACCTCATTTATTGTGTAGCATTAGAAGGCCCAAAATGCAATCAGTTATTACTACTTATTATATTTTATCTCTGATTGAGACTGAATGTCCTGGGATGAACAAAACAGGAGAATCATGCCTTTTATAGTGAGTTTAACTGTATGTCTCAAACCAAAAGGCCACCCTGAATAAGTATGCAGAATTATTTACAATAAGGTTCTTTACAGAAATAATTAGGGGAAGGATATCAAAATGGGGTAAGCCTACATCAGAGTGACATCTAAATCTAGTAATATTGACTCCTAAGAATTCCCTGCTTAGGAATGGGAAAGGGAGATATGGAGCAAAAATAAAAGGGCTTGTGAAGACAAAGGCAGAAACTAGGATTGGAACCATCAAACTAGGGGAGCCCAAGAGTTGTAATAGTTACCAGAAGCTGTAAGAGGAAATAGAACTGAATTTTTCTTCATGTCCACCAGGAAATAGACCTATTGACATCTTGATTCTTAACTCTGACAATGAGTTCATCTTGTTTTTAGACACCTAATTTATGATAATTTGCATTGAAGTGCCGTGAAACAGTTATCTCTCTCTTTGTGGAACTCAATTTTAGTGTGGGGTATAGACAACAAACACTAAAAATTAAAAAAAATGCAATAAATAAGTAAAACACAATGGTAACATAGACTTTACAGATAAATTCAGCAGAAAAGAGGTCTATGAAAAGGAAGGTACTGTTGTTGGCATGGCACTCCAAATTAGAGGTATAGATCAAGACATGTGAGGCTGGGCTTCAGTAATAAGGGATACCTCATAGAAGACAGACACTTGATAACTTTGATTTCAAAAGGAGACAAAACATAGGTAGGAAGAAAATCCAACAAGACTTCAAATGGAAAATACTGCAGCTTGAATCATTTTAGGAATGAATGCGGTGTTTAAATCCCATTATTAGGAAAATAATTTTCTGTAAGAAATACTTTGTATCAAATATTGTCAAATAATATTGGGTTTAGGAAAAAATCTCATAGTTTTTTGGAAACAACTTTTTAATTCTTTGGCTACTTTAATGGTAAACATTGATTGTCTTCTTAGGATCTAGAATCACACAGGAGACAAGGCTCTGGGTACACAGGTGAGAGGTCATCCAGATTAGGCTAAGCTCTGATGATGTTTGTGAGACTTTATCTTGATTATGTTAATTAAAGTGAGAAGGCCATTCATGGTTCTCTGCTTCCTGACCATGGATACGATGGGACCAAATCCTCAAGATTTGGCCATCAGCACTTCTGACATCATGGACTTTACCCACAAACTGTGAGCCAAAAAAAAAAAAAAAAAACCTTTTCATCCCATGAATTGCTTTTGCTGCAGAACAAAAATAGTGGCAAAGAAAATTGATCCAGAGTTAGAGATACTGTTGTGATTTTAAAAAACAAACAAAAAATACTGACTATATGTTTCTTAAGCCCTTAGAACATGATTGTGGGAGGAATGTAGAATGTCTGGAACTTTAGGTTAGAAAATCTCTGTAAAACTGTCAGCAGAGCTTAATGGACCATTCTCTTGTGAGCTTAAAAGACAAGACTGCTGAAAAAAACATGTTGAGTGGAGATCTGGCTTATGAGATTTCAGGGACGAACAAAGACTCTATTAGGAACTGTGATGGGGGCCATTCATGTGACATTTTGACCAAGAGTCTAGTTTCATTCTGCCCAAAGAATTTGAGTGAGGCTGACTTTAAAAGAAATGGACTAATGTGTTCTATTAAATGTGTTTAGTAGAAGAAATTGCCTGGCAGGAGGGCATTCATATGTTATGACTGTGTTTTATTGCATTTATTCTTATTTGTAGTATGAGAAGGCAAAAACACAGAAATCTGTGAAGTTTAGGAAAGAATATCATATAAGTTTACAATCACAGACAAGGGTAGTACAGATAACAATGTACCTGTAATTGTTAAGAGAAATCTAACATTCTTCATTTAGACAGTAAGAAAGTTGATTTGAAGGCAAGACATCATTCATCAAAGTCTTCAAATTATAACAAATGCAAATTCATGTGAAAGGAGAAAGCCTGGACTCGGAATGCCAAAAGAGGGTTTATGTACTACAAAACCATTAACTAGGAAGGTGATTCTGCAAATTTGAACACCAAGGCATACAAAACTCTTTATTAAAAGTGGACCAAAATCCATTGAAAGATGGCGACAGAATTTGCCAGTGTAGATTTTATGGTACTGGTTTTTTAGGCATGAAAGATTCAAGATTTAGGGGGTCATGGAGTCTCACTCAACAGTCTCAGGAAGTAACTGAGCCTAGAAAATTTGTGGCAGGAATAAAATCCCTGCAAGGAGGCCCTGAGAGACTAACTACTGCATAAAGCTATGAAGATGAAGCAGAAGTTTCAGTGGAAAGTTAAGGATGCTGGAGATACCAAGGCCATTGGGCATCCTCAGGAAAGCTGCAAGCAAGGAATAGAGCTAACTCAAGAGAGAAGCAACATATAACAGAGATTGAGAGGAAGGGCTACACAAGCCCTTTGAAGAACAAATGATTCTATCACAGGTCCAGATGCTGGACAAGCAACTGCAGGATTTGGAATTTTCTATGCTGGGTTTCAAGCTATTTTTGGTGCAATTATTCTTTACAACACCTCATAACCTCCTATTCAAATAGAAAGGTTTACTCTGTATCATTGAACGTTGGAAATATATACTGTTTTGTTACTTTATAAAAGCTTGCTTTTAAGAGATTGTCTTGTTTCTGAGATAAAACTTAGGCTTTGGACTTCTAAACTGATTGGAATAATGACTTCTATATTTTGAGTGAATGTAATTTTACATTATAAAGTAGTCATGAGATTATGGAGATATGGAGTGTAAAGTTAAGCTTTGAGGGTGATGGGTTTGTAGCAAGATTTTTCTGCCATAGTAGAGCTCACCTTCTAGCTATGAGCCAAAATAAACCCTTTCTTCCTTATGTTGCTTATGTTGATTTAAATTCCTTAAGTCCAAGTGTTTTTATCATAGAAAAGCAACTGAAATAACTAGTTGTTGAATATCATTATATTCAATTGATATTCAATCTATCTTTATGTAGATAGACCCAAGAATAAACCAGCTATCTTTATCACAATGTCTAGAAAAAGGCTTTCTCTCTGTGTTAGGTATCTAACTTCTCTTTGATATTACTAGCTCTCTTCTCTTGACTTACAAAGAGCACTAATCTTTCAATATGTATGTATATATATATGTGTGTGTGTGTGTGTGTGTGTGTGTGTATGTGTGTATATATATATATACACACACACATATATATGTACATACTACATATATATGGGACACATGCACACACACACACACACACACACAAGTATATATAATGTCTCCTCTCTTAAGATATACAATGATCATTTTCTTTCTCCTTTTCTCTCTATCTTCTTTCTTCCTTTAGCTATATTTTATGGTATTTTTAGTCCTTTGTGTTCTTGCCTTCTTCTTCCTGTCCATGAAAATTATCAATTCCATCATCTTTCTACAGAAATGCACTCCATTTATTGCTTTCATAAAGCAACAGAACAACTGCTCTGGTTTAGTGATTTATGTAGTTATTTCTATATGCCTATCAAAGTGGTAAGTTACCTATATAATAACACTTTAAAATGATTTTATGTATGAGTAAAATAATTAGTCATCTAAAACATCAGTCTAAGTGTATGTTTCATAATACAAAGATCACATGTCATATATCAGGAAGATGGAGAAGGGGAGTAGGGATGGCAGATCAACAAAAACAAAATATGTGTGAAAATTCCATAATTAAACTCATTACTTTGTACACTAATTGAAAAATGTGCATCATACATGCTTATACTTGACTTGATTCCAGGAATGTAGAGAAGATTCAAGATACATAAATCAATAAATATGATATATATATATATATATATATATATATATATATATATATTAAAAGTCAAAGACAAAAATAATATGATTATCTCAGTAGATACAGATAAAAAAATTTTTTGTTGAAGACAATATTCTTTCATGATAAAAGCCCTAAGAAGAGAATAATCATATCTCAACATAATAAAGCTCATATATAAGAAATGTGTAACCAACACCATAATAAATGGGGGGGGGAAATTGAAAGTATTTTTTCTAAAATCAGAAATGAGAAAAAAAGGTGTTAATTCTCTAAACTTTCATTCAATGTGACGCTTCTGTTTTTTAGCTAAAGCAATATTACCTGAAAAAGAAAAAAGTGATACAAATAAGAAAGGAAAAACAGTAAAATTGGTATTATTTGCAGACAATGTGGTTCTATGATTAAACAGTATTAAATAGTGTGCCAGGATTGCATATTTTTATACAGTTTAAGCAAAGTAGCCTGATTCAAAATCAACATCAAAACTTCTTAGCATTTTTATATACAATAATGTATATTCCAAGAACAAAACAAGGAAAGTAGTCACATTCACAAAAACTTTGAAAAATAAGTAGGAATAAATGCCCACAGAGATGGAAAGCATCTATTACAAAAAGCTTCCAACACTTCAGCATGGATCTGAGAATCTCTAAAGATGAAAAGACCTCTAATAGTCACAGAATTGACATATTTACATTATAATATTGTGAAAATTCTCATGAACACTACAATAATATTAATCAATTAATTATTTTTTAATTCTTAAAATGAATGTGAAAGCACCAGAATTTCCAAAGATCCAACACAATACTGATCAAAAATGAGAGTAATTCTGGATGTATTGGGAATATCTGATTCCACATTACACTGCAGTGCCAAGTTAGTGAAACAGTATGGTACTAGCACAAAAGCTGAATAAACTAAAGGAATAGAATAGAGAATTTGGAAATAAATCTATACAGCTACAGCCATATGAGTTTCAACAAAGGTGCCTAAAACACATGTTGGAGAAAAGGCTTTAATAGATACATTGTGGAATATGAGACATGTACATGTAGAAGACTGTGGCTAGATCATTATCTCTTACTTTGTACAAGAATTACCTCAAACCTTATCAAATAGTTTAATACAACCTCCAAAAATTTTAAACTGTAGGGAAAACAAGAGAAGAGTAAGTTTCTGAATGGAAATTCAGTCACATAGGAAATAATGCTAAGGACTGACAAATGGTATGACGTGGAATTTTAAAATCTTCAATACAGCAAGTTAAACACTGACCAAACCAAAGAGAGCCTATGAAAATGGAGAAAATCTTTGTTAGATATTAATGTGGCTATAAAATACATAAAGAACTAAAAAATTTAAAACATATAAAGAACTAAAATAATTAAATACTGAAGTAGAAGAAAATCCAATCAGTATGTGGTGAATGGGCTGAATAGACAGTTATTTTTTAAAAAAGTAAAAATATCATATATATATATATAT
This sequence comes from Cricetomys ansorgei, assembly GCA_026225945.1. NCBI lineage: Eukaryota > Metazoa > Chordata > Mammalia > Rodentia > Nesomyidae > Cricetomys > Cricetomys ansorgei. The sequence continues at coordinate 17,284,919 of JAMJFZ010000716.1, read as the reverse complement.
ACATATATATATATATTAAAGCTCAAGATCTTTAGTGGAGAGAGAAATGCAAATCCAAGCTAAAATAGGATTCCATGTCACACAATTCAGATTTATTATTGTCTAGAAAGCAAACAAGAAATACTTGGTAGGATAGGACAGTGACAGGGGACAAGAAAGAACCCTTATATGCGCTTAGAGGTTGTAATCAAGGATGGGGGAGACAAGGAGGGCCCGTATACACTTAGCCTCAGTGCTAGTGCGAACCAGTATGACAGTTCCTCAAACAACTGAAAATAGAGATTTCACAGGACATAGCTTCACTTGTCCTATAGTGTTCTAGAATGTGGAGCCAGAGGAAGACACTGCTTCATAACACTCCTCCCCGGTTTCTGAGTCTGACTTTCCTTTCCTGTCATTTTTTTCTGTAATGAGCAAAGTCTTGGAAGAGGGGAATGATCCAGAGTTCAGATTCACAGCCAAACACTCCTCAGCCATTTATTCACTGAACTTCTGTCAGTTTTCAGTCTTTGCTTAACTTTCTGATCACTAAACAGTTGATATAAAATTAATATTTTAAAGGTAGTTTAACATTAAGCAGAACAAAAAATAATATATGTTCCCTTAGGGCCTATGATTTCTCCATCTATGGATTCTTGGCCAGGTTTCCAGTGCCACGCAGAAATCACAATCTATACCAAACAGAGACCAACACCATTTTATTATTCTTACAAGAGGGACACATGAAGCTCAACCCTTAACATAACGTCTATGGGACGTTAAAGGATCCTGAGGGAGATACTGCCAAAGTGCACTGAGAACTCGTCCATATTCCAGTGAATGTACTTATGATAGTCAAAACAACCTTAGTCAAACTCACTGAGCCCAGGGGGGAGAAATGCATGAGAGTAAGGAGAGGGACTGGTTTCACTGGGAAAGCAGTGAGGTAAAGGATGGAAAGACAGTGCTGGAAGGTGAAATGCCCTGGACTGACAGTATGCATGTGTGAAACTGTCAAATAATATAAGGCATATTTTCAATGTTATCAATGTGCTCAAAAATTTAAAAAATAAACTAATAACCTCCTAAATGAATACTTAGAGGGTACAAATTTCAACAGAATGAAATAAGAAAGACAAATTGGGATATAAAAGTAGCATTTAATTAAAAGAAATACTAAAGAAAACCTCAACTGAAATGAAGCTGGAAATGAGAATTTCAAAAATTCAAATTAAAACTAAGTTGTAGCCGTTGATCCACCAGATGTAGGCGTGGGTTTGGTCAAAGACTTTTCTATTCTTTTCCTTAATTTAATCACTGGTTCTTAGTACAGGAGCCCTAGAGCATTTCAGCCTCTGTATAATCTACTTTTAAGTTTAGAACTGGAAGGTTTCAGCCTTTGTACAATACAGATCATTTAAACTGCTAGCCTTGAAGGCTTCAGCCTTAGCCACCAAGACCTACTGCTTACTGAGCCACTCTCACTAGCTCCGTGTTAAGGCTGACTCTTCTAGTTCAAGCTCAAATTCTTCTCCAAGCTGTCTCAGTCAGCCTCTCTACCCTTCATTGTCTCCTGTGTCTTGTCCCCTGTCTGCCTGCTCAGACTGCCAACCTCATACTGCCCATGTAAATGACTCTGCTGTATTGTGCTATAACTGATTCTTCTGTAACTAATTCTTAACTGATACTTCTGACCCTGAACCGAGAGCCCACATTTTCTATTGTGAGATTGGGCATGTCTTTACTCTGACTTACTCTGCTAACTTATCCTCTGACTAGAGTCACTTTGCTTGCCATTCACTCTGACTCATCTCAGAAATCACTTCCAATCTTATATTTACTTCTGAGCTCTGTCTGCTTCCTGTCTGCTTCCACACTGTTTCTGTCTTAGGGATTAAAGGTGTGGACCACCACTGCCTTCTGAATACTGAGATTAAAGATGTGTCTACATTCCATCCAGACCACACAGGCTTCTGAATGAAGACTATGGGAAATATACCCTTGCTAGCTTTCACACAGGCCTATTCCTCCACACTCAATAGGAAGCCTTACCAATGGAATGCATGAAGTAAAGGGAAGAAAATCAGGGCACTGAAAATGAGGTAGAGGAAATGAGTCATTCAGTCAAAGAAAATGATAAATTACAAAGAAGATAAACACATGAACAGAAAATATGTGTTCTTTGGGTGAACAGAAAATATGTGTTCTTTGGGAGACCATAAAAAAAAAGCCATGAATTCTATAGAAGTATCCCATGCCAAAAGTATCAAAAATAATTTTTTTTTAATTATTGAAGAAAATTTCCCAACTCAATGAAGAAAAATTCCCATTCAGGACAGATAACCAAACAGATAGTATTAGAAACAAAACAAAACAAGCAAAAAAACAAGCAAAAAGAATTCCGTATTATATTATAGTTCTAATACTAAATATAGTAATAAAATTTATTGAAAGCTACAAGGTAGAAGAACCAAGTCAGTTAATGGCAGGCCTATCAAAGTAACAGCTGATTTTTCAATCAAAATTTTGAAAAAATCAGAAGAGCTTTCAGTGATATATTTCACATCCTGAAAAAACAACATATGCCAACCCTGGCAGGATACTATAACTATAAAACTGTTACAACTGAAAAACAAAACAGAGAAACCAAAACTTCCTGTGGTAAGATGAGGTTAAAGGAATTTATAACCAACAAGCCAGACCTTCAGAGGAGACTGGAAGTAATTTTTTGGACTTACGAGTAGTGTAAACATATCTAAAAGGTTACAAAGGAAAAATAAACAAGTCTAAGACAGTTGACAAGCAGGAGGACTAAGAAAATGCTAAGGACTACATAAAATCAAAGCATATGAATTAACATGCACCTTTAAATAATAATTTTGAATATTAATGATCTTAATTATCCAATCAAAAGCCATAGGCTATCAGATTGAATTAGAAAACAGGATCCATTTTTGTGTGTGTGCCTGTGTGTGTGTGTGTATGTGTGTGTGTGTGTGTGTGTGTGTGTATGCATATGCATGAGAGAAAGAGAGACAGACAGACAGACTGACTGACTGACTGTTAGACAGAAACATTAGTCTACATGTCTATTTAATGGATGTCAGAATGTACATGTCATCAGTGTGTCAACGGAAATTAGAGAAGAGCCTCCCACCCAATAACATCCCTACTTCTCCATCTTGTTTAAGACAAGACGTCTTTGCCTCTATTTAAGCCAGGCTAGATGACTTACAAAATATTTGAAATTCTCCTGATCTCTTTTTCATTTCCCATAAGAACTCTGGGATTCCAATTATTTCAACTACTATATCCATGATACTCATGGATTCTGTAAATCCAGACTCAAGTTACCAAGTTGATATGGAAGGCACTTCTACCCACTGATATACTTGGCTTTGGGGCTGGAGGCAGTGTAGGTAGAACCTCTGACTTAAAGAGTGGATTGTGGTGCTCTGTACAGATCTTGAGATCCTGGAGGTTGTGCCGCAGGACAGTGAGGTGTGGCCTCTGAAGTGAAGAGCAGGTAGGTGTTTCACTGGATGCCGAGAGTCTGCGGGTTGATTCTCTAGAGATTGAAGCTACATTACAGTAGTTTGGATTTGTCGCTTTGTTTTCTGAGTTTGAGTCACTAGTGTTGTCTTGGTGTTCATCAACTAGGATGCAATGATACTTCTGTTGTCACCTCCCAAGCACTGGGATTACCAAATATGTGTCACCACACCTGGGTTTTATACAAGGAGACTAAGGATCAAACTCTCATTCTCATACTTGTGTGACAAACATTTGACCATCTAAACTATTTCCCCAGCCCAATAAGATATAGTTACCATGGAGACCTTCATAGTCTCCATCTCTTAAATTGCTCAATGTACAATCACTACTTTATCTGGATTAGGCAGCCGAGTATGTCATTGGGAAGAGCCTCAAACCCTTACACTTTTACGTTTTCATTAATTCAACTTCTTTAATTCCAAGACTTTCTTCCCATATTTTAAGCCTGGTAGATTCTATTCATCACTTTGGTTAGACCTCAGAGCTTACCCTCTCTCTGAAGACTGCCCAGCAACCCTGGTTCTGATGACAGACTTCTATCCCCACACTTCTGTGACACTGATTTCAAAAAATTACTGTTTGTGATGAGTCAAAATTCACTGAAAACCTGTGTTCTTATTCATCCAAATGGAAGCCAGAGTTGGTGGCTGACTCTTTTTGTCTATGTCACTGACTAGTGCAATGTTAGTCTTTCGGTGGTGGCACAGCAAACGTTTGTGGGCTTGATTCACATGTGATTTCTCAAAAGCAAAGTGCTGTGACTAGCCTGTCCTGCTTATCCCAAGATCTCCCAAATAAATGTTATAATCATGCTCAATGTTCATTCCTATTCCTACAGACATTATTTTGGGTTCTTTTTTTGAAGGATAGAGTCATATATTCACAAATCTGCTTTAGATATTCTATAAAAGGAACTTCAATACTTTAAGTTGCATTGTCTTCTGCAAACCAAATGTACATATTAAAATGTATATATGTATAAAAATGCAAATAATGGTACACTTCCTAACAATCCTACGATAAAAGAAGTCAGAAGGCAGGAGGATTTGGTTCTGAAGCTGCATTTTACAAGTTAGCTTCTAAGCTGTTATTTCAAACAACAGCAACAGGGAAAAAATTATTTAAAAAAAATGAAAACTGCTTCTCTGCTGTCCTTCTAATGGATTACTTTAAAGAAAACCAAGGGGAATTTTAAACTCCACATACATTTTATGAACACTCAAATGAATATCCATAACTAATCTCAAGTGCCTATGAATAAAAAAGTAGAACAATTTTGATATTCCAAGTTGAATTATTAAGTAAAAATATTCAGTTATCAGATAGTTAATTAAGTGAAACTGACTGTATTCATTAAAATATTTGTTCCAAACAAATGTATTTAACATTCAGATATTATGCAGAATAGGTGACAATTGCATATCTCCATGGAGATCAATAATGGGATTCAGATCATTGTGTAAAGAGTCTGCAAGTTTAATGCAGAGAGAATGTCATTATTATTTCTCTCTTAATGATGGTCATTATGCGCAAACACTGATTGAATTCCATTTGTTACCTGCGTTTGAGCTGAGAGGAATAATTACGATTTAAGTGTCTCCATTAAAATTCATAAAAGAATATGAATGCAAAAATTATACTTGAAACTGACAAAATATACTTTGAGGATATAAATTGTGTTTTCTGATAGGCCTCTTAAAAGTGTTAAAAATAGCTTCATTTTAATAAGATGGTATATAAAGATCATGTGTTGTTCTCACCTTTAGGTTAATTTAAATGTGACAATACATGCCCAATAATAAAAAGTAAAAAAATTAACTTTCAAAAAATGAAATCAATTATATATCGTGCCACCTAACACTGGTACTTTTGAGAATTAGGTCATAATCGTTTTTAAAGTATTTTAAATTTCTGTATGATTTATGTTTTATTATTCCTTATGCTGATGGTATCTTCTGACCACATATCACTGTGTGAAGCAAATAGATCTAAGGATTGGAAATACTGGACTATGTTGTATTCTATTCCATTCCAACTGAATTTGTTTTTACCTGTTGTATATATCTCTAATTCATGGTGCATATAATTATCACTTCTTTAGCACATCAAACGACAGTTTTCAGTTAATGAATCTGTGTTCTTCCCACAATGAAGTGAGCAATCTTAGAATGCCATTGGGGTGTCACTGGCCCTAGAAGTCTCGCTTCCATAGGCCGTGGAGTTCTCTAAGTCTGAGAAGAGAAAGTTGAGTATTGAAAACCGCAGAAGTCCCTGAGGCAGAAGCACAGCAGCTGTGAGGCACTGGTGTTGCTTACATGTGCAGAGAAGCAACTGAAGGAGAAATGGTACTTTCTGAAATGCGTCATCTACTTCAACTCTACATCAGATATTAAAATTGAAGAGCCTTGAGTTTAAAAGTGCTGACATTATAAAATCCTGTGTGGATATAGGAATTTTATTCTGAACATAAATATCTTTGAATTTTGTTTGAAGATCTATGTGACTCATCATATATACATATGATGTATGTATGTATGTATGTATATATGTTTATATATGATTAGACATAAACAAATACATATATGTATGTATGTATGTGTCTGTATACATATATGTATACAGTTATCATTTTACAAGTCAGAAACCCCAAGCCTTGAGATGTCTGAGGCAGAATGCTTTGAAAAGTTTGTCAGTGTTAAACTGATTATCAGAACAGAGAAACCCTGACTCAGAAAAACAATTTATATGTATGTGTGTGTGTGTGTACACACACACACACACACACACACATACATATAAATACATATATATATACACACACATATATATTTGCTCGGCATTATTTGCTGGTATATTTTTTGCTTCATTTTGTCTTCCAAGTATGGATTTTTAAATATATATTCACCATTGTCTTGAATAGCAATATTATTGTTATTCATGCTTCTGACTATTTACAAGGGTTAAGCTATTTGTAAATGCAACAAAATACCTCTAATCATGAAATATATATTGCATTTCTGTAAATACATGAATATTTTAGACTGCCTAGTCAAGTACACCCATAATTTTGCCAACCCTTCTATTGAGTATTGCCAGATGATCACTCTGAGGTAGAATACAGAGGCAAAATTATATTGAGCAGAGGCTGCCCACTAGACACAACACTGGGCAACTGTCAGTGAGAATCTGATTTTCTTGAATAAATACAAGGTAGAGTATGGGATTGTTGGCAAGGACTGACAAAAACACCTCTTAGAAAAGCATCTTTCCAGAGACACTGAAAATACCCTTTTTTCCAGAAAGAATGTGGAGAAGAAAAAAGATGATAGAGAAAAAGACAAAGGATGGAAGAAAGAAAAGCAAAGCAAAGCAAAACGGAAAAACAATGCCTGTTTGCTTAAATAGAGGACGGGATAAATGTGCATTAACTGAGTCTATCTTTACTTGTGCAGTATCTTTAAAGGTGAAAATCCCAGGACCAAACCAGCCCTCCCTTCACATACTGAGCAAAGCACAGATGGTACATCACTGAGCAACTAAACATAAAGATTAGTGGAGATTCAAGTTTCATCAGACATAAATAAGCAATGATTATAGCACTACCATTTCAAATGAGAAAAGGCAAGAAAGGGGAGGGGAGAAATCTGGACCTTTACACCTTTCAAAGAAATGAGTATACTTACCCCAGAAAAGTGGAGCAATGTTTAACAGGCTAATATGTGAATGTGACCTAAGCTTTTGATTCCATCAGTACCTACTAATGGAAGTTCAGATCAACTGGGATTAAATGGTATGTATAAAAAAAATAGCATGAGGAAAATAGCTTCCAATTGAATATCTTAACTAGTCATTCTTGATTGACCTCACATTCTGCTGTTTGAACTG